>CM067059.1:32703869-33303869 GCA_033980235.1 Diadema setosum | reverse complement strand
AAATCAGTCTTCTGTATAGATGATTATTTGTCAATTAGTGGTTTTTGTGGGGATTCAGATAGTGATAAAAAGTATGGATGATAAGTGCAGCGATAATTCCTACAGTTAGTTCAAAGTTGTGTTACAGAGGTTTGATACATACATTTAGCATTGTGTGTGTATACGTGTGTATACAGGTTGGCCATATGACACATTTTAGACAATTAACGTTGATTAATTAGTAAACATGATCAGTTATGGGACTGAATATGGTGTTGATGTTTGATTTAAATGATTTCAATCAAACTGTGAAGAGTTTAAAGGGATAGCTTAACTCTGTGTAAAATGAAAAAAGAATAAAGGAAATTTTAGGGAAATTTGATAACCATGCCTATAATAATTCTACACAGGTACTATTAGCAACCTCATACTGTGTCAACAAGAAGTTAGGTGCATGAAACAATTCTGGCACTACACTCTGCTCATACACTCTGTCCAAAGAGGAGGAGGATTGAGACTGAACTTGTGTCTTGTACCCGATAAGATGTTCAAAATGAGAGCATGTACACACTATATCGATATCTGTAAATAAACAAATTGGTGTTCCGGTACATCGCCTCTGACGTTGTGATGCTTTTGAGTACCGTACAAGTTAAGTATTCGTTGGAAAGAGTGCTGAATGCCGACGAAACTAAGATGCCCACCGGTGGTTCTGCACTAGAAGGCAACTCGTCCAGCAGCCTTTGCGAGCATTCTCGAGCGGGCGTTGCTGCACCGTGGGATAACTGAGTTTCTAGAACAGACGTCGGAGAACGAAGTTCAGAACTTTGGAAGGAACAAGTACGTCCGACGTACTTCCAGAACAGACGTCGGAGAACGAAGTACAGTACTTTGGAAATGAAAAGTACAAACGACGTACTTCCAGGGCGAACGTCGGAGGACGACGTACTCTAGAAACGACGTCGGGAGTGAGAGTGAAAATTCACTGGTCAGTGTGTTGGGTGAATTAGATGTGAGAAGTGAGAATGTGCCTTTGAATCAGATAGTGTGAAGTACAAGGTGTAGACTGGTGACGTACAAGTGGTGGGAAACTTAAGGTTTTATCCTCTTCATAGAGTGATCGTATATTTCGATCAAACGGACGGTCGGCTCGGTCTGCATAAGTGCCAAGGCCCCGTTGTTCGCTACAATATATATATATATATATATATATATATATATATATATATATATATATTTTTTTTTTTTTTTTTACAATAGCTAACGAACACAAAAGTACGCTTAATTCTTTGATGGATAATCCAGCACACGTGTATATTCCTTCTTTAGAAAGGAATTTATCGGTATTCTTGAATAAACTTCCTTTAAGAACATAAACAATCAATTGCTTTCCTCTGCTCTTTTCCAGGATTGTTTTGAATAACCATCGCTCTGTAAATACTCGAAAGAGCTACTATAGAATATTGGCTTTGCTTTCTGTATTCATTTTATTTTTAAAGGAAATTTGTGTCCATACATTATTAAAAACTATATACATTTGCCTATGCTTTGAAGTAAAATTTGTGTTGAAAGTACGACGGATGCAACGTATTTTTCATGCATTTTACTATTCGAAAATGATATTTTTCTTTCAATGGCCGTTTATTATGCCTTTGCTTACAAATTTTGCTGTAACTTAAGAATGCTTCAAAATATTCTTCACATATGTCGTACACTTTATGCAGAAGGAAGGACATGCTTACTGAGCTTTTTGAAATTATGGGCATTAGTTTTTGAGTTATGGACAACTAAATTCTGATTGGATAATACTGGTTGCCATGGCAACAGGGAAAACTTTTTTAATGAAAATCAATAATGTTTTTTTTTTATTGCATCTATAAGAAAAAAAAACACAATGTTTGCAGCAGCAGGAGGCATTTTGGGGGTTACCAGTCACCTTTAGGCATCCGGTTACCATAGTAAACATGCACAATATCATAACTTACAATGAATCCCACTGTATCTCTAGCAACATGTACATATATAGTTTTATGCAGTTTTGATGAATTCTTCGTGGAATAAATGAAAAAACTGTTTGAGTTTGTTGTTTTCAGTGTCCCAAATAGCGACAAGCGTTTACCGACCCTAGTCTTAATTTCTAGCTGTTTTTTCGTCTTTATTTCTCTGAGTTGCAGCTTGTGTATTATGCAGAAGCCCGCTGTATATATTGCGCTTAAGTGGAGTGAGAGCACACACCCAGTGATTGCGATTCGGTCGTCACAATCACCGGGTATGCGCTCTCACTCGGCTTGCTTGAACTCTTGAAATAAAGACGAAATAAAAACGGCTAGAAACTACACTACACCGAACCCAGCTTGGCGTGAAAAAAGTTAGTTTGCAGGCAAAACCCTTGTTTATCGAAGAAAAAGTATATGCGCTCTAAGACTACTACACGCAGCACTGGCACTGGCGCCTGCAGCAGTGCTAGTGGTGCGTGTAATAGTCTTGGCGTGCGCAGACTCTTTTACGTTTGTTCCAACAAATCATGATGAAAAGTGGCCAGTAAAATTCTACTGACACCACAATTTGGAACCACATACTACCTGGGGATGTTCATAGAGGTCCCATCTACCACCTTGTCTGGTCAAACCTTTTCTGCGGGGTGGGTTGAACGAACTCCTTAATTAAGCCTCTTACAGGAATTAGCGCCTTGACTATAGGCCCTATGTATGCATACATGCATATTCGATTCACGTTGCGTGTCGAATGCATTAGGTGTATACGTCGACTAATTTTGTAGCAAATATATATGTTATTCATAGTACTTGTAATTTGAATTTGTACAGCGTGACATTCAGTGTTTTCATGAATAATCTATAGAATATAGAATATTGCTTTCAAGCTATCATTTTTATCATTTTATGTTATGTATATGTGTATGAAAATAAACCACATTAAATGTTCTGCACAGTTGTTATACAGATAATTTATACATGTGTGTGCGTTTGCGTGTTTATGAATGTGATTATGTGTATGAGTGTGAGTAGCTATATAGGCGTGTGTGCGTTGAAAGCCTAACGTACTGCACTTCCTCAGTGACGCACTTAACAAAAAAACAAACAAACAAACAAACAAAACAAAAAAACGGCGCCTCTCTTACCCCTTTCAGGTAATCGCGGTTCAATTATCCGCATCCAAATAATGCGGATAAAGTAGTCAAAATCGCGTTCATATATCCCATGGAGTGCGCACTACTTTTACGAGCACCCGTTCAGGTGCGAAGGACGGAGTTATTTGTCATGGTTACGGCGCACGCCTCTATAATGACACATGCACGTGCGTGTACAACTGCAAAACTGCGTATACTATAACTCACGTGTATGCACACCTCTCGCGCGCTCAAGCTCAGCAATCAGCGGTTGTGCGGAAAATCGAGTGACCTTTGACCGAACTGTGGAATGTTAGTGCGGATAAGTCGTAAATCGCGTTCATGTATTCTCGATCTACTCCTCATGCTGCAATTATGCGCATAATAGCAGCATAAAAATAATGCGCACTTTTCTACTCCTCTCCCGTTCATGTAATCGAAATTTTACGACTTGTGCTCCTATTATCCGCATCCACGATTACCTGAAAGGGGTATCTGTACTATGATAACAGTCAGAGTGTTGTATCAACTGTCGCATTTCTTCTTTGTCGTTATACTCTAGTGTAAGTACCATTATATATCAATTGAAATAATTAATAATTTGTATGGAAATTGAAACAAATGAACTGAAATTAATCATATGAATTATATGAATTATATGAATTATATGAATTATATCTTCAATTCAACTTTATGAATTATATCTTCAATGAGAAACTTGCTATGAAGATATAGGAAACAAAAAAAAAGTAGGGACTATACATGACATGATATTACTGTATTTGTTTTGACAGGTAATACTGTTTAGTTCCTTTATGATATTGATTTAACTTTTTTAATGGTTTGTCTTTTAACACCCTATTTTTTCTTGGTGACATCGAAAATTAAAATAATTTTGCTTCTAACTTTTATCGCAACTTTTAAGAAATGCTGTGTAATGCATCTGCTACAAAACTGCTCCAAACTTGGAGATGTCTTGCCGAAACATAACTGCGTGTGATATTTTTATATTCGGTTTAATGCCACATTCGTTAACTTTTCCTCACAGAATTTGTTTCCTTCTTCTCATTATCAGTACCCTTAAGGATAAGAGTAACAAGAAGCAAATTTCTGTTGAGATGTATTTTTAGAAGATGATAAACAGTGTAGCTGAAGTTTGAAAATTGAAACATGAAAGTTTGACATTATAATCTTGAAGATTCTAAACGTGGAAGATTCTTTTCGCATTATCTAAAATTCCCTAGATGCTGCTGAGTAAGGATGATACTGATAATATATATAGGTGAATAAATATCGATGGAACAAACTCTTCGCTATCAACCAACCAACCAAACACACACACACACACACACACACACACACACACACACACACACACACCCTCACACACACACACACACACGCATACACACACACTATTTTGTTTAAAAAAACCAACACGGAAATAGAAAACCACGACAGTACCGACGACTCTCCAAGAGGTCCGCCCGAGATTTTTCCATCGAAAGGGGGGGGGGGGGGAGTCAATATTGACTCTTGACTCCCCTAGATCAGCCAGAGAGCCCCCCCCCCCTACACACACACACACACACATACACACACACACACAGAGTGCATTGTTCTTCGTAATATGATTATCCGTACATATATTTTGTATCATATATAATACTCTGACATATTTCTTTCAAACTGTTGAACAATATGAATTGGCATAATTTCTGTATATTTAGTATGTAAAGCTTTTGCTTGATTGAAATAAAATATGAATGAATTGAAAGGAAATTGACAGACAAACACAAGTTGAATTTTCGATATTTCACAAGTGATAAGCCGGTCACAGTTTCTATGGTTTTATTGTGATGTCACACAAAATGACAAGAGTGATGATAAAAGTACTTTGACTTTATGCACAAAATTATTGCTTAAGTCTTGAGTTTTATATGCACTTCTATTCGTAACACGCTTTATATACACTTAGACACGTCATATTTAGAAAAGCGTAGAAAACTTCTTTTTGGCTGTACATAAAAACAAGAACATACATATAAGACACTTGATATTTTTTTTTTTTGCCTCGAATAAGTTTGGCTGCAGATCACCATTCACCCTTCCCCCTTCCTTCCCCCCTTTTTTCCGAGATGATTTGAAGTAATGGTTGCGCAGCTCTTGAAATACATGTGCTTAGTGCCTGTTGTACATACATTTCGCCGTGTCAGCATTCTTTTACCTGTATTTGATAGGTAGACTGCAGCTGTTTTGGATTTGGCATAAGGATTATGATAAATGATGATAATAATAATGATTAATATAAGGTCTTCTTTATCCAGGGTATAGCACATTTCCAAGAAGCAATTAGCACACCAAAGTGTTTACTATCCAGTTGGACTACGGTATGTTTTGTTTTGACTGATTGTAAATAACGAAGGTCACCGTTGAACTATCCATGTGTCTGATCAAGCAATACCACAAACCACCGAAGCCATGTCATGTTAATGGGATGGGATAGTTTTGGTTGAGATGTGGCTTCTTTTGTTGAGATAATGAGAAACTACGTATGAAATATGAGAGAGCATACAAATCTCAGGGGAAATAAATGTTATTTAATGAAATCGGTTTTGACATGCCTGAGATATCCAAAACAAGGTGGTCCTAATAAAAGCTATATAGGTGGGACCCTCCTTTTATTAGGACCACAACCAAAACTAACATCCTTTTATTAAACGAACGCCATGACTAAATCCACACCTCAGTAGCTTAGACAAAACTATGAAACATTTTATATCTGTCGTGTTTTGCGATCGTCACAGACGTCTGTAGATCTGATGATGGTTTACACCATTTTATTTTGCCCCCAGCAGATTATTACGAAATACACTAAAGTGCATGACACAATGTAAACAATTAACCCTTTTTTGTGCCAGGGACTTTGGAGAGTGTTTACAACACCATAGAATTTTCTGTGCAAATCAGCACTCAAAGCGAACAAAAAGTTCAATAAGTAAGCACACTATTACTTTATAAATTTAATCACTGTATACTTTTGAACAAAACAGAAGAAGGCATGCTGCCACCGGGGAAAATCAGCGAAAGTAACGAAACACGCAAATGTATAAACGGGAACATCTCCACACTTTCCTCTTCGTCGCTATAACGTAAAGAAGCGTGATCTCCATCCAATATTCATGAGTTTTGGACCAAATTTTTGGTGTCGAGAAATTTAACAAAGTATTATCATCAGTGTCGGCATCCTTTTCATGTATAAAATGTCAGATTCAAAATGTTAATAGTTACATTGAAATGGTGGTCCTTTAAAAGGGTTAAAGGGATGGTACAGTATTGGTGGAGATGAGAATTGGGCTTTTAACTTTTTGCGAGATACCAAGAAAACACTTGTGATATAGTACAGAGCATACCATTTAAGAGGAATTCAAAGTTTTATTTTGATGAAAACCGGGTTTGGAATGACTGAAACATGCAAAAACAAAGTAAAACAAAGCGATCGCAATAATAGAATCGCTCTTTTTTCTTTTTTCTTTTTTTTTTTGGGGGGGGTATCTCAGCCATTTCAAAACGAATTTTCATCAAATAAACGTTGAATTTCTCATAGAATTACATGCTCTTTCATATTTCATAAGAGGTTTCCCATTATCTCACCAAAAAATTTTAGAAACCTGAAGTTAGGTCGCAACCAAAGCTATACGATCCCTTTAAAGTACTACACCATGTTGGACATCTCTCAGTGAATGGGTGTTCCCTCTGAGTCCTCGAAACCTTTCACCTATGTAGTATCTGTCGTTTTCATCTGAATAGCTTCCGCTCGCCCGTTAGAGGGCGGACTTGTCAATTCGGTCGGAAGCGCTTCTTCGCCTAACGCCGCTTGTGCCGTCGACGCCGTCGCCGTTGACGACAAGGAGTTCGTTTCTATCGGTTTCCATATTGTTGTAGCACCCTGTCTCGACGGCGAGTTTGTCCTTGAGGATTTCGCCCCACCCGAATGCTCTCCGTCGTCGCTATCAGCGATGAAGCCGCCGTTTCTCAGCCCTGGAGCACAAGAGTGTGCATCGTTTGATGTAATTTTTAGAGCAACATCAGATGTACTCGCTTCTGTCTTTGCTCTGTGCCCGAGGTAAACGTGTTTTGTATCTTCAGTGTTTCCATCGTGAGTTAACGTGTAGACCGAAGATTCGCCCTCATTGTCCAAATGAGCACAACAATTCCCGCAGGAGCATCCACAGAATAAACCCATACACCGTAATCCGCAGACGTTCCCCCCTGCTTCAGTCATCGTCTTTGGCGCGCTCCCCTCTTTCTTCAGTTTGGCTTCAAGCTACAGAAGGACCATTTAAGAAACAATTCCAATAGATATAAGCATAAATCATATGAAATGAGAATAACTGTTAACTTGAAAGTACAGAACTATCAGCTCCAATAAAAATGTCGCAAACATACTGAGATCACCATTCAAGTTAAAGTGAGTGATACAGAGAAGTTTGCTGGGCTTTTTTTAACCACGAAATAGTACGCAGGTGAATCTCTCGAATTTCTGTCGTTTTGTTTCAAAATGACAGCACATGCGATCACAATGTTGAATACAATCAACCATGATTTTCTAGTTTTTATACAATCTTGGTAAAGCATTCACTTATGTAATGCTAAACATTATTCAAATCTATATAGCAACTTACATAAATAATAGAAAAGAAGTTCTACTCCACAACACCATAAATTGAAGACACAAAAGGATGTAATTTAACATAGGTACAAATGAATATCCAAATAAAAAATGGAATCATCAACAGTGAATGGTAAAGCAAGTAATAATCAGACATCATTACCACTTTAATCTTTTCCTTGAGGTTTTGGATAACTTCTGCCTGCTCTTGAGAGGATCCTTCATGACTCAAACTCCCTCCAATGTTCACCAGTGATGATACACCTCGACCACCGGGTTTCTTCCCCGTGGCATTTTCTCCAGCAGGGTCTTTGTAGACGGAAATCATCTAGAAAATCAAACAAAAAAATCTTACTAATTTCCGATTCAATCTACTGACATGTTAAATACTAATTACAGTGATCACGTCTATCCAATATGTGCATCTTTAATGCCAACATCGACTCACACAATCACCGATAACCGCATTAAAAATATTCAAGAACAGTGGTACCAAACACTTTTTGCAGCTGGAGTCGTCATTGACTAATTTTGTGCAGAATCTTTCATGCAAGTTATACGGCTTGTGTGGTGGCTATGAAAATATAGACAGAAACGATGTCCATATATCATCACAGTCCAATGAAAATTAGACAGTAAAAACATGTTGTTATCCATTGAAAAACTGGGGTCCTATTGAAGATGATTTGCCCCAGTCGTTAATGATAGCAAATTAAACGATATTACAAACAGATCAAACGAAATTGTTATTGAAACTATGTTGATATAGATCTTTACGGTGAAGCTCATAATAATTGTCTTCATGGAATAATAATCTCCATGAAAGCATGTGTCTTTGATTTGATTATACGATTAAAATTACATGTGCTCTCTTCTAGATTACTGGTGCATGGAGATGTAGGCCTATAATACATTAATATGACAGATGTTATATGTCCTTCAGATTGAAAAAAAGTGATCTATTGGCTATGGGTAGCTTGCGGATGAGGTGTTTTTACGTCAACGCAAGGGAATGAATACCACAAATAATCAGGAAATATCATCAGTTAAATGAATAAAAACCCAGTTGCGGTGGTCGATCTCGACTCTGACCTTGGGCACGAAGACGACGAGGAGGGTGATGGTTGTACAGAAAATGACGATGAGGGAGAGGAAGATGAAGAGCGAGGAGCGGTCGTCGATGAGCGCGAAGCTGACCCCGACCCCGATGCAGGAGAGAATGACCACGTTGTAGACGCATATACCTATCAGCTTACTGTCGTTTAGGGCTGGGATAGTTACCTGTTTGTAGATAACGGCGATAACATAGACTAACACTTTAGTTTAAAGGGAAGTTTCATGTTCCAATCAGCTAACTGCCGTTTAAGGTTTTGATAGTCACCTGGTAGTAGATGACAGTAATAACGCAATAATAGCAACAACACACTGTATATCTTAAAGGGGAAGTTTCTCAAAATATACAGGTGAATTCAGTGAATGCAGAAATATTACTAGAAGACATCAGTGAAGTTTGAGGAATATCGGACTATCCATTCAAAAGTTATAGATATTTCAAGTTTCAGTTTTGTAATGTCGTTGCAGAATAACGATATTTAATGTATTAAATATACATAGATCGTTCGCAAAGACGTGGAGCAGAGTCGACCTAAGACTCTCACATTACCCACCTTTCTCGTCTCCCACGCCAGGAATGCCCCGAACACCAAGAGCAACCCCTTGTAGCAGTAGATAGCTATCATCCAGTAGTTTATGTAGACCGAGCTGCAGTATTCGATGTAGGGTTGGATGTCAGACAAACGGTCATGAGGATCCACCTGGCATAAGAAAACAAAAGTACAGCAATGTTTTCTGAATCAGTGACTGTCCTCGGTGACTGTCTCTCATCATACACTCGTATACCAGATTTCGGTCTGTGCAAGTAGGCCAAGTCATAACACATCTTCATAAGATAATCTCTCCACCACAGAACTATATAGTTACCAACGTCGACCAGTACTGCCCGCTCGTAAATTTATAGAATCAGCTAGGATAACATGGAGGATCATATCAGGACGATTATACCTTTCGAATATCACATAAGTATGATTCACAAAACAGGGACAAAGGTTATGTTGTTGGGATGGTGCTGGTTTTGTTGGTGTCAGGGAAAAGGGTATATATGATCTGTGGAGCAGCCAAGCTACCTGTTACCATGGCAACACAAGGGAGTTCTTCCATTTTTGCCTCTGATCCGCTACTAAAAAAATTACCATAGAATAGAGCCTCTTTCGATGAAGAACCATTGGGTCTAAGATCTGCCAGGAGAGAAGGATGCCGAAGTCGATGATGACGAGAACGAATACCATGAGATAGAGGTGCTCGTCACGGACGATCTGGGAGACGAAAGAATGAAAGGAAGCCATCATTATCAAACTATAGTTACAGAAAAGAAAAGTTACTGCTTCAACCAAGCTTAAATTCAACGTGGAAAAGTATTTTTCAGGATAAGAGATGGCGGAGTTCGATGTAATACTGAGTTTATTGAATAATACTATGTGCTGCATGTTTAAAACTCAATATTTATAGGCCTAAAAAGGAAAAAAAAAACAAAAGAAAAGGAAGACAAATTGAAAAAGTTACAAGCTGAATGGACGTTTTTTTATTTGAATGCATAACCATACGTTACTAGTGGCCAACGTAATGAAATCAAAGGTTGTCAGTCTGTGTCAACTTGCCCCTCCCCCCAAAAAAACACCAAACAAACAAACAAACAAACAAACAAACAAACAAACAAACAAAAACAAAACAGAGATATCAAGTGGTGAGAGATAAACGAAATAGGTTTAATGAAAACAGAGTCCAAGACGGTGTTACTTAAAATGCAAATAAAAAGAAAACCCTAAACACGCGAAACCATCATAAGGTTAACTTTATCATGGTAATGTAGCAACGTGGAGATCAGATTCGGCTTATAATCTTTAAAATTATCCACAGTTTACCGTGAAAAAAAAAAATTGTTTAGGCATACATGCCGCCGAAAGCTACTTCTTTGACAATGTGGCCATTTACTTTTAGTTGCGTTGATATTCTTCTGATCCAAAGTTTTAATTTGTCCACACAATTATAATACATGTATTGCACAGCAAAACTTTGATTCTGAACAAGGCACAATGTTAGAAACTCCACAATGCTGTAATAATGTACAGCCATAATGCGAATGTAGGCATTATACATGTCGACAAAGGAAGGAAATGAAGTACTGTCTATAGAGCGATATAAGGTGTGCACAAACCCTCCGTTTTGGCGTCTTGAACGAGGCTACTCGATGCACTCTCCATGTTTTGCTGAACATGGCACCAAACGCAAACACAAAACCCAGGGAGATGATCCAGTTTCTCGCCTGTCAGAAAAGACGATATGGAATTATTATGAGGTGGCATTTTAGTTAACGAAGATATTTCTCGCCAGTTGGCATATATCATGGTTGGTGTCGTCCATTTTTCTGCACGACACTCTAGTGGACATGATAAAAAGTGGACTGTACTCTCTTGATATTGAATAACACTGCTCTGAGGCACAAGTCAACAGAGCCTTTCAAGCGAGCTGTTTGTTTGTCTTACCTAATCATAAAGACTTACTGTCCTATATAACATATGTGATTACACGATGATACGCACTGCTATATCCCCAATTTATTTCATAACTTCGTAGGCAGCGACAGAGACAGGAAGTATAGAGGCCACATTCTTATTCAGTAAAACTATATACATCAAATGGGATTATTAGTCTACACGAGGCGGTTATACGATTCCTCAAAAAGGCATCGGTTTAACAAAACATTGAATGTGAACTTAAAGGGATCGTACAGTTTTGGTTGAGACCTAATTTCAGGTTTCTAACAGTTTTTGGTGAGATAATGAGAAACCTCTTATGAAATATGAAAGAGCATGTAATTCTATGAGGAATTCAATGTTTATTTGATGAAAATAGGTTTTGAAATGGCTGAGATATCCAGAAAAGGGTTATTCTAATAAAGTGTGGGACCCACACTTTATTGCGATCGCTTTGTTTTTCTTTGTTTTTGGATGTTTCAGTCATTCAAAACCCGATTTTCATCAAATAAACTTTCAATTCCTCTTGAAATGGTATGCTCTGTACTATATCATAAGTGTCTTCTTGGTATCTCGCTGAAAGTTAAAAGCCCAATTCTCATCTCCACCAATACTGTACCATCCCTTTAAGTTTGACTGCACACTTGAACGGTTGGGTTTTAGAGTTTATGAAGTGTACTTTATAGGAACAGAATATCTCAGTCTTTCATTGTCAGACGCAATTTTTTTCTTGTGACGTGAAAGTGTACCATGCAAATCTTTTCGCTGCCTTCAGGACCAATGATGTTTTTGTCCAGTCCGTAGACGAAGATCCAAACATAGGCCATGACGCTACCCAGGATGATGAGGTTGTTCAGGTTTGGGCTGGATAACTTGACGAACCTACAGAAAACATGACAAGCCAAACCATATGATTGTGTTGTGATACGATTTAATAAGCGTTGCACAGCCAGAGATCCTATATGTTGGAGACTCTCAACGTTTGGTGAAAAGTTTTGTTGAAACCCGCTTTATGTAGGCACCTATCTCAGAACGAGAAGGTGACTTATCTACACTCGCCAATGCATCAAGGCATATCTTCAATTCTCAAGGAAAGGCGCTTAAAAGGCGAATTTTTGGAATCTGTCTTCTAATCTACCACTCTCCCTGAACGAGTTCCCGTAGCGAGTTCCATCGATTTGCCATTTCTCCTTTTCATCTGTAAGGTCCCATTGGCATGTTTTAACAAGTTAATACTATAAAAGCATCCGTATTTGAAGCAAAAATAATATTATTTTGATCAATGACAATTACATCACTTGTGGGCCTGCCTATCACGCAAGATAGGCACAATGTGTGTTTGACTACCAAACGCCCATTCCTTGTCAAATTTTGGGGTTTCCCTGGGTACTTATGTGGCACAAAGTCACTGCACAAAGTTACATGAAACACACACATACATACACACGCACACACACACACACACACACACACGAGCAAACGCATTGTTACAGAAAAAAAAGCACAAGTAAGCCAGCTACACAATCAGCTATAATGTACAGTATACAAATGATGCACAGGTCCGAGTGTGTCAGTCGGAATTGTGTGCATAAGGTAACTATGGAATGCTTAACCCACGAGGCGAAGCCGAGTGGGTTTAGGCTAAATTCCATAGTTACCGCATGCACACTATATTCCGACTGACGCACGAAAAGACATGTGCGTCATTTGATTTATAGAATGGGTAATTTTCTTGTCAAAAACCCAGTTTTCTATCGTGTTACCCGATGACAAAATTACTGGTTGCATTTCCTTTTGGCTTGCCGTAAGGGGCATGCATACCCGTACTTACCGTTTTTACTGGATGCATGGCCAGCCATGCATCAGTTTTTACTGGATGCATGGCCAAGCTGAGTGCGCGAACGCTTGCTTTAGTGCGCGAACCTTTGTTACAAGTACGCGTACTCTTGCTAAGTGCGCGATAACATGTTTACCACTGTGACTCAGCGGTGCGGCCAGTAAAAATGAACACATAGCTCTCGACCAATCAGATCGCAGGATTCTCGCTACCCATTCTATAATAAATTATATTACACCGCAAACGTAGTATCGCAGTATTCATCATGCTTTTAGGAAGCATGCAAATGGAATAACTAACCCACGTCCAAAAGGTTATAAAATGAATTGATCAATCCGTCGCTATTCCATTCAAATACTGTTGGATGCTAAATTCTGTGTTGAAATGTAAATTCGGCTTTAGCGAGAGCAGAATAGAACCATGCGATTGTTTGGCAAAGGGTACACACTCTTTCAGACAAGCTAACGATAAGAAATTAAAAAAAAAACCGCGTGCACACCCACACATTTTTCGCAATTGATAACAATCTGATGTGCACACACTGTGTAAATTGATTTCATGGCCAAATAGATGCAATACCGATTTCGAATGACTCAGCAATCGGCAGCATTTTAAACAATTTCACCGACAATTCACCCGGAAAGCAAACAAAAGTTGAAGCTCGTGCACTTTTTTTTGTCAAATAAAAACAATAAAAAGTATAGAGAGTAAATTATGTAATTAATCTACACAATAAGACTAAAAACTCCCTTGGATTTGAAAGGAAGAGGGGGTTTAGTTCCAATTTGACACCATTGGTTTCACCGACACATGCAATACATTCTTGTGTAATATCATGTGCATATTCGTCGAAGTGCAATTTCACATTATGCTTCATGTTGAATTAAATTATTAAATAGATAGATTAAAATCACACAAACAGAATGATAGGATTCTAATAAAAATCGAACTGAAAGAAGGGATGTTACCAAATAACTTTCACGTGTCTTCAAGTGTCAATTACACGAACAACCACCTCGGGAAATTGGCGGAGTTGATGATTAATATCGCTATCTTATAAAACTTCCCTTGACCTACACATCTATCTCCACTTAATTTCATTTTTTTTTTCACATGAAGTAAGGAAAATAAGTTGTATCCTTCGCCTGATATTATTATAGTCTTGTTATGACTCTGCAACACTAGCATTTAGGGGAACGGGTTGCTTTCCATAAAATTTCTGACCAAAAGCAGATTCTTTTCCTTCAGTTGCATCCGTTCGGGGAAAATATAACATTCATTTCTATTTTTATAATTATAGATTAACCTGTATAGATAACTATAGATTGATGTGCATGCATCTTACGAGCTTTTCGTTCTGAGCTCTTGTTCTGGTTTGCAAGAATATTTTGTGTTTTTTTTTTCTTGAATAACCATTCCTCATTAATTTGTTTAATTGTCTGTTTATTTGTTTGTTTGCAAACTGACGGTGTGCAAATTTCTATACCGTTGCCGTCATTCACTCACTTTTGATTCCTAAACCTGACGTTGAAGGAGAGAAAGACGACTGCCATAACGATGCCGAGGAGCGCAATGGACGCCATCACGATGTAGAGACGGAATGTGATGCCCAAGTACATCTCGTTGACCATCCGGATGACCTTGGGGGTTCTGTCCGGAGGAATCGTACCATCTGTGGATATCATTGAAGGAAAGAGAAAGACTCGAATTTTCAGCCAGTCACAGAATGAATAGGTTTTATTATTATTATTATTTTTTATTATTATTATTATTATTATTATTATTATTATTATTATTATTATTATTATTATTATTATATCGATTACAACTTTCTTAGTTGTTAAAGGAACAGGATATTTGGCCCTATGATCAATCTTTAGTGCTATACAATTCTAATGACTTTCATAAACTATTGCTGTGTTCTCTTTTACAGATTGATAGAACAGATTAAAAAAATAATCGACATGCGATGTTGGTGTTCGTACATACTGGGGAAGAGTACTTCAGTGTCTATCCGCAGGTCATCGTCCAGAGTATAATATCGCCCAATTCGTTGCTGGCTATATTCTGGAACCAAAGAAAGAGCATAATGGAACAATCCGTCACGAATTAAGAGATCCTATGGTGTCTCTTCAGAGGTTAGGAATCCTAATCAAATGCTTTTGAAGGCAAGACTACCATGATTATCTCCATTATTATCATATCTGCCCTCAAACGGAGCAACTGTTGAGTGTTCATTTTTTTTCCCCGGAAGGCAAAATATCTACTCATAATCGCCCCATCACCCCCATCGATAAAAAAGGGGGAAAAAGAACAAAAGCTTAACTTTCTGAGGCAGTTGTTTATATGTTTATATAGTTATATTCATTTTCCAGGTTTGAAAGTGAAGTTTTTCTCCCAATCTCAAACCTTACATTATTAAGAGTTTCTTATTCGCATTTTGCATACAAATACATTTCTTTAAAGACAAAGTAATGCCATATATAATGCGATATAATATAACATGGAAATCATTGAGGTCTATATATGCATTGAAATGAATGGGGCTTCACGACGGACTTGTGATTTTACTTTTTAAAGCATAACTGATGAATGGAACCCCTAATATGCCTTCCTCGTCTTGCTGAGATAATTGTTGTTGAGATTAGAATGGCCTGTATAAGGAGAACTGTTGTGCAATTTTCCAATGTTTTTGACTGCTTCATGGCATTTCCAAGCGCTACTCAAGTGAGTCATATTCGTCTATGCGAAAAGTGTTCATCACGTTGATTTAGATATACGATATAATTTGCTATACGTGATTCGCACGTTGGAATGGAAACTGTATCGTTGGGCTGTTTCCAATTATGAAACACAATTGTCAACACTTCTTCACATTTTGAAACTGCTGTAATAAAGATCGCTTTGGATATTCCTCAATTTTATTAAGGGAATTAAGGCTAGAACCCATCCTCTCTTCCCATACATTATTCAACCAGTCAACATACCGTTAAGTCACTTTATTTGAGTCACCTTAGGTTTATTGCAAATTGACGTGAAATAGATAATACTAAGGTAGTTCGGGAAGAAAACGCATGCATGGTACAAGCCACCATTAAAACTCTAGAATCAAGTGTTGAAAGGATTATGGTGGGTATTCCAGAGTGATTTATTCCTCACCGGCTTGGCGTGAGCAAATGTAGGGGTACATTTTGCCGCAATCAACGACCAAGAGATCCACGCCCTGGTTGAGATCGACCACGGCGCACCCTGGGGCTGACGGCGACGAAATTGACGTCCACGTATCGCTCAAATTCACCTCGGAGAGTTTCTCCTCGCCAGACAAGCTGGTTCGCCACACCTCTCCACTGGTGTTCACGTAAAGCCCCAGCCACCTGAAGATGAAAGTTGAATTGAAATGACCACTTCCCTCATAACCCATTGGTAAAGTTTTTCCTGTCTACGTCATCACTGTTCTTGCTCTCATAGGCTATTTTATTTTCAAATGCGTCCTGCTCCAACAGTACAGTATTAGTAAGAACAGGGAGGTGGGAAGAGCTGGTAAGAATTACTCACACAATGTACCTTTTTAAAAGTTTAACACACCGAGGCGATAGCCGATGTTACTTTGACTGTTTTGAAGATATTGAGAGTGATAATGCCAGAAATAAATGTTGTGCATTATTTGTTTTATAAATTTTAAAACAGACCATTGTCGTCTGATAAATCCCACTCATCTCAAAGTTCATATGTCAGTAGATCGACATCTAACGTAGCTGTAACGTTGGATGTTAAACCAGGCAAGATATCAAAATGGGTCTGATTCCAACATGATTTCAAATGTAGTCGGTCTACATTCCACAGCAGTCATTTTCGCAAGAAAATAGAATGATGAAATATATCGCCCGGTCACCATCGCGTAGGGAAAGTGCTAATGACATCTCATCATACTTAATTACGTATGTCAGGTCGCCCAAAGAGTAGGTATATAGTGCAGAATAAATGCCTGCATGGTCACCTGTACCCTGTCGCCCAATTATCTGAATAAAATCTACTTCATCATTTCATCATGGTTTTATCTGTTTAATACTGTTAAACTACAGGCAAACGCTGACAGTCCTGTGTACCATGATCGTGTACGACAAAGATACATGGGATTTGAAATCGAAGGAAATAAGTAAGATTTAGCTTTTCTTGACTTTGATTTGGGTGCACGTCATGAAACCGACACCCACGAGTCATACAGCCCATGAGTCATACATTCCAAGAGTTTGTATACAGCCCACGAGTCATACAGCCCATGAGTTCGACACTGTTAGGCAAACAAGGCCCACGAGACCGACACATGAGGCCCCGTGCTGTAACGTCGAAATCGTGGGCTATTCTTACCTAGTGTCGAACTCATGGACCTTATTTGCCTAGTGTCGAACTCATGGATTGTATGACTCGTGGGTGTCGGTCTGATGGGATGACCTCGTTGAACAAACAAACAAACAAACAAACAAACTTTAAAGCGAGGAACATATTTTACCATCGACTGTACAAAGCGATGTCGTCTGGCCGTTCGTCCATGACTGTCTTCACCATCAGTTCGATGTCCACCCGCTCGTACATCGGAGCCAATATCGATCCTTCACCGTGATCATAGAGACATGCAATTCTAGCCTCAGACCAGGTCCTGGTTTGGTCCACAAATCTTAGGCACATGGAACCGCTCAGGAGCGCTTCCTCCTTAAGGCCCTCTCGATGCTGCTTACAGCCAACTACAGTATGTCCCCCCAAAAATACAATCAGATTTTCGCATTGATAACACCCAATATGATTGAACTGTCTAAGTGCTACTTCAGGGTTTTAAAATATAACATCTTAGCTCTATTTTGCAGAAAACCCCATTCAATTTGGTTAAGCGGTCACAGAGAAATGTGGAATGTTTTAAAGCATGTCATGAGTCTGATTCTTCCAAGTTTAGCACTTGGATGCTGAGGGAAGAGATTCCCGATATGCTCTACAAAATTCCTAATTTCTCTTTAACCACTGAAGCAAATCGAATGGGGTTTTCTGTAAGATGTGGGCAGTGAGTTATAGTTTTGTAACCTGCAATTGTATTTGGATTGATTGGCTGTTTTTAAAGGTATCATTGCGGAGGGTCCCGTTGTAATTTTGGTGGGACATATATACGGCATAGTGCAAGGTATAGAGCAACAGTAGATAAGATAAATTTGTGTCTAGGGCCTTTTATTTTCGTGCGAATGCCCTTGGAGCAAATAATTCTATACTTGAAAGTTGAATATGTCATTCATCGATTTCAACTTAACATATAATTTCTGTCATATTTTCTACGCATTTTTTATTACTTAATCTCCGGAAAACGAAAGCAGTTCCACTCCACAGATGAGCAGACAATTCAATAATTTCGCCCCCCCCCCCCGCTTCAATGTTCTGCATGTTTTTTACATATAGGTCTACGTACAGATTATTTTGGTGTGACTTTCAAAAAGAAAACAAACAAATAAACAAACAAACAAACATCGTATACAGGTTTTGTAACTGTAACAATACGAGAGGAATGAACGTTAAAGCTTATAGCTCACGTTTAAGCTGCTTGATGGCACAATCCGTGATTCTGTCCCCATCTTTAAACGTAACCATACCCTGGTGTTTCAAAGGAAAAACAATAAGAATAAGGTGACGATATCAATACTGCGGACTTTGACAACTCTGAATGAAAGAGATCTGGTAAGCATGTTAATCTAATGAGGCATATCTTTAGATTTAAAAGACACAGTACAATGAGAAATAGAGGAAAACAACGACATCTGCTGCATTTACCTTTCCAAATATTTATTTGTCTGTGCGTATGTGTGTGTGTGTGTGGTCCTTAGAGTAATTCTCGTTAGACATTACACCCTTTGATATCAGTTTATAGGAAAAAAAATTACACAATACACAGCATCTGCTGCATTACCTATCCAAACATTGTTTCTTCTGCCGTTCTTGGAGTAATTCTCGTCAAGTATCACACCCTTTAATATCATAATGGAAATTGTATGACAAAAGTTTTTCAATGTGTTGACGATATCAAATACTGGTTATATCTGACTACTTCATTGCCAAATAATAATTTAAGTTAAATCTCCTACACCCTACCAACTTGACAAACTTTCGCTACCACATAAGCACGACGAGTGTTAAGTAAGGGAGATACATGAATGAGAGCAAAGAGCAATAAAAATAGATAGACAAACAAGCAATCGAACACTGGGCGTCGACAGTTACCGTTACACCTCTGAATTCTGTGACGTTAAGGTTGTCGAAGAACAGTCTTCCTAGTTCATTGTCGTCGTAGTTGAAATCTTCCAGTCGCTTCCAGCGGTCAGACGAGCTGTTCTGGAGGGCTGACGCGGTCCGATTCAGCATGAGGGCGATGGCCCAGACTGTATCGTAGGCGGGAGCACCGTATAGTGTCGGGGTCTTCCCTCTGTTTTGTGGAAGATTAAATCTCGCGTAGTAGGCCTGCTGGTAGCTCTCTGCCGTCTGATAGGAGGAACACAGGTGGTTGTGGCTCCGCAGGGTGTGGTTGATGTTGGATGGCGTTGGGTGGCGTTGGGCGAGTGGAAAATAGATGGATGGGATGGCAAGGAGCAAATAACGTCGCCATCAATTCGTGTATTTCTTTTAATAATAATAAAAAAAAAATACAGCTATACCACTCGGATTCAATCGGGAAATAGGCCTATACGCCATTAAAAAGTTTCTGTTGATTTTCCACGATGATAATGGTGATTGGTAGTTCCAGTACAATGAATTTCACATTCTTCAGGATTACCAAATCGCCTCGTAGACAAAAAACAACAACCCCAAAACCCCCCAAAACTGAGAAAGAATCACTAAAAACTTTGCTATCAATGAATATTATGAAATACATGTAATTGGTACAGTATTGCATCAATAAGTCTATCATGCTTTTACTTATTGCCCAAGTAATGACACGTCATAGCGGTGCGTTGTGTTAGTGCCCCAGTACTAGGGTGAGCATCAAGAGTAACTACGCATATGATATTGATGGCGTGTGTGTGTGTGTGTTTGTGTCGGGGTTATCCCCAAGCCCGACATCCACGAGTCATGCAGCCCACAAGCTCGACATTGAAAAAAGTTCCATGAGTCATACAGCCCACGAGTCACACAGCCCGTAATCGACACTACGCACAAAAGACCCGCCAGCTCGACACTTTAGATAATGGGCAAATGAGGTATGTGAGCTCGACACTAACGATAGGCAAGTAAGGCCCACGAGGCCGGCACTAGGCGAAAAAGCCTCACGAGACCGACACTGCGTACATTTGGTCCAGTGATATTATATCGGTCTTGTGGGATTTTGGCCTAATGTCGGACTCGTGGGTCTTGCTTGCCTAGTGTCAAGCTCCTAGACCTTATTTGCCTGGTGTCGAGCTGGTGGACCGTATGCCTCTGTGGCCTATTTTACTTGACGTCGAGCTAACGGGCATTGTTCACTTAGTGTCTAGCTCATGGGCTTCATGTCTCGTGGGTTGTATGGCTCGTGGGTTGCATGACTCGTGGGCTGTATGTTCGTTGACTGCATGACTCGTGATCTTTATGACTCGTGGGACTCGTGACGTGCACCCGTTTGTGCGTGGGTGATGGGGTGTGGGATGGTGTGTGTAATACTCGTAGATGGTGTGTGTGTGTGTGTGTGTGTGTGTGTGTGTGTGTAAATAAATTACAGACACGACAAGAAATATGCAGTGATGTCATCGCTTGTTTCCACACCAGGGCAAAGTGCCTTCATCTTATCAGATATTCAGTCACGATCCGTATCACCGACTTCAATGTCATACATCCCTGGATGCCATTTATCAAAAATACATTAAACTAATTGTTATGGCTCCAAAATGACAATAACAACATGGTTATAACGAAAGAAGGATTAATTGAGTCAGATGTTTGATGTACTATCCAGTTACTAAAAAATTCAATTATTCTATTAGAGAATAGCGAAATGGAAATGTGACCATAACAGTCAACCGCTGCATCGACATTAATCGAACCAATCAACCTCGTGAAAACTGAAGATTTGGTAGCCAGCACTCATCTGCTGGTAGCAAGTGACATTTGTTTTATTTTCTTTTTTTTGCTCTCCTTTTAATGTTGTGACCAAAAGAAAAGAGGGCAATAATTGCTTGATCGCTTTTTCTCTGGTGGCCCGTTCGGGCAACTAAAATCTTTAGATATGAATAGTAGTGGCCCCAAATAAAAAGAAACATCACAATCCATTTTTAATCTTAAGTGCCCGATCACCGTGACAATGGGGCCACCAAATGACAGCCTTCTGGAAATTGGGTAGCACAACATTAGTTTTAATGGCACTACATTAACGGTGTCCTATGACCACTGAAATTGATATCGGGCCACCAAATTAAAGAAAAAAATTGTCTTTTTGGACTGTTATGTTTACTTTTATTTCGAACCATCAAAATTTCAAATCTATAGATTTTAGTAGGCCGTCAGAGAAAAAAAAGCTAGTGTCGAAAAATACATCCGAATGAGAGGGAGAAAGAGAGAGAGAAAAAAAGTTTTACGGATGAGAAAAGAAAAGAATTCGGTCTTCTCACCAAGCCAGAGATGGTGAGATCGTGGTCATTGCCGAGATAAATAGCTTCTACGGAGATGTAAGTGACGTTCTCCACGGCCTCCTTCATTCTCTCCCGGATGCATCGGGGATCCAAGGTGTCATCCTGTTCGAGATACCATCCGTCCGCGTACCAGCCAAGCATGAACCACACGTGGTCCCTTCCCGTCATGCCTTGCAACAAAGCCTGATAATACCAAGTCATTCACGTCACAATCATGTTCTTGATATGGTTCTTTTGTAGTTATTGTAACTGTCGTTGTTGTCGTCGTATGGACCTTTAAATTCTTTTGATATTAATGAATCGCTTTTTATTTCTTTCTTTATATCAAGGCATCTCGTAGGGTATCTGCAGCCGTAAAGATTCCCTCAAAATTCTATTTCATCATTAATTTATTTCTCACCAACTACCTATCCTATTTTCCTTCTGTATAGCACCTATACGTTATGTTTTGTTTGTTTGCTTTTCCGTTTGTTTTTGTTTTTTGTTTTTAATAGTGTTGTGTTTGCTGTTGTTTTTTACAATTACCGTTTTTCTGATTTATAGGTGTGAGGCTCATTCAAGATGGATTAGTGTTCGAATCATCAGTAGGCTATATTGCACTTTCAAGTCCAAAATTGCTTTCCTCTTTTCTGCATGTGAAGCCATACGAACGTAAAGAGATAGCACCCTATACGAGGTCAGCAAATAGTCAATATTCTGCGGATATCATTTTCGGCGAGTATGATCTACTTCTATGGGTGATTGATATCGAATGGAATTGATATCATCAACAGTAATTTCCAGAGAGAAAGAGAAAGGGAAAGGGAGAAATGCATCATCGTGTGCAGTGCAATAATAAATTACCAATTCCATGCATCCCGCATATAATTTGATAATAATATTGATGTAGGCAATGCAGCTATTACAGCGCTCGAGTAGCATACTGTAGCGCTTGATATCATATAAATAAAATAATTGACTGAAGTTGACTAATTAAAATAAAATTGTACTTGCCTCGCAAAGTAAGCGTCTGGCGGGGCTTTCATACATGTTTGCGATGATGATTTTTGTATCCTGCAACTGTGTTTGGCAAAATGAAAAATTGGGGGCAACAAAGAAAGAGAAAGGACATTAAGAGATGATCATCAGACATCAAATTGATATGTGATGTAGAATAGCGCACAAAAACAGGTGATGTGTCGTAAAGTTGAGTGAGTACACTTTAAAGATGGAGCGAGAGATCCTAAAAATGCGCTGTTAATGTATTTTACAAGGGGGTCAAACAATGAATGATAAAACAACAACAGCACTTAAACTTTGACCAGAAGCAGAATGTTTCACGGAGCCCCCCCCCAAAAAAAAAAGGTGACATTTGTGACTTTTGAAAAAATACTTTTTAGTCTTTAATGTGTTCTCATCCATGCATGACTCAACCGATTACAATAATTTTCAAACAGCAGTTAGTCAAAAAATGTAAAAATATTAACGTCAAATGTTTTGCTCAATACCTTTAAAAAGCTACTCCATTTTGATTAAAGGGGAAGTTACTTTTGTGTGTAATGGGTGGAATTTGCGTGAATTGGCGTAATATTATTGCGTTGAACACAATACCTCTCCCAGTATCTTTACTATAAAAATATATAAAACAGATTACGGCCATCGTGTTCTTATTCTTCCTTTCGTCACAATAGAATGATTATTTTATTCTTTTTTTGATATTTTGATATATTTCTGTTGTCATATAGACTGATTCTTTTTTTTTTTTTGCTATGTGATACTATGATTAATAATTACCTTCAAATTGGCAACTTGGTTTCGCGGACTTTCCGAGAAACTCTCCGAGGCGATGATTGTAATATTGGCTTCCTTCAGCAGAGTCAGAATATGGTCAATGGCCTGGATGTACGTAAGAGATGGAATGCATGATGATATTAGTCATTCAGAATATGCATGTATTTGTGCCCAAGGGAACAGGCTTAAGAAAGGTACTTTACCCCTTTCTTCTATAGTGTAATCTTAACTGCGGAAGAACATCCCCAATCCGTGCTTCTCTCGCTCCAAGGAAGGTCATACTCTCATTTCATTTTATATATATATATAAAACGTGTGTGTGTGTGTGTGTGTGTGTGTGTGTGTGTGTGTGTGTGTGTGTGTGTGTGTGTGTGTTAAGTAATTCGTAGTGAACGTGTTGGTACAATATAATCAAAAATAGAACAGAACACAGGAAATGAATTATTTTGTCAATACCAACAGTTTATTTGAAGAACACACAATTTTTCGGGCTCCCTGTCCTTTGTTAAGTGATTTTGTTTCTGAGAGAACAATGACAAGTCTTGATGATACTACACCCGCGTTACAAAGGATGCGCTAGGATAGTGATGCAGTTATTATGACCCGTTATCGTTCTCGCAGAATCAAAATCACTTCGCAAAATGTAAGGGCCGGAAATTGTGTGTTCTTCAGATATTACTGTTGGTATTAACAGCAAGACACATTTCTTGAGTTCTGTTCTATCGTATATATATATATAACATATATATATATATATATATATATATATATATATAAATTTCTTGAATTTGATTCTAAAGGAATGCATGCGAGGACACGATTGAAGACTTGATTATCAAGTTTAAAAGGCTTACAAAGAAGAAAAACTTCAACCGCGTGAAGGACACGACTCAGGTGTGTAATCAAGTGTGTAGCGTGATAATAATTATTGTATATTGTGAGGTAGAATAAAAATAAAATCACGGAATGCGGCAGGGGTGGTCTCATTGGCACCGCCGTACATTAACCATTAATCCCGAATGATTATATTATTTTTTACAACTGCGTCCGGTGAAAGCAGTTGGCATATCAATAGTTTATTAATTTCTGGCTGTTGCGTGTACTTTTTGGATTTCAGAAACAGAGAAATGAGAGTATACAATTGTCCCAGAGGAAGAAAACTCTACACCACTAAGTGCTTCAGTTGACAATTTCTTTTTTATTTTCTCGTTGCGAGCTTATCGTATGGTATAACCACAAGCTCATGCCATCAGATTCTGAACCACGTGATCATGTCACGTGACTCATCAATTTGCTCAGACAACTGGCAAACTCATATGAGGCAGGTGTCAATGCCACAATTTTTTTTTTTGCATTACGTCATGTACAAACAAAACAGTAATGTCTACAAGACACATGTAATACGTAAGTGATTACAATTTGCAGAGAATAAGGAGCAAGGAAAAGACATAAAAAAGAAGAAGAGGAAGCAAGGGGAAAAGATGAGGAGGAGGATGAAGAATGAGTTGAAGAAGAAGTAGGAGGGGGTAGGTAAAGTGACAATACTTTTCTGAATGCCCTACCAAGTTGCAGTTGTTATGATGATTGAGTTTTCTTCTTTTTTTTTAATTTGACTATCGGACGTTGATTTGTAGTGTAGGTTATTTCATTGTTTGTATTTTGTTTTGATATTCATGACATTCTTATATGTGAGCAAGGCCGCTTGGTAGAATAGTAAATAACCAATTGAATAGTAAATAACCAATTGAAAGGGGTACTGCTAAAAGAACATTGAAGTAAGTAAGTAGACAAATAAATAAGAAGGTGAAACAAAAAATGACACAGAATATGATGATGAATGATTGTCGATGGTGACGACGAATGAAGAAGATGATGAGGACAATGGTGATAATAATAGTTATGACTGTTTTCCCCAGTCATTAGATTGTGATTATATAGTTATCAAATGTATAGGGAGAATGACACTGAAGAAGATGATAACGTTGAAATAGTGATGGTGGTAGTATATGCTCAGGAAAGCAAATTCCTCAATTCAAATCAAACTTACCAGGGAGAAGAGTTCATGGTTTTCGTGGATGGTTGCCACCCGGCTCCAGCCGTAGCGCTGGAGGAGACGAAGTCTCGGGGCGCTGAGGATTTTGTCATCAGATGTCAATCGGAAGAAGTACGGGTACTTGCTCCGGTCGGAGAGCTCTGGAGAGGAAGCCGAGTAAGACACCTATGGCACAATTTTAGCGCGAAAAAGGAATAAACATCATTATGAAACTGGCGGAGAAATTCGTTTCGTAGGAAAATCTATACAATCATCTTGGGAACATTTTCCTCAATCTTATAGTGTGCCCTGCTAGTGCGTGAAATTATCTTGCACTATATCAGTACCAACATTATGTATTTTTGTTGTTGTTGTTGTTGTTGTTGTTGTTGTATATTTGGCTAATGGATGTCTGTCAACATAGCAAGATATCTTTTGGAAACACCGAAAAAACAAACAAACCTCGCAGAATGAAATATTGGCCCAACATTCTAAATGCTGGAAGTCACATTTGCACATTTACTCACCTACAGGTACAGACGAAGATGCAATAATGTATACAGGTTAGGAAAGCTCATTGTATGTTCTAGTATTTGTTGCATTTAACCCCGTGTCACCGGATGGCGCATTAGCTGTTTGTGCACAGTCAGCACCTACACTGGACAGCAAAATAAAGTACCCACTTCTGTCAAAGGCAGCACACAAAAACTCACCCCTAGAAATAAACAATTTTTGTACACAGGTATGTTGCAATATCCATTAGGAATCACATATCCAATAGCAAGTGATTATCTTTATTAAAAAGAAAAAAAATGACATGCACATCATCTTGGTCACTAAATCAAAATTTACAAAATGTAACAGAATGAGCCTTACAAGTTTTACGCAAAAATCAGTGTCACAGGACGAAAAAAGCAGTCACAAACATCAATTTTCAATAATGTGTATGTCCTCCTCGTGCCTGGACACATTCCAGGCATCTCTGACGCATGCTCTGGACAAGCTGTCTGGCGTAGTCCTGGGGAAGTTCTGTCCATTCCTCCTGCAGAGCTTGGATCAATGTTGATTGTTTAAAGATGCTGTCCATTCAGTGGCCATATTTGCGTGGTTGAAAGTGCTTTTGTGTGGGACTTTTGATTCAGTGACCAAGATGCTGTGCATGTCAAGTTCTTATTTGTTATGAAGACATTCACTTGCTCATGTGCATGTGATTAGTAAGGGGTATTGTAGCACACCCAGGCGCGGTGGAGCACCCCAATTTGCATCTCATTATCGCCCCGTTCTATTTGAATTTCCAACGGGCATCCACGGCTGCCCGAAACTGTGTGCATGAAAAAGTCAAATCTTTACCTTCTCCTTGTGCCGCTATGCGTGCCGCTAGTAAACTCAAACTTCCCAAACTATCTAAGTTTTTAAAAACCTTCCTTTTGATGAAAAAAATATGAAATTTGCTGCACTAGAACTTGAGATATTAAAGCGTTTTGAAAATCACCTCTCGCAAAACATGCTCTCTGTTTTTTCCGACTGGACCATGGCCGGGCTTCAATGTGTCCGAAATTGACAACATAAGTTTATCAGGCCTCAATCCATATATGGTGAAAGTTTTCGCTTGGTTCCACCTGTACTTTTTGAAAAATCAACATGTTTCTACAGGGTTTGGAATAGAAAATTGTAGTAAGCGAAACAATTGAAAATGACGTCATTTCTTTTCCCGTCAAATTGGGCATGCGTGGTACGTGAGATTCAGGATTTCGTGCTCATTGTTGGTTTGCATGTGACGCAGTCAATTTTGCTGAGTGTCGCACGGCGGTGACTGCTGAGCTGCTGCCGCGCACGCTGCATGCAGCAAAGCGTTGAGTGCTGTGACATGAAACGCTACAGTCACGCGATTATATATGGGACCGACCTGTACGCTTTGCGTTCGTGTCATTTTTGACATCACCTTCTGTTTTTTTCCGACACAACCATGGCCGGGAATATTACGGTATGATATTTAAAATGCAAGCAGATAAATAAATTTCGGTGTACTTTGTTTGAATGGCGCTTTGGTTCCACAATCACTCTTCGTGAATTTTAGGATGATTTTCGAGGCATATTTTTGGTAATTTTGCTCGCCAGGTTTTCGCTAAAATTTCACATTTTATCATTGTCAAATCCTTTAATATGTTATATGTGCATATTCGGACATGTTTTCAAATTCAAACTAACTCAATTTTAATCCGAAAATAGGTTTCCTTAAATTGTTATTAGCTTGAGAAGTTGTTTACTTTTTCTCAACTACGCGAGTACATGTTGTTTACTTTATGCAAATAAGGCTCGGCTGCCGATGGATTTCTGCGAGATAATTGGGGTGCTCCACCGCGTCTGCACCTGCGTGCAAAAATTGTTTATTTCTGGGGGGTGAATATTTGTGTGCGGCCTTTGACAGAAGTGGGTACTTTCTTTTGCTGTCCAGTGTATTATACTTTTGTTCGTGATTGTGTTAAATCCCAACATCATTAATGTATGAAATCCTAAGATGGAAGAAAGCTAGAAAAGAAAAACAAGAAAAGAGAGGACAAAGACATAATGAATCATCGTCGCCCTAAGCTGGTGTTGTCACGGTTATTATCTGTCTTTTTATCTCGTATCTCTTCTTTCTTATCACTTCTCCCTTATCTCTTCATCATTCTATTGTACAGGAGCATTCCTCATCCGGTAGTCGCTGAGAATTTTTTCTATGTTCTTACAAATCGATTGTTCGTTAACTGTATCTATTTATGCTCGTTTTTTTTTTTTTTTGTTTAGTCTTTTTTTTAACATTGCACACACTTGGTAATATTATTTTGACGCAGATCTTCCTTGTAAAGTAGGCTTTTGTGGCTCTGAACAATATAACATTCCAAATCGCTTTTAAAGAAGATGGAATAATAAATAGGTCAGCAGATATTGCATTTATTGTGCGCGGAAATGAGTGCAGAAATTTGATTTGGAAAAAGAATTCGGTATACCTGACATAATAGTGCTCTCGATAAACCATGCAGCCGTATAAGGAAGTAATATCAATGGATAATATTATGATCATGCACCCCCATTCAAAAATCCATGATAAAAGTAACAAACAAAACGAAGGACAGGAATGTGTGTGGGCCATGTCATTTTTTTATCGTGATGTGCACAGATGTCTATAGTCTGATGGGGGGCGGGGAAATTTCCCACTGATTAATCGTCTTTGCAATTTGAAGCAAACAGAACCAATCAATAAACATTGAACGTATACAAGCTTTAATGCATGCATGATTTTCTTCATGAATAGAACGTTATTAGTAGTACCGTTGTACCTCACCAGCGATCCTACCCCATTAAGTGCAACCTTAGAAATCTATAATTCCTCGAAGCACAGAGTCATGTTTTCCGTCAGTGATGATTAATGAATGGCAGCGGCAGTAGAAGTATACTATAGTTGTACACACTAAGGAAAATAGGTTTGCATCTATCATACCAGTGTCACAATGAGAGCACATTATTGAAGTTGCAACTTCGTGCCTTTCTGATTTGAAAGGTGCAAAGTTACACCCGTAAGATGCTCCCAGTGTGACATTGGTTTGCAACTCAAAGGTGGAAACGAACCTATTTCTCTTAGCGTGTAGTTCAAGTTCAAGTTCAAGTTGTTTTATTCCATTTCCAACAAACAAATAATTAGAAATACAATGAAACACTCGTAAATACAGATGTCAGGAAATCAGTACCACAATGTGATGAAGCGAATAACATTGCAAAAGAGATACAGGTAAATTATCAACAGAGATACAAATAACTGTCACGTCACTGTGGTAAAGGCGGAAACAAAATTGCTGGCAATGGAGGGGACTGCTAGTTGGAGGGGACTGCTAGTTGGAAATGGAGGGGACTGCTAGTTGTAGAAGTAGTAGTGTTATAGTAAAAATAGTAGACGTCGTAGCCTAGTAGGGGTGCACGTCACGAGACCGACACCCACGAGTCATACAATTCACAAGTCATACAGCCCACGAGTTATACAGCTCACGAGTCATACAGCCCATAAGTTCGACACTCAGCTAACAAGGCCCACGAGGCCGACACATTAAAGGACAAGTTCACCTTCATTAACATAAGGATTGAGAGAATGTAGCAATATTAGTAGAACACATCATTGAAAGTTTGAGGAAAATCGGACAATCCGTTCAAAAGGACCCCTCTCTGACGAACAACTCATTCACTTCCTGAAAGTGGTTAAGTCCCGCAAAAAAAAACCTCGAAATAGCCAGGAAGTTCACCCCAAACATCCCTGGACTTGTTCGTCAACTAAGACCACTCAGAAATAGTCCGCTCTTTAAAAAGAGCACTCAACAGCGAATAAGTAAATTAATCAACAAACTAGACAACTGATATGTAAACACATCAGCTATGGATAGAGCCCTACATGCTTTTCTGCGTTACCTTATGACGCTGTCATTGCTCACCTTAAACTCTGGGGGCTGCTCTTCACCACTGAAGAATGCTTCCATTAGCTCATACATTGATAATATTGGCTGCAATCCTGACATTACATTTCTTCAAGAAATCAACGATTTACCTCAAAACTCCCCCTGTTGGAATGTATGGCCATTGTACACCCCAATGTGCACCCCAGTGGTACTCGAGGCTCAGGAGTAGCGACCACTCTAAAACATACTGTTAATGTTGTAGACTCTGCATCTCTTTTTGAAGGCCACATCTTGTATGTTAAAGCCGAGTCTAACGATACTCTTTATCATTCATACAATGTATTGATACCTCAAGACGACAAAATTGCTTTGGAAGCTATCCACCGTCTTTCCGTTGACCTAACACAACATAAAGACGGTGTAATCATAATTGGAGGAGATTTTAACAGCACTCCAAATCCTTTATTAGATCGCTTCTGTACATCACAAGAGCAAAGACGCAAAATATCTGACTCTCTTAAAGTATACAATTTCTTTCAAGTGGATCATCAACTGGAAAATCTGCTAGTTGTGTCCAGTGTTGATCTCACTTTGTCAAAGGGCATACTTTGGTCTATTTTTTTTTTTGTCTACTGGAATCAACCAATAGGTTTTAATGTTCCAATTTACACAATAGATCTAATTTTTTTTAATCTGTCATTTTCACCAGAACAGTTCAACTGCTAGTGGTGTGGCAGGACCCTGTGGTATAGAGCAGTGGCAACACTGGAGAGGCTCTCCTGGATAAGACCTTATTATTGTTATTATTATTATTATTATTATTATTATTATTATTATTATTATTATTATTATTATTATTATTATCACCAGTACTACTATGCTACTACTATTACGTGTGTTATTATTAACTCACTCCATTTGTTCAAACTGGAGTCAGCTATGTTTTCTCAGTGTACCAGTCCATTCCATCGCTTTCCAGTGGAATCAACTGATAAATCTGCCACTTGTGTCTAGTCAATTTCAATACAATTATTAAGGGCCCGTTTATGTCCAGCTGTTTCCATACAGGAATCGGGTAGTTGATATTTCTGTATGACACTTTATTCCGTTTCTTGCAATTGGAATCCAGTGGTGAATCTGTAAGTTATGTCAAGGAATTCTAATTGGTAGACAATTGCCCAGTTTATTTCATTTGTTTCAGTTGGAATGAAATGTTAGTTTGGAGTCAACTTGTCTAAGTGGAGTCAACTAGTGAATCTGCCAGTTGAGTGGCATGGTTTCCAGTTGGTACAAATAAAACTTCATAATCAATGATTTAGAGCCAGGCCATATATTCAGCTGGAATTGATTGGTGTTTTTCAGAGTGTGCCAGCTCATTCAATTTAATGTCAACTGGAATGGCGTGAGTTGGTATTAATTTTCATCTTTAATTGTATGGTAATGTGAACGCCATGGTAATGTGAACGAGTATCGGCCTACTTCCAGTTCGCTAAACGGATCGCTATAATGGGATCATTTTTTTTCCATGTGATACCAGTAGAGAATGTACCCTTTTTCGTCGTTATTTGACATTTAAAGGGAGTATACAGTACTGGTTGAGATGAGGATTCAGTTTGTAACGTTTTGCGAGATATTTAGAAACCACTCTTTGAAATGATAAAGAGCAGAAGAGGACTCAAACGTTTATTTAATGAAAACAGGCTGAGAAATGACTGAGATATCTAAAAACAAATTAAAACAAAGAGCTCCTAATGAAAGATGGGGCCTGTCAATTTCGTTTTGATTTTTTTTTTTCGGGGGGTTGGTAATCTCAGCCATTTCAAGACGAATTTTCTTCAATAAACGTTGAATCCTTCTTGAAATTACAGCTGTATACATGCTCTTTCATATTTCATAAGAGGTTTCTCATCTGACATAAAAAAACAATGTTATAAACCTGAATCCTCATCTCAACCAGCTACTGTACAATCACTTTAAGCTATAAGAATATCATAATTGATATGTTGTTGTTGAACCACGGTATATCACCATGGGTATTTTTGTGTACCTTTAGAAATACAGAAGATAACATAAAGACTATGCATGGTTATATATGCTGCGGTACAATTCAAGACCCTGTGGTTGTAGTACATGGTATGATGGTTATTCATGGTATCTCCATGGTTATTCTATGGTACAAGCAGGCCTAGTAGTGCCAGAACCGTGCTATGGTATGATGGTTATTACATAGTATAGCCATGGTTAATTTATGATGCCTGCAGCGATACTGAAGAAGTGCCCTAGATAGCATGGCTACTTTATGGTACAAGTGGTAATACCGAGGTAATGCCATGGTATGATGGCCATAACATGGCATCACCATAGTTATTTTATTGTACCTGTAGTTATACCAGGCAAATACAGTAGATGGCATGGTTTTTCCATGGTACTGGTAGTAATACCATGGTAGTGCTATTACTTAGACTTAATAGCTCCCGCGTCGTCCGACGCATGAGGCGGTCATCTTCTTCCAGCTTCGTCTATCGGCGGCTAGGGCCTTGACATCCTCCCATTCTTTTAGGTCTTTAACATCTCTGCAGACAGTCTGTTGCCAGTTCATTCGTGGTCTGCCTCTTCTCCTTCTGCCTGGAGGAACCAACCAGAGGGATTGGTTAGCTATACGATCAGGTGGAAGTCGTGCAGCATGCCCAAGCCACTTAAGCCGCCTTTTACAAATGATGGAGGATACTGGAAGTTGATTAGTTCTCTCTCTGACTTCCTTGTTGGTAATGAAGTCATTCCATTTACATAGTGCTATGGTATAAAAATTATAACATACAATTACCATGGTTATTTTGTGGCGCCTGTGGTAAAACCATGGAAATACCATAGACTTCACGGTTATTCTATGGTATACGTACGTATCAGTACCATGGTGGTGCCATGGTAATGATAGTTTACCATGGTTTTTCTGTGGAACTCGTAGTAATACCATTGATACTATGGTTGTACTATGGCAATTGAGGTTTTACCATGGTAATACCATAAATTTCATGGTTATTTTTTGTAAGGGTTGATAATGTGAGTCATGCTTTTCTTTTTAACATCATGAAAACCATGGTACCAAACTCGTCAAAGATCTCATCAACCCGATCCATGGCAAGTGGCTCCCAGCCAGCGATATCAAGCTCCCCCCATTTCTACGACGATCTTCACTCCGCCTTCTTGATCACGAACTTTCCCACCTACACGAATCTCTCATCGAACACTTCCCTGCTCTCTTCACCACTGACGGACTTCGATCACCCACACATATCCCCCTCATCACATCTCCGCAGGCATTGTTTCCCCACTTCCGGCCAGAACCAGTGACAATCGAAACTTCCTCATCATGCTCACCCGTCCCATATATCGCATCCTGAACAAATCAGTGAAATCTTTGCCGTCATTCACCTCAACAGCCTGTCATGAAAACGGCGTGCTGTCACCAACAAAGACAATTCACTGGTCTGACATTCATCGTCCCCCCTCCTCCAAATGAGATGGAGATATACAGTATAAACTGTTGCACAATGTCCTGCCACCACTCACAGTCCTCCACCACTTCAACCCTGATATTTCGCCAATGTGTGGATGGTGCGACGAAAGGGGGACCATTCTTCACCTGTTTCTCACCTGCGAGGCCATACAACCTGTCTTGGACCTTCTCCACAACCTGCTATCGCGTCTTCTGCCTACGGTCAAGCTCGACTTCGACCTCTACTGGACACTGGTCCCACATGCGCGAGGTCAAAGCAGGGAAGTCGTGTGCCTATCCAAATTATCTGATCATCAGCTTAAAGAGCACCCTCTATTGGCTCTATCGTACCTCTCGGTTCCTAGACCCGATCCCCTTTTGGACAACAAAAATAAAGAACAGGATCACTTTTGAATATGAATTTTATAAGCTACAGAACAACACAAGCACCTTCACAAAACGATGGTCTCACAATAACTCACTCTTAACGATGCACGGGGAAAACATCACATGGTTGATATAATAATTAATATTATTGTCAATATTATGACCTCCATTTGCTTTTGTGTCACTCTCAGCTCAACATATTTTAAGCAAAAGTATCTCTATATGAGAATTTTTCATGCTGACTATAAGCACAGCTTATTGTTTTTGATTTGGCAGCCATATAGGGCCAGTTTCCACCTACCATTGATTGACACTCCTGATTTGTATTAAACACCTCGATTTTACTGCATTATAGAAACGGCAAACCACCCGTGATGTACCAAATGCAAAAAAAAAAAAAGAAAAAAAAAGAGGAAAATATCGAGAACGAATGTTTCCCGCTTAAAATAAATTGTATGTATTTATTATGATATGTTCAAATGTGAATAGCATGCAAGTGTGATGTAAACAAATAGGTCGCTTAATGTCAAAATTTGGGCTTACCGTTACAGGGCAGATAAAAGCACCAAATTTGGAGAGGTGATCCTCTAGGACCTTCTCATTAATATTAGAGTAGGAGCCCTTTGGAATTTTTTGAATTTTGGGTTGAAAATGCTGAATTTCAATGTTTCTTTATATTCATGATAGATACATACCGCATTTGCGTTAACTAAGGGAATATGACAACATATAAGTTAAGATCTGTTGTGAATTGATTTAATTTTCATGGAACTGAAAACATAAACCCAAAGTTGAGACCATGATCAACATCAAAGTATTTGAAACATGGAGTTGGTGGAATTAGTTACTGATCAAAATGCAATATACACATATTATATACCGATCATGTATGTATGCAGTTTAAATAGACAGAAAATAGTTTTTGAAATAAAAAGTTTTCCTACTCAGTGGTGGATCCATGCAGGTGGGGGCGCAACGGACGGGCCCCTTTCTATTTTTTTTTTTTGGTTAAAACAAAAATAATTTAAAAAAAGAAAAAATGGAGGGGGAGGGCATGCGCCCCCTTTAATTTTGTAAAGGTGCCCCTTCCCCCTTACGGAATTCCTGGATCCGCGACTGCTACTCCCATTCTCTGAGACTCTGAGACTCACTTTACACTGAAATTATTTTGCAGTGCAGTAAAATTTATTTGTGGATACAGTGCATTCCTGTTATAACGAACGCGGTAATATTTTTCGTTCCCTTAGAACGAAGTAAGAAATCAGGTCCCGAAACTATCATCTATCTTTCTACACTTTACTGTTCGGTTATATCGAAATTTCGATTTAACGGGGGAAAAAAAAAACCTGCCGGTCCCGACGACGTTTGTTATAACGGGGGTGCATTGTACTGTCTTCTTATGGAAACATTGGACTCCCGTCATAAATCTAATAAGCTCTAAATTCCATGAAATTGGATGGTCATCGAATAAGCAACTATCACTTAAACCAGAAACAGCCACATTGTAAAGACAGACATTTTAGAAACCACTGGTGAGGATGTTAGACTACATTCAGCTACTGTTTTCTTCCTGTGCAGAACAGAAAATTTCCCTTCTGAGATTATGGGTGAGCTTTATCTTTTACAGTGAAACCCTGTTATAACGAGGTCCGTGAGACCGCCGATATTGTCTCGTTATAATCGGTTCCTCGTTATAATCGTATGCACTAAAAACATAGAAAAACATAAGCATGGAATCACATACCAATCAATCAAACTTATGAGCAGTCTTTGCGTTGTTATTACACAAGTTAATGGATCATTATTATTGAGAAAGAATAAAAAGGAATCATTTGTGAGTTGATACCAAATTTAAGAATAAAAAAAAAAAAGAAGGGGTTGAAAACGCATTCTTTGTTTTCTTCCGAAAAATCTCTTTGCGAGTGTTGTGCATGCGTTCTTGAAAAGTGCACGGCAGGGTTGAATTTGTCATCCTTTCTAGACCTATCTCTTCCTCGAGTCCTGAGCCATTCTAAAAGAACAAAAATATCGTTTGTGAAACACAGTATAAAATTTTAATAAACAAAATCACATTGTATTAAAAACGTTTGTCACTTTCTTTTCTGAACATGGGTGCAAGCAGAGTAACATGCATTATTCAGCTTATTTCACCCTGTGTGCGACCAGCGGGATCGTGATGATTACATTAATTATTTAGGCTGTATTCCATTATGCTTGCACCATGAGGGGTTGAAAATGCGATTTGTATTTTTCTCCCCAAAATCTCTTCGCATTTTGTACATGCGTTCTTGAAAGGTAATACTCGACATGGTTGAATTCGTGATCCTTTTTACGCCTATCTCTTCCTCATTATAACGGACCATTCTAAAAGAATGAAATTATTCATTTGTAAAATACAGTGTGAAATAATAATGAACATTACGATGATTTCATTAATTATTTCTCCTGTAATCTCTTACGTAGTGTACACATCAATGTTTCCCAACCAGCAAAACAACTGGAAGTCGGAACTAATATGGAAAGGATTATGATAAAGGTGCACATGCATTTAGTAGAGGCTACTATGTAATCCCGTGAGATTTTTGTGCCAAAATTGATTTTTTTTTTTTTTGTGGCTAACGTGATCAGTTTGGGGGTGCTGAATCAAAAAAACTTTGGTTCCATTTTTTCTGACCATGTCTTCAGCCGCCATTTTGAATTTCAAAATGGCCGCCATAGCAAACTGTATTTTGACCCATATCTCATAAAGTGAGCTTCAAATTTGGTGTAAAATACATGGTTGTGATGTCAGACAACTGATATATCTTTCTCTGATATTGTGGATTGTTTTGATACGATTTGTAGGCTGCCATCTTGAATTTCAAAATGGCCGCCATAGCAAAGAGTATTTTGACCCATTTCTCATACGGTGAGCATTGTAGAAGCTTCAAATTTGGTGCAAAATGCAAGGTTGTGATGTCAGTCACTCTGATATATCTTTTTCTGATATTGTGGATTGTTTGATACAGTTTGTAGGCAACGGCGTAGCCAGGATTTCATCTTAGGGGGGGCGGTTAGTCTGCGAGGGAGCGAAGCGACCGAGCCCGAGCGAGCGGAGCGAGCGAGGGGGAGGGGAGGGTGTGGGAGGGGGGTGTCCCCCCTCCCACGGGAAGAACTTTTTGCATTTAGATGTTGTAAATGGTGCAATTTGATGTATGTTTTCGCGCGTTTTATCGACGTCGAACAGTCCCACTTGTTTGTGGTAGCAGTTTATTTTGATGTAGATTATTATTGAACAACTTGCTTATAAAATGGTGTAATTTAGATACACTTCTTGTATTAATTCTTTTCACTGAATATCATGAACGCGACTGAACCCGAGCGAGCGGAGCGAGCGAGGGGGTAGGGAATGGTGTGGGAGGGGGTGTCCCCCTTCCCACAGTAAGAACTTTTTGCATTTTGATGTTGTAAATGGTGCAATTTGATGCATGTTTTTGTGCGTTTTATCGACGTGAAACAGTCTCACTTGTTTATGGTAGCAGTTTATTTTGATGTAGATTACTATTGAACAATTTGCCTATAAAATGGTATAATTTAAATACACTTCTTTTCTGTTCACTGAATATCATGAACGCGACTGAACCCGAGCGAGCGGAGCGAGCGAGGGGGGAGGGGAGGGTGTGGGAGGGGGGTGTCCCCCTCCCACGGTAAGAACTTTTTGCATTTTGATGTTGCAAATGGTGCAATTTGATGCATGTTTTTGCGCGTTTTATCGACGTGAAATAGTCCCACTTGTTTAAGGTAGCAGTATATTTTAGTGTAGATTATTACTGAACAATTTGCTTATAAAACTGTGTAATTTAAATACACTTCTTGTATTAATTCTGTTCACTGAATATCATGAACACGACTGAACCCGAGCGAGCGGAGCGAGCGAGGGGGTAGGGGAGAGTGTGGGAGGGGGTGTCCCCCCTCCCACAGTAAGAACTTTTTGCATTTTGATGTTGTAAATGGTGCAATTTGATGCATGTTTTTGTGCGTTTTATCGACGTGAAACAGTCTCACTTGTTTATGGTATATAGCAGTTTATTTTGATGTTATTGAACAATTTGCCTATAAAATGGTATAATTTAGATACACTTCTTGTATTAATTCTGTTCACTGAATATCATGAACGCGACTGAACCCGAGCGATCGGAACGAGCGAGGGGGGAGGGGAGGGTGTGGGAGGGGGTGTCCCCCTCCCACGGTAAGAACTTTTTGCATTTTGATGTTGCAAATGGTGCAATTTGATACATGTTTTTGCGCGTTTTATTGACGTCGAACAGTCCCACTTGTTTGTGGTAGCAGTTTATTTTGATGTAGATTATTATTGAACAACTTGCTTATAAAATGGTGTAATTTAGATACACTTCTTGTATTAATTCTTTTCACTGAATATCATGAACGCGACTGAACCCGAGCGAGCGGAGCGAGCGAGGGGTTAGGGGACGGTGTGGGAGGGGGTGTCCCCCCTCCCACAGTAAGAACTTTTTGCATTTTGATGTTGTAAATGGTGCAATTTGATGCATGTTTATGTGCGTTTTATCGACGTGAAACAGTCTCACTTGTTTATGGTTGCAGTTTATTTTGATGTAGATTACTATTGAACAATTTGCCTATAAAATGGTATAATTTAAATACACTTCTTGTATTAATTCTGTTCACTGAATATCATGAACGCGACTGAACCCGAGCGAGCGGAGCGAGCGAGGGGGGAGGGGAGGGTGTGGGAGGGGGGTGTCCCCCTCCCACGGTAAGAACTTTTTGCATTTTGATGTTGCAAATGGTGCAATTTGATGCATGCTTTTTGCGCGTTTTATCGACGTGAAATGGTCCCACTTGTTTAAGGTAGCAGTATATTTTAGTGTAGATTATTATTGAACAATTTGCTTATAAAATGGTGTAATTTAAATACACTTCTTGTATTAATTCTGTTCACTGAATATCATGAACACGACTGAACCCGAGCGAGCGGAGCGAGCGAGGGGGTAGGGGAGAGTGTGGGAGGGGGTGTCCCCCCTCCCACAGTAAGAACTTTTTGCATTTGATGTTGTAAATGGTGCAATTTGATGCATGTTTTTGTGCGTTTTATCGACGTGAAACAGTCTCACTTGTTTATGGTAGCAGTTTATTTTGATGTAGATTACTATTGAACAATTTGCCTATAAAATGGTATAATTTAAATACACTTCTTGTATTAATTCTGTTCACTGAATATCATGAACGCGACTGAACCCGAGCGAGCGGAGCGAGCGAGGGGGGAGGGGAGGGTGTGACGGTAAGAACTTTTTGCATTTTGATGTTGCAAATGGTGCAATTTGATACATGTTTTTGCGCGTTTTATCGACGTGAAACAGTCCCACTTGTTTAAGGTAGCAGTATATTTTAGTGTAGATTGTTATTAAACAATTTGCCTATAAAATGGTATAATTTACATACACTTCTTGTATTAATATTGTTCACTGAATATCATGAACGCGACTGAACCCGAGCGAGCGGAACAAGCGAGGGGGGAGGGGAGGGTGTGGGAGGGGGTGTCCCCCTCCCACGGTAAGAACTTTTTGCATTTTGATGTTGCAAATGGTGCAATTTGATGCATGTTTTTGCGCGTTTTATCGACGTAAAACAGGCCCACTTGTTGAAGGTAGCAGTATATATATTTTAGTGTAGATTATTATTGAACAATTTGCCTATAAAATGGTATCATTTAAATACACTAGTCTTCTTGTATTAATTCTTGCACTGAATATCATGAACACTGACTGTTCAGCAATAAAACAGAAAGAGCATGCATGCACATGAGGGTGTAGATAGGGGCATATCCCCTCCCACACGAAGGTGATTTTGCGTTTTCAGACCTGAAATTCAGCGATCTGGTGCACATTTTTGGTGCAATACTTTTTCATCGAAGTGTTAAAAGTGTGAATTTAGCTCTTATTCCGAATGTGCACCATCTGTGCGTATGTATAAAGTCTAGAGCTTAGGGGAAGGGGGATTCCCCCTCCCGCTCGCGGAGCTTTTGCGTTTTTAGAATTGAAATAAAGCGATCTGGGTATAGCCACAGTCTACTTCTTTGCATGGCGGGGGGGGGGGGGGGGGGGGGGGGGGGCAGGGAGAAGGCGTGGGCGAGTGTTATCTCCACCCTTCCCTTCCGATGGAGCTTTTATCTTTTTAAGGTTGAAATTGAGATATCTCGTATACGCATATTTTATGGAATCAACATTTGGGAAATCACTAAAAAAACAAAACAAAACAAAACAAAACAAAACAAAACAAAAAAACCTGATGGGGGGGGGGGACTGAGGGAGGAAAGGGTCGATTAAGAGGGGAATTCCCCTTATGAGGGAACCTTCAGTTTTCGGAATATAAGTCTTGTGGACTCGGAATTATTCAGAATTTTTTGTAAATCTAAAAAGTGTACTTAGCTAGGGAAAGAGGCACAGAGGGGGAGGGTTTGGGAGGGGGATACCCCCTCCCAAGCACGAGAAATTTTGCATATTTTGAACTGAAATTCAACGATCTGTGCACACTTTGAGTGAACTATTCAAAAAAATATCTTATTTGATGAAAGGTTGCAAAGGAGACCCGCTTCATGTGCATGCATACAGTATACACGCATTTTTTTTCCGCCTCCCAAATCCCCGGTCCAAATCTTAGGGGGGGCGACCGCCCCCATCGCCCCCCCCCCCCCCCTGGCTACGCCAGTGTTTGTAGGCTGCCATCTTGAAATTCAAAATGGCCGTCATAGCATTTTTACCCATATCTCAGATTGCAAGTATTATTAGAGCATCAAATTTTCAAGAATGCACATGCTTGTGGTTTCCAACATTCCAGTACAGCTGTTTCCTAATTGTGAATCATTGAATAAGCCACCATCTTGAAATTCAAGATGGTGGCCATAGAAAAACATATGTGGTAAGCGCCTAAGATGATTTTTTTTTTCAATTCAATTCAAAGTTTATTTCATTTTTCGTCAAAACATATAAGTTACACTTCTTTTGACAACAGAGAATAAGGTAAACAGAACATTATGTATCGAAAAGAATATGAAACAGTTGAGGAGGACCTTATAGTAATTATACATTGTAGTAAAAAAAAAACAGAAGTGATCGAAATAAGGTACATGTATAACTTTGCTTAAAGTGCGAAAAATGGAGAGACCCACTAAAAAGACAGAGCTTGTAGAATGTGGGCCCCTCTGTGTAGAATGTGGGCCCCTTTGACAAAAGTGCCTAGTTAAATCAAATTCATTTCCAGGTCACGCAGAATGATATCCATCTCTCCATTCAAAATGGGCGCCATAAATTCAAAATGTAAGGACGAGATTCCAATGCGTCATCAAGCCATGCTGAGGGGCAAAAAGTGTTTGCTTTTGTTTGTTTGTTTGTTGTTTTTTTTTTGCGGTTAGCGTCATGCGCGCTACACAGCTATGCGCTTTTATACACACTTGATTTGTTTTTGCCTCTCAGGCAACACATTATTTGGCATCGTGGAACCTCGTCGATAATTATATTTAATCCCAGTTATCAAATATTTGTACAAAAGCAAGCATTGATACGATTGAATGTGATCTTCAAAAACTTGATATTGCCTAGAGAGAATGAAGACAAACAAGGAAAAGTCTCGCGATGGCAAAAAAAATGCCATATTATGGTCACCCTACCAGGCATCCCATTCACAAGCCTGTTTGTTGTCCACAAACTGAAACAACTCATCAGGGAACTCATAATTGCTGGATGTATTTCTGGAATAACACAGAATGAATAAGGACTTAATAGGCTTTTTCCTGATTACCCCTTGTGTGGGTCATCCTCAGTTATCAAGACTTCAAAGATATTCACTGCTGTACCACCAATGATTCTAAAACTACAAAGGAGCAATATCAGCCCAGTTCTGTGGCGCTTTGGATGCATCAGAATTCCTCAACAATTTAGAGAACCATCACACGAGATTAATCTACAAAATTGTAACTGCAAAAGCTGATGAATGTGGTGCTTGGCAATCAGGTATCGAAAACATTCAAGGGGGTATCAATAGAAAGAGATAAAAAGGGAAGTTTTCATGTTCTGCACTAAGAATTTGTATCTGAAAGAATTAAAAAAAATCTATCCGGGATAGTATGAGAAAGGCCAGACATTCAGCTCTTGCAATATTATACACCGTGTGAGATTGGATCCAAAGTGATTAAGCTTAAGAGGATCACTAACTTCTCATAACACTTCTACTGGTTCAACAGTCTGATAGACCTGTCATTATCCAGTCATTGCTGGACGATACAATTATCGGAAGGTATAAGTTCTAAGTAATTACACAATCATTCTTCATCTTCTGATTTTATGGCCTTCTCCCATTCTCACTAATATACCCATTCCTTAGAAACCCACAAAATTGAGCCAAATAATCAGCCTGAAAGTTGAAATGCTGAGCATTCAATTCCATCTGACACATATACCACATCATGAAAAGAAAAGAAACGAAGGGTTCACCAAAGATGCCATGGAAGCTGTCACCCTTCACAACGAGGAAGCAGATATCCTCATTTCATTGCATGTATTAGATGCTTCTTCAGGAGCAACAGAGAAAATCAGAGATACTTGTAGGCCTATTGATGATTATCATGTATAGACACTGACATTTATAGTATTTTTCATTCTCCTGATGGATCTTTGCTTTGCTTACTGCATCGCATGTTGTCTGCTCCACCACTGGAAAAGGAAAGGATAAAAGTGCAATTGACATTGTTAAGAGATTACGTTCTACAGTTTGTCGCGGAAAAACAAAGGTCTGCTTGGTCATGCCTTTTGTGGTGCCAGCTGAAGTTGAAAATTTGAGGATGTCTCAAAGAGCAGATGGACCAAGAATTATCTAAGCCTTGAATCATGCAGAATGTCCAATGACACAGTCCATCACGCCTTCTAGAAGTTGGCCGTGGATGACTTCAACCAGGACAATCTCCCACTTTGCCCTCGTAGAGTCTTGATACAACACATCCAGGGGAACAAACCTCGTAAACTTTCACAACCTTATCTGTGCCTCTGCTACAGGGAAATATTATGTAGTTATTTCCAGAGGATGTACATAAACTGTGCAATGAAATGCTTTGAGCATTCTACACCAACGGTAGCCACAGAATTAATTATCATGTTCGATGGCAAGAAATGCAACATTCATTGTTTCTGGAAGAATTTAGAACCAATTCTCCCCTATGTACAGCCTTATACAAGTGCTGTGACTTCAAAAACACATGCAAGGAATGAGCCTATAGAAGACATTAACTAAATGACTATCCCATGAGTTTTTGAGTATACGGCTAATATTGTTTATTTAAACTCTGCCACCAAATCATCTAAATGGGAGCATTTAGTCACTCAGACACAGTTATTGAGATACTTTTGAAAGTCAGAATCACATGATTTCCCATTCACAAATTTTACCCAATTAAGTGCATGCAATGCTCTTAAAGGAATGTTTCCCATGGCAACCATTTTGCATTTCAACACGGCAGTCTACAGGAAATAGTCCCGCGTATGCAATAATGATACTATTCATTGAAATGACTGACTTGGACACGAGTGCTCCAGCATGCTTGAGTTTGCAGTTTAAAGATCTTAGATTACCAAAAAATATGGGTCGAAATCCATCTTGAATTTCAAGAGGGGCAGCCCGTCAATGTGAATAATCCATTATTACAGAATGTATATAATCATGTGTGTGTGTGTTTTGAAAGAATGTACACTGTACGCCACCATAAACATTGATATGCCTAACAGTTGTTTGTAAGAGATATTAGCTGAAAAGCAGCCATGTTGAATGTTAAGATGGCAGCCTCAAAAATGATCTGCAATTTGAGGGAAGGGAAAAGTTCATATGAATGTTCAACATCATGGGCCCGGTTTATGCCCGAAATGTGAACTTTCTGTATTGTTTACAAACATGATGGGTCCAAATATACATTCTAGTATGGCGGCCATTTTGAATTTCAAGATGGCCACCTATGATATCAAAGTGGACCATCGTTTCAGAAAAAGATGTTTCAGAAAAAGATGTTTCAGAAAGTCTGATAGCATACGCATGCTCTTTGCCCCGATTAAAACCTTACACATTGCATACGATATGAGATATAGGCCCAATTACATTTGCTGTGGTGGCCATTTTAAATTTCAAGATGGCCGCCAACCAAAATGATCCATTAAAAAAAAAATGTATATATATATATTAGCATGTCTGGCATCATAAGCATGCTGTTTTCCCCAAATGTATACTTTCAATAATGCTTACAACCTGAGATATAGGTAAAAATACATTTAGCTATGGCGGCCATTTTGAATTTCAAGATGGCAGCCTACAGATTGTATTAAAACAATCTACAATATCAGAAATTGTGTATCAGAATGTCTGACATCATAAACATGCTTTTTGCATCAAAACTGAACCTTCTATAATGCTCACATTATGAGAATTGGGTCAAAATACAGTTTGCTACGGCGACCATTTTGCTGAAGACGTGCTCGAAAAAAATGGAACCAACGTTTTTTGGATTCAGCACCCCCAAATTGACCATGTTAGCTAAAATAAAAAAAAATCAATTTTGGCACGAAAATCTCACGGGATCCAATATTTCGACATAGCAGACTGTACTAATTCCCAAAACATATTTCTCCATGTTCTGTCACCAGTTTGTTTCACTGAATAAAACATTTTTGAATGAGTATTTTTTTGTTAACATTACGGACTGGTTTGAGCTAGTATCAAGTAGGCCATGGTATGTACAATTTTGTAGGAGTGCAGGCCCACCTTTGGCGGTTGTCGGAGAGTATGTGCTGTGGTGACAGGTTTTGTTTTTCTTTTCTTTTCTTTTCTTTTCTTTCCTTTCCTTTTCTTTTTTCTTTTCTTTTCTCTTCTTTTCTCTCTTTTTTTTCCTCTCTCTGTTTTGAAGGTCATTCAAATTGTCAGTAGATGAGATAGGCTTTCTGGTTAACTGTTGCACAATGTGTTGCCATGGTAACAGTACATTTTGAATGAAAAATCATGTTAAGAATATGGATGTAGAGTATTTGGTTTGAAATCTGGCATATGTGATCATTATATGATTTAGATGTTTAAATTTTTCTTATGTTATATAGTGTATGTAGTTGAAAAGTGCGTTGCCATGTTAACAACATCATTTGAATGAAAATTATAGAATAATACTGCCTTTTTTCTTATGTTATATATGTAGTTGAAAAGTGCGTTGCCATGTTAACAACATCATTTGAATGAAAATTATAAAATAATACTGCCTTTTTTTAGTTTTTGAGTATTGGATTTGAAATTTGGGATATGATATGATCTCATGATATCATAGTTGTGTAGATTTTTTTTTTCATGTTATACATTGTGTTACCATGGCAACAGCGTTTTCACTGACAAACACAGAAATTGCTGATATATTTATTTTTCTCAGATTTTGGGCATTAGACAAGAGATATGAGATATGATATACTGCTGTATATGTGAATGCCATTGGGCAGTGTATTCGTATTCTTATTTTATGTTGAGTAACATATTATTACGTTCATAAGTTTGTTATTAGCAAGAATATAATAAGATGGTTGCTGGTTGGGTTCATTTCTTCCCGCTTTGGGTGGGGGTATTTATCACTCTCAGTGAAAGTTTTAATAGGAGCATCACCATGTTATTATCGCTTGTTTGACTAGTAAGCGTGTAATTGTCAGTGTATAGTTATTGTGTGACTGTATGTAGGGGACTCAGTGGAAGAATTGTACCTGTCCACATACAGTGTGTTGTATTTGATGTATATGTCTCTGTCTTGTCAACTGTAATGTTTGTTTGTGCAGGGCCCCTAGTAAGAACAGTACTTGCCTACTGATGGGGCTACCCTGTTGAAAAAAGACTGAATAAATAAATAAATAAATAAATAAATAGATGTCCTCCATAAAGTGTCAACATTCGACGCTGATAAAAATATCCCTGACATGATCACAGAGCTCAATGACACCTTACTAATGGCCAGAATAGTTGGAGGAGATCTCATTGCAATGGAAGCAGAACATCATTGACATGTCTCGTCAAGCTCAGAAATAGATATCGCAATCACACTCGCAAGGCAGGCCAGACGCCAGAAATCATAGATGAGAGGGCTCCTATTCTAATGTTGTTTCATGATCCTCAAGGAATCCGTGCGCCAAATTTGATGTTTTTATCCGCCGTGTATAGAGCAAAACTGGAAAAAGCACGCAAAAGAACAAGCGAACAACCATTTTTTAAGGGGGGGGGGGGGGGGTCCCGCCACTTTTGCCCTATTATACCCCCCCCCCCCCAGCAGTTTAGAGACATTATACGCAAGAATATAAACAATGCTCCTACCGTAATGTACAAATTCAGGTTCTAAACCAAACCAAAAAGAAAAATATGTATTGTCAGCGTATCACCCATGCAATAACATTAAATTTGAGGGGTTTGCCATAAGTGTCCGTCATTTTGGAATTTGATCTTTTTATGTGTGGGTGTGTTTTCCTTACAAATTCCAGGAGGGTTCCTACTCTACTATTATTTACTAGTCCTCAAGGAATGCTTGTGCCAAATTTGATGTTTTTTATCCGCCGTGTATAGAGCAAAACGGGGAAAAAAAAAAAACACGCAAAAGAACAAGCGAACAACCATTTTTTAAGGGGGGGGGGGTCCCGCCACTTTTGCCCTATTATACCCCCAGCAGTTTAGAGACACTACGCAAGAACATAAACAATGCTCCTACCGTAATGTACAAATTCAGGCTATAAACCAAACCAAATATATATATATATATATATATATATATATATATATATATATATACATTGTCAGCTTATCACCTATACAATGACATGAAAAGTGAGGGGTTTGTCATAAGTGTCGGCTATTTTAGAAGATTATGTGTGTGTATTCCAGGAGGGCTCCTACTCTTCTATTGTTTACGAGTCCTCAAGGGATCCGTGTGCCAAATTTGATGTTTTTATCCGCCGTGTATATTAAGAGCAAAACGGAAAAAAGCACGCAAACAACAAACAAACAAACAAGCGAACAACCATTTTTTTTAAGGGGGGGGGGGGGTCCCGCCATTTTTGCCCTAACCCCCTCCCCCCCCCCCCCTCCCCAGCAGTTTAGAGGCATTACGCAAGAATATAAACAATGCTCCTACCGTAATGTACAAATTCAGGTTCTAAACCAAACTCTAATATTGTTTAATAGTCCACAAAGAATCCGTGTGCCAAATTTGATGCTTTTATCCGCCGTGTAACGGTAATTTCACTAAGCGACCCGACTAAAAGTATCTTTTGTAAAAGCCACGAAGCTTTCCCCTTATTCGGTGTAAAGCTTATTGCCTCCCCATAACGCCGCACAATATTTTGTGACGTTCATACACTACCCGCTCTTACCACAGCATGTACGCCATAACCTGGCCAAATAAGCATACCAGAGTTATTCATGTATACCCGCTGAAAACAGCTAACTAGTTTTCAACAAAACCGTTATGAGCATTCTACTAATAAACTGACTGCAACACTTTTGTAAAATCCTCTTTAGTTGTTATGATAATGCAATCATGCCGACAGCAAATGCAGTCATTAAATATTGTTTGACTTATCAACCCTGCAGAGCCAGTTCATTTACATCTATTATCTACTGAATTCCCTGATTTGCACTTTACAGTTCGACCTTTCTTGTGGAAATTGCAAACCACCCATGATGTACTAAATGCAAACAATAAAAAGAATAAAAATATCGAGGGCGGATATGTTTCCCCCTTTATAAACACCTGTTGTGAATTAGCGGAGACATCGCAATCCGTGCCTCGTAGAAAGTTCTCTGCTACAGTTCGGTGTTTCGTGCTAGGCGGAAAGCATGGTTGCGAGCACACTCAGAAATGTGGCTCATAATGCATCCTCTTTGCGCTTCCACTGCAGGCACACATACCCATACCCACACACACTCACTATTAAATCTTACTCACAGATACACAGGGATTTCTATTAAATCTTACTCACAGATACACAGGGATTTGTGGGAAAGAAAGATGCATTATCGATGCAGAAGGTAAAGAAATGAAGGTTACATACCCTAACGTGCGAAAACGGAAAATAAAAGGGATGCAAGGACGGTGGGAGGTTTCGTTAGTTGGTACAAAACACGGGCACTGTATGCAATTAATGAACAGTGGTAGACAATAACGAAACACTATGTAATTGCGACTATCGAAAGAGCCAGAGGGACGTTGCGGATTTGTTTACATTTTTTTTTTTTGCCTGTACTTGCCAAGCATTCGACTTAAAGAACAGGTCTTCTTCAGGGTTTAAATGAATATGATAAAAGTCAACCATCATTTTGTAGGAAATAAAATAGTGAAACGAAAAAGCAATATGGATCAACATAAACTCAAACATTATGACAGAACGGTATTAGCAATAAAGCTGTCTATTAACTCTCAAGTGAATTCAAGTCAAATCTTAATATTTTGATATAGATCTAAGCATATTAATAATATTTACTTATATCAAACGATTTTATAGGCTATGTAGCGCTGTCGCTAGCTGCACGATCTTTTCGATCGCTCTCAAAATCGGTCTTTAAAGTTAGGGTTTCACCATTTTGTTGTTGCTTCTGATCTTCACTACCTATTGTTTACGGAATCATATGTAGTATGCAACATTTTGGATTGTTGTACATGTATATTATTGACGCAAAACTTGGTTGGATTCGTGTGATCATTTTTGCCGTACAGTGAGTTGTCTATCGTCGGACATGTACTGTATTTCTTCCCCGGATCTTCCCCGATGGTTTCGCCTCTAATACGGACTGGAAAATGCTTGCTGGGACAATACTTGCTAGTGTTTGTCACCATTGTTATCAGTGTATGGTCAAGTGCACCCAAACTCCACTCTACTCCATTCTACCCTACTCAGGCGGACTTGGGGAATGGCACAATGGATCGACCTATTTATCACTATACAAAAAGACAGCTTTTTCAAGTTAAAACTTCTATTAGAGGCACTGAGAGAAACCGAGTTGATAATCTGACATGGAATCTACTGAAAGAACTAAACATTGTTAAACGTAGAGGATGTCGAGGGGGAAGAAAACGACGTTTAAACAGTGGTACTCGGGACATTGAAGCACGCACTTCTCAACGGAAAAGCGACAGTATCACAAACCGAATATCCGAATTGAGGGTAATGCATCTGAGGAGCATTCCTACCAACGGAACTTTTTCCAGTCAGTCGAAATTTTCAACGAGGTTTGCGCTGTGGAATGCCCGATCTATTAAGTCCCGTGGTAAGTGTAACGCTCTCTGTGACTTTGTTATCACTACCAAACTGGATATAATGGTGCTCACAGAGACATGGTTGACTGGTAATGAGAAGGATAATCATACTCTTGCTACTCTCAAAGAGACACTACCTCATCTAGATTTCCACCACATTCCTCGTGATAGTGGCAGAGGTGGTGGGGTTGGCGTCCTACTTCTCAAAGGGTACCATGTTACCAGGAATCCTCTTGAGGACTTCAAGTCCTTTGAATACCTGGATCTGACTTTAGCCTCAGCGAACTCGTGTACTTTCCGACTTAATGCACTTTATCGACCACCAGCTTCGAAAAAGAATAGGCTTTCAAGTGCCACCTTCTATAGGGAGTTCTCGTCCTTACTGGAGATACTTCTCGCATCACCTCAGAGACTGATCATTGCCGGTGACTTTAACATACATATTGAGAATTCGGATAGTGCTGATGCGTCTAGTGTTCTGGACATCCTCCAAATGTCTAAGTTAAAGAATCACATTGCATGCTCGACGCACACGGCAGGCCATACCCTAGACCTCATTATTTCTAGGGACGACGATTCCCTGGTATCGTCAGTTACATCGCAGAGCCTACCATCAGACCATTCTGCAATTATATGTCGCTTGAATACGAGAAGACCCGATCCAATTAAGCGACACATTACTGCTAGGAAACTGAAGGACATTGCCATGGACAGGTTCTGTAACGACATCACTTCCTCGGATTTATGTAGTGATGATCTACCAACTGTTCCAGAACAACTGATGGAACTCTATGATCGAGAGCTTCGAGGAATCCTTGATGAGCATGCTCCAATAGAAGAGAAAGATGTTATCTTGAGGCCACATGCACCTTGGTACACTCAGAGCTTGCGCCGTGCTAAGCAAGAGCGACGTAAGAAGGAGCGTCGTGCTAGAAAAACGAAACTAACTGTTAACAAAGAAATCTACAAGGATAGTTGTAAATCATACAACAAGGAACTTCTGCAAGCAAAATCCAATTATCTTCTGGAAAAGGTACTTGTTGCTGACAGCCGCGCCCTCTTTCGCTTGGCGAGCAGCCTCTCCGCACCCACGTCACAGACAGTTCTTCCAGAACATGACTCTGACCTGCAACTTGCCACCTCTTTTGGAAACTTCTTCGATGGGAAAATCCAGAAATTGAGGGCTGAGTTAAACAGTTGCCCCCTTCAAGATATGTCGGTTCAAGTTACTGAGAATTGTATTGCTACTTTGAGGGAATTTGATGTTGTCACTGATGACACAGTGCTGGAAACTATCAAATTAACATCAAACTCTACATGTAATCTGCACCATGACCCTATCCCGACGTCTTTATTGAAAGGTGTTCATCAGCCCTGCTTCCTATCTTAACAAATATGGTCAACGGTAGTCTCCAGGCAGGAGTTGTGCCAGAGAGAATGAAGCAGGCAATTGTAACACCCAGGCTGAAGAAGGACAACCTTCCTCGTAATGAACTCAGTAGTTACCGTCCCATATCGAACTTGAGCTTTGTCGCAAAGTTGGTTGAGAGAATAGCTGCAAGCCAGATCAAGGACTATCTGGCTATCAATAACCTTCTGCCAGATGTACAGTCAGCATACAGAGCCAATCATTCCGTGGAAACAGCTCTGATAAGGGTCCAAAATGACATTCTTCTGGCGCTGGACGGCCACCAGGAAGTTGTGCTTGTTCTCTTAGACTATAGTGCGGCTTTCGATACTATCGACCATCAAATCTTGCTCCGGAGGTTGGCTGAACGCTATGGATTTGGCGGTACAGTCCTCAACTGGTTTCAGTCATACCTGGCTAACAGATCCCATGTCGTGATGATCAACGGTTCATCTTCAAGCGTTTACAGCGACACGTGTGGTGTAGCACAGGGATCTGTAATGGGTCCACTTACCTACACACTTTATAGTGCTCCGATATATGATATTGTTAAAGCGCATGGATTGGAAGTGATGATGTACGCTGACGACACCCAAATTTATTTGACTTTCCGATCAAGTGACAGGGCTCAATCACTCTCTCTTGTCAGTGAATGCCTTGCAGATGTCAAAGCTTGGTCTCACGAGAACATGCTTACACTGAATGATGCAAAAACTGAAATCGTTCATTTCTCATCGCGATTTCGGCATATGCCTGAACAGTTGTCCGTTGGAGTTGGAGATCTGGTGGTGGAAGCATCCCCATTCGGAAGGAATCTTGGTTGCATCATGGATCAACATCTCACAATGAAAGAACATGTCAGCTCCATCTGCCGTTCTGCCATGATAGCCATCCGAAGGATAGGACAGATTAGACAGTATCTCACTACTCCAGCGACGTCGGCTTTAGTTCATGCATTTATAACCAGTAGACTTGATAACAATAACAGCCTCTTGTTTGGACTCCCACAATCCCTGATCAGCCAACTTCAGCGAATCCAGAACACTGTAGCCAGGATTGTCCAGAGGGTTCCTAGGAAACATGATGTATCTAATACTCTTCAACAACTACACTGGTTACCCATCGATAAGCGCATTCTGTTCAAGATCCTAGTTATCACATTTAAGAGTCTTCAAGGAAAATCTCCCACATATATCTCTAGCATGATTTCTCCATATCAACCATCCCGCTCTCTACGATCAGCTGAACAGAATCTCCTAAAAGTCCCTAAGGTAGTCTCCCACACCCATGGTGACAGAGCCTTTTCAGTCGCCGCCCCTTCACTCTGGAATTCACTCCCCTTGAGCTTAAGAAATCAGACATCCCTCAACAGTTTCAAAACTGCACTGAAAGCTTATCTTTTCCGTAATTAGTTGCTCAGGTAAATGTTACCAGCCTGTTGAGGGTATTGTGCTTTCATTGTAGTGTAAACCACCGTGTACTTATGCAATTATTATTATCATTGAAGTGATTAATTATTTGTGTTAATTGTAGTATTTTGGATCATGCAGTAGTTTATGTTTAGGTATATAGTATGTAAAGCGCTTAGAGAATTTTATTGATAAGCGCTATATAAATACTGAGTTATTATTATTATTATTATTATTATTATTATTATTATTATTATTATTATTATATACCTTTACTGAGCCAGAGCAAGAGAAGAAAAACTTGTTATATCTATATCTATTCATTCCTGGTGTCTCTTGACTGAGGAATATAGGAAGTACCCTAATTTTTATCAATGTGTCTTCCTCGTGTCTACCCGACAAGGGCGCAAAGACAACAACAATCACTTATGGCGACCGAGCAAAAGAAGAGTGTAGGTCTATGTCAAAAACCATAAACAATGTGTCCTTGCACTCGCAGTACTTGCGCAAGCCAAGAAGAGTATGTTCAACTCAGAAAGGGGGCAGCTTTGCAAGTGTTTATCTTTAAGGGGCTGGGAGGAGGGGCAAGTATCGTACGATACCCCTCGATTCCGCTACAATAGAGTACTTGGGTGTGGGCGGAGTGTCTGCAATGATATGGCAATGCTGAGGGTAAAAGGCATCCTTACTGTGACCAGATTCCAATGGTAGGCGGTGGCGGCTACAGCCTGCGCCGCTGTGGAGCACCCCGGGCCAATGATGATGATCTTCTGCGGAGTGTGGAACAGGTGGTTGAAAAGGACACGAGTACCAAGACCAGCTCCACACTATAGAACAAGAGACAAGACAACTAATGTTAGTTTCTCTTCCTCTGCATAATCTTACATATATTGTCATTAAATTTTGTCTTACCTCCCTGATCAAATGAACATTTTTTTTTCATTTTAATGTTGAAATGTTTATCTTAGAACAACAAGAACACACATCTCTCAATTACACAATTATCCCACTACATAAATATATACATAAATTCAGTTATTAAAAAAATATCTCGAGCTAATTTTAGTATATTAGCTAGCTATACTGTGGAATACAATTTGAAATAGTTATAATTTGATATTACCTCATATTGATTACGATTGTATCATTTGGGACACTTGTTCCAAAACATTAATGTTAAAGCTTCAGAGAAGTTAAAGCCTTAGTAAGTTCGCCCGATTGGTGCTAAACGCTGATTTGGACACTTCAATAGGTGTCTTGATGCTCTTCACTAATGGAAGACGGTTAAACAAAGAATTAAGTATCAGTATGCCGTGTTGTCATTTACAAAACTAGGAATGGGTTGTACCGTCATATCTGGACTACACTGTTTTCAATTGCCACGTGCAATTACCACCAGATACGCTATATGAATAATCCACTTTATCTACTTCAAAAACAAAATTTGATTTTTCGCTTTTAAATAAACTACTAGTAAATATTCAATATTCACAGACTTTGAACACTTTTAAGCAGGAAATTCGTAAACCCAATATTTAATTCATTTTTTTTTTTGAGAAAGTAACTTCTATTGTGTCTTTTTATCTTATGTTGTGCCTCGCTTTGTCATATAAAGTACACTGTTATATGACAAATAACAGCGGTGAGTTGGCTTAGTCGGTAGCGCGTCTGCCTCACGATCACGCGGCCCGGGTTCGAACCCGAGTCTGGACTGAGCAATGTTGTGTGTAAGCATACCGTCCCCTCTTGCAAGAGGCAAAACACTCTGTACCTCGGAGAGGACATAAAAATGGAGGTCCCGTGTATGAGAGAGTAACAACTCATGCACGTAAAAGATCCCGCTTCATTCATTCATCGCAAAGAGCAGGGTGTTTAACCCGGTGAAGTGGTCCCACCTCACATCTAACTGAACCCCGTGGAAGACCAGCTTAACGTAGCTGAATATGGGCTATCCAGTCATCTCCTCAGATGGAAATTAACAAACAAAACAAACAAAACAATCAAACTGTTAGCTTTACATCAGAAGTGAGAAATGTTTATTGTGTTGTTGTGTTGTAGTGTGTTTCGTGTTTGGTATGCAGTTTTGTGGAAACGTGGCTTTTAATTATATTTTTGTTTAATTGTTCGATTTTGTTTATCATGCTCGGAAAGCTAATTATTTGCAATGTTTTTACCCCAATTGTGTGTGTGTGTTTTTAATACAGTGGTCTTATATGCTTACAACATTTTATGTTTCAACGCTCTCTCTCTCTCTCTCTCTCTCCCTCTCTCTCTCTCTCTCTCTTAGTGTTTTATATGGTGTTCATTGTTATTGTTTTTACTTCTGAAACCTATTATTGTGGGATGTATTTCAACGTCACATTGCTCTATTGTAAAGCAGGCCCCTCAGTCCTGAATCAGACGTTCCCTGTGAATTTAAAGAAGACCGAATAAATAAACAAATAAATAAACAAACAAGTAACTAAAAACAAACACACAAACAAACAAATGAATACATTTTTGAGTCTCATTTCTCATTCATTTTCGAAAAAAAATTAATTTTCATTTTTAACAAAAAGTTGTTTTTTCTGCCTTTTTATCAACCTTGCGAGAATAATATATAAATATATATAAAGTTTTTATACATTTGTGTTTTAAAAGGGAAAAGTGGGAAAAGCAAAAAGAAATAAAGTATATACCAAATTATGTACATTCGCCGTAAATATGTGACATTTGACGCATCAAGACGAAAAAACAACAACACATGCACGTTTGTGGGTGTACGGAACTTACAAATAGACCCACCAACCTACCCACATATAAACACATACGCACCAAGACAATAACAACAGGCTGAGAGTAGCTCCATAATTTTGTGTGTAGGTTCAGGGCGCTGGTTATATAGTGAAAGAGTGTTGACATTTTGACGCACAAATTTCCCTCAAACTATACAAATGCAGACGAGAAGAATATTGAATTTTATCTAACGTTTATCACTCTACCCCACTCCTCTGCTTCCTGACAAAGATGTATCTATATGAGCTAAAAATCATTGCACTTTCATTAGTTTTCTAGCGAGAGAGAGAAAATAAAGAAACAAACTTCGTCCCTCATACCACGTTAGCTCGTACATTCCAGTAGGCAGATATGATACATAATTGAGTGTAGAAGCATAAAATAAGATATTTCAGGCTCAAACTTCCGCTTCTCGATAGACTGCCCTCATTGTGATGGTGATAATACCTTTAGCACCGCTTGGTATACTGGAGGCAACCTGGTGTATCAGGCCTTCACGCAGGTAGCTTTTAATGCATCATCTTATTAGGATTCTAATTCAATTTACATGCTGTGGCATATAACTGTTGCGATGCAGGCAGCAGAAAGCAGAGTAGAATCGTCATTGCCACCACCGCCTCAGTCAGTTGGTGGCATTTCAGCGCTTCCATCCGTTAATGGAGCGTTTGCAACGTGATCGTCATTAACGGCTCCAACCTGGTCATTGATTATTCTCGGTTGAAAATTAGCGGCGACGGATGAGATGCGACGTTTGAACAGGATGAACGCGTTCGGACGAGTCCCGCTAGATACATTGAAGAGCGAGGACGCCAATGATTCGGTAGCAATTAATCTGCTCCGTACCCAAAGCAACAACAGACGATACTTATATAGCAAGCGAAATTAAACGCTGTATACGTGTGAAATGCTTGGCGATACGATTTAGGGAAGTTTTAGGATCATTCCCATCATCAATAAACTGCAGAAAATCGGAAGGGGAGTGCTTTAATCTTGTTTCAGAGAATGTCAACTCAGACGAAAAACCGAAGTCCCACGTAAACCCCATGATTCCTTTTCGTATTGGTCATTCCGCGAGAAATAAGGAAGTGCAAATTCAATAGAATAATTCAAATTGACATGTAGTCCTCAGGAACTGCATTTATCGTTCAATTTGCTTTACAAAAACACTGTCACGCTATGATGACCAATATCCTACCCTTCGCTTCTTTACGTCAGTATTGAAAGGATGCGTTAACTAGATTACGTCTAAGTTATATAAAATTCCGTCACTTCTTTGGTAACGTCTTTTAAAGTGCGGATGTAGTGCGTATACCATCTCTTTTGGTGTGAGAGTAGACACATTACTAAACTTCATCAGCGTGTGATAAGAACTGACATGTGAGTTAAAGTATCCTTAACAATATATCGATTCGGGCTCCGCTGATGGGTACATGGAATACATTTTATCTTTCCAATGAGTAACTCCAGAACCCATTATTTTGTGCATTCCATTACTGCCGGGGGGGGGGGGGGGGGGAGGTATCGATTTTATCCCTCGCTCTAGGAAACCTTAAGTCCCATAAGATCTTTATCGTGAAATCATACCATGACTAAGCAAGTTTAAATAGACACTAATATCATATACCTTCTACTGTTCCTGTCGTTTTATTGACTATATCTGTATATTGCAGAAAGAAAAAAAAAGGTCAACGGAGCAGCCAATGTCAGCTCAACAGGAAGCTATGCAGCCCCCCCCCCCCAACACACACACACACACACACACACACACACACACACACACACATACACTCAGGCGGTCAACCATACACATTATGATAGTTCCAGATTCTTAGAAAAAAAAAAGAACCTTTACGGAGGGAAATGGGTTAGGATCCTCCCCCCCCCCCCCCTCACGAGCGTTTGGAAGGGGAGCCATCAAAATTGCTCAGTATTTTAAGGTTTTGAAAGGGAGGCCAGCAGAATTGCCCCCTTATCACATGTTTTTGGAAGGGAAGTAACAAAATTACCCCCGAAATGAAGGAAGAGTGCTGAGGATTAGCATCCACAATTTTAGCACCTGCATGGACAGGGATATAGGCCCTATTTAGAGACATTCTCTTGCTGAATGTACCAGAGAGGATGTACTTCCTGCAGCACTTTTCCTTTACTCAGGTTCCAGGTTGGGATTTATACAGATGGACAATCTGAAAGATGGTGGGAAAGATTTGTAAACTGCCCGTAATTACAAATATATATTTTCGGGGGAAATGATAACAGACTCCCCAATTTTCGGGGATTTTCCCCTTAGAACTAGGCCCCGAAAATATACCCCTTTCCCAAAAAAATCGGGACTGCGCATGCGGTACGGATGACCATGTGAAGGGGGGGGGGGAGGCAGACACAGTGTAGAGTATCAAAAATAGACTTGTTTTTTGGATAAATGAGACAGCATCAAAATATAGAATTTGAGAGAGCATTGATGATAAGAGAGTTTTTGAATCTCATCATCTGGCCAGGAAATTTGTCCATCAGCATTAATGTTTTTTTTTTCAAGAAGCATCATTGCAACAACAAACAACAACAGCCAAACAAATACTAATGGTCATATTTCTTCAAATTTTAAAAGTAAACTAATTTCTTTTTTATGTAGACACCCATATAAAATTCTGTCAAGTGATATCGCTTACCATGCAAAAAAGTTTCATTTCCATCAACAAAATATTTTTCTTCAGGCATAGTAACGAATACATGTAATATGCGAAAGACAAATAAATTGATAATTGAAATGAAATGAGGTGGCTATTCGATTGGGCAATTTTTCTCTATATCCTCCGATTATTCATTCAGGATAAGGGAAAATATCTATATTAGTGCGGGATACTTCCTTTCTCCGTGGAGTCTCTCTGCTAATGGAAACAATATTGAGGTTAGGCGTTATTATGTGCACTGAATGATGCCGTATCCCCCAACTGAGTTAAATCCATGGGATTTTCCCCGATTCAGATGTGCCATACATTGAGCGTCATTATACCATAAAACATTGACGGTGGCGAAAAAAAGTCATTTGGATATGAATTTTTCCTGACGGGTACAGGCAGGGACTAAAAGGCAATAACTGCAACGTGATTGAATGTATGTTATTAGAGGCATTTATTGTCATATTCATTGTGCGTTAGGTATTTGCTGACGCTTCTATGTATGCTTATTTTAAACCAACCTTCGTCAATGCACAATATATACCCCATGGCACGAGAGCAATTAGTTTGCTCATCCCATTCCATGTAATTCCAATTTCACATTTTATCTCAACAGCGAAGAACTATTGCAGTCCCATTTGTAGATGAATATGTAAACAAAGGGAAAATAATGCAAAGATTTGCTGTATTTGCGTGTGAGAAACTTTTATTATTGCAAGAATGGTTGAAGTTAGTTGAAGATAGGGGGACGTCTCTTCATCTCAGAAGTAATGTGTGATAACCTTAATAGAAAGGGATAGTAAAGATCCTAGGAATAGACATTATTACAGGCTAATTATTTTATTGAATGAATACTATATGATTTTTTCTAAACCTTTAGCAAATTGAATAAATAATAAAAAAAAAATAATTCAGATCAAGTGCGAGGGGTAAAAGGAAGAACAGGAATATTGGTATTCGAGTGATAGACATTTATTATGGTATTTCCTGTTTAACCAAAGATATAAACTGTTTATTGATAGTTGTAGATTTCTGGGGGAAAAGCTTTGATTCCATTTCTCCTCAATTCCTTTTTACATCATTGGGATTATTGTTTCGTGCTTTCGTATAGACTACTGTCATGATAGCTGTATTATAAATATGGGTTTTAGTTCCGGCTCAGGATGACATAAATCAAATAAATATTGAAAATAGATACTTAATAATCACAAGGCAAGATGACATAATTATTATCAAGAAGAAGATTTACATATGAGAGTTTTTAATAGTAGTCATATTGCAAACTAATGTGTGGCGTATTTGCGAGACAGTTCTGCAAAGTGGGATAAATTGGGTGTTGCTTAACACACTTCGCGCTGATGATGAACATGATGATAGAATTTTATGATTATAGACTATTCGGAACAGTGGTTATTTAAGTTTTGTGATATTCCAATGAGAAGGATTCACGAACATTTTGGGATAGGTTTACAGAAATCACAAACTGTATAAGTACGAGATGGTCACCATAATTTTATATTTGCTTATAAAAATGCACAAAGAAAAAGTAAGGAGACGACCAAGAAGGGCAACTGTTAGGATAGGAAACTTAAGAGAGTTTCAATTTAAATTGCCTCGTGAAGTTGTATACAATAAGGAACATTTTTTTGTTAAGTTTGACTTTGTGACGAATAGTGCATGTTTTTCTTGTAAGCAAGGGAAAGAAACACATTTAGATTTAATTTGGGATTGTGTATTAAAGGGGAAAGTATTGTGGCAATAATTAAGTCAGAATCATTTGAATTGGAGGATATGAACTTGGAAGACGACTCAAACGTATTTTCTCATATCCAGATCCCGACACCTTGGTGGAAACCTTAAATTCAGATCTTCAAAAGGTAATTTATTGGACAAGTTCAAACAAAAACCTTTAAAAAAACCAAGTGTATGTTATTCAGTAATTCTCTAAATAGTCTTTTTAATAATATAGTATTAGATGACACAATTATAGATGTAGTTACATTAACCAAGTTTTTAGGTCTGACAATCTACAAACTTTCGTGGAAGCCACGTATTGACGGTGTTACAGTATCTCGGAATATTGGTGTCATCAATGAAGTTAAGTTTTATTTTCCCACCCCACCCTTTTAATGTTATACTGTTATTCTCAACTATGATTTTGCCTTATCTTAATTACGGTATCATAGCTTGGGGAAACACTCATACAATCTATAATGACAGACTGTATTATACGTCTCCAGGAAAAAAAAAAAAAGAGTCCTTCATATAATTTGAAATGTATCTTGGAGATCTCAAGTATACTGGCGTTTTAGTTTCCGAAAATAAGATTTTAAAGATAATTGATATTTATTATTATTTTCATCTTGGACAACTTATGTATAAACTCAGTAGTAACTTATTACCTCCCACCTTCACGGGTGCATGTCGAAAACAACTCCTTTCACAGGTACCAAAGCCATCACTCTAATGAATCTAATTTGCCTTTAACTAGGAATATTTTTATTTAATCTCTACATTTACATTTGTTGGAACAAAATTTAGGAATAGCCACTGTGATAGCTCAAAAGCGGTCCAAGGTTTAAACTCTTTCAAAATTGATGCAAAGAATATTTTTATACCCCCACCCACACATGTGTGTAGGGGGTATATAGGAATCACTCTGAGGTCGGGTGGCCGGTCGGTCGGTCGGTCGGTCGGTCGGGCGGTCGGTCCGTTGCAAAATCTTGTGGATCGAACTCCTCTCTCATTTTTTGAGCAATTGACCCCAAATTTGGCATGTGTGACAACTATCAAAGGCAGATGTGCAAGACACCTTTTTCGTTAGTATCGCATAATGCGTTGCCATGGCAACAGCATGTTTTCGTAAAAACGTGTGGATCGAACTACTCTCTCATTTTTTTAGCAATAAACCCCGAATTTAGTATGTGTGACTGCTATCAAAGGGAGATGTGCAAGACACCTTTTTCGTTAGTATTGCATAATGAGTTGCCATGGCAACGGCAAATTAAAAAAAAATCTTACAAAATGCTGTGGATCGAACTCTCTCATTTTTTGAGCAATTGACCCCAAATTTGGCATGTGTGACCGCTATCAAAGGTAGATGTGCAAGACACCTTTTTCGTTAGTATCGCATAATGCGTTGCCATGGCAACGGCATATTTTAATAAAAACATGTAGATCGAACTACTCTCTCATTTTTTGAGCAATTAACTTCAGATTTGGCATGTGTGACCGCTATCACAGACAGATGTGCAAGACACCTTTTTCATGAGTATTTCATAAAGTGTTGCCATGGCAACGGAAGATTTTCATGAAAATCTTGCAAAATGTTGTGAATCGCACTACTCTCTCAGTTTTGTAGCAATTCAGTTTGAATTTGGGATATGCAATCAATGTAATGTATATTTGTGCAAAACACATTTTGATGTGTGCGTTAATAAGTTTGTTGCCATGGCAACAGCAGTTTTTTTTTACCAATCATACAAAAATGTGTGGATTAGCCTAACTCCTTCAGTTTTTAAGCATTTGACTTGAAATTTGGCACATATGACCACTATAGTATATAGATGTGCAAACTTAATCCTTTGTCAGTGGTGAACAATGCGTTGCCATGGTAACAGTTTTTTTTTTAACCAAAAAATACACAAAAATATTGTGGATTCAGCTAACTTCCTTTAGTCTTCGAGTATTTAGCTAGAAATTTTGCACACATGACCACTGTGGTACGTAGATGTGTAAACGTAATCTTTCGTCAGTGGTGATCAATGTGTTGCCATGGTAACGGCATATTTTGAATGAAAATCATACAAAAATATTGTGGATTCAGTTAACTCCCTCATTCTTTGAGCATTTGGCTTGAAATTTGGCACATGCAACCATCATAGTACAGAAATATGCAAACTTCATATTTCATCATTGTTGAACAATGTGTTGCCATGGTAACAGTGCATTTTGAATGAAAATCATACAAACATTTTGATTCTCCTAACTCTCTCTCTGTTTAGAGCATTTTGGCTTCAAATTTGGCACATGTTACCTCTACATTACCTAGATGTGCAAAAAATCTTTTGTCAGTGTGGAAAATGTGTTGCCATGGTAGCAGTATATTTTGAATGAAAATGATACACTGATATTGTTAATTCAACTAATCCCCTCATCCTTTTAGCATTTGGCTTGAAATTTGGCACATGTGACGGCTACGATATATAGTTGTGCAAACTTCATTTTTTTCTTAATGTCCAACATTGTGTTGCCATGGTTACACAATTCTTAATAAAAACCATAGAAATCGTCAGTTTGTTTATCTTGCTCACTCAGTTTTTGAGCACTTGACTTGAAATGTGGGACATGTGACTAACAGTGAGCAATACATTTATTCACTGTTGAACAGTGCATTGCCATGGTAATTTCTTTTTTTTTTCCATTAAAAAGTAAAAAAAAAAAATCCTGGTTGAGCTAATTCACTCAGTTGTGGGTGGGGGTACATTAATCACAATGAGTGATAGTTCTAGTTTTTTTTTTTTGGTAGATATTAACAAACATTCATCTGACCTTTAATATCGAATAGAATGTTTTATACATTCAAATTATTTTTAAAAATGTGCTGATTTGTCAATGGTTGCAAAAGAACTTTTAACTGCAATTCTTAAACATTAAGCTTATAGCTCAGCGGCTCCTTTAATTCATCCTTCACTGTTTGTCTTCTCCATCAACCTTTTTATTTTCACACCATGTTATCAGCTTTTCTTCTCCTCTTTCTCTTACCCTCTTCTTCTCCTTTTTTCCTTTTCTTTTCTTTCTTTCTTTCTTACTTTCTTTTCTGCATGACAGAAAATAATTATTGGTTCCTAAGTTTATGTAATTTGGTTTTTGCAAACCCGCATTTCATTCATATAAATAGCAGGTCAATTACGTTACTTGATTGTTTGTTTGTTTTGTTTGTTTTGTTTTTTACGAATGGACACTACAAGCATTGCTTTTTAGGCATTCCTCCCCATCTCCAGCATTTTCACATTTCCAAATAGTTTTTTTACTTCTTCTTTTCACTTTCCTTCAAAAGGCAATTTCACTTATTATACTCTTTAATGTCACATTAGTATTATGCACTTCTGTTTTTTTTAAATCGTATTTGGACAAGTTAGACGTTTAGTTGGAGATGGAAAAAGAATGAATAAATTCATGAATGATAATCATATATTCATGGTTAAGCAAACTTTGTACTTGTAAAGGTCAGGAGAAGCAGTCACGTCAGTCATTGGACAACACACTTTTTGAACACACATAGGGAAGAGGAAAAGAAATAGTTCTTGAAGATAGAAAGTTAAGATTACATTCGCTAAATTTGGAAAGTGTAAAAGTTGGTTGATATTTTCCTCTTTTTATGCCTATACCCCCATCTCACCCTTCTCCTTTTTAATGTATTGCAGTTGGGGAAATGTAAGTAAGACTGAACAAAGAATTTTGATATTTGGAAGAAAAAGAGAGCAGTGGTCCTGGCTTTAACTTAAGAATTAATCCTTAATTCATCAGAAGTATGTAAATTATATAGTGTTGAAATGATTGATGATTGCGCTTAAACGTGTGTGTTACATTAGTGTGTGAATTACATTATAAGGCGGAATGTGTACAAATATCCGTACCCAGGCGAACGTGTTTGTTACATTAACGTGTGTATTATACTAACCTGTGTGTTACATTAAAGACGGAATGTGATGTACAAATATTCATACCAAAGCGAACCAGGATACCCTTGCGTTGGTTGCTCAGTAATCATTCAATGTAATCGCTTCATACATGACAACATTATCCATGTTGTCACTCTTGTTCCTCACAATAGTGACCAAGCCTCTGGCACGGAGGTAATGCTCATTGTATCTTTCTGATTATTCAAGTAGATTCTGTTGCCTACCTAATATACTTTGTCTAGAAAATATCAAAAGAAAACTACATCCTTTTTCCCCAATTACGTTTCCTGAGAGAAAAAAAAATGAAATATGAGGCCGAAATGACACCAAACTATTAGCAGAATTTCGTGTAGCTCATATGAATTTCTAATATGATACTTTCACAGTTCCGTTTCCTCTTTTTTCATACAACAGCAAGATTAATCTCATTCGTGTTTTTAGGGATATGCACGTAATAATTATACGTATATGTAATGTGATAGCTATTATGTCGTAAATAATGTCACTCTCACACTAGGCCCAATGTGAACATAATCTTTATTGCCATCATTGATTACGTCCTTGTGGTATAAAGAAAATAACAAACAAATGGATTTATGAGCATTTCACTGTCATACTATATACATCATATATGTAAAATCAAAACCATCTAACTGTAGGAAACACTGGTCAGTTATAAAGTGGATACTGTCAGAAGGGTCGTTATCGAAATTCTCTACCTGTTGCTTTCTGCCCTGCACCAACAACCAACAGCGTCAATCAATCATTGCACTGATGATTATAACCCATGAAAAGGCAAGGCCTTTGCAAAACAATGAGTATTGACTTTTAATTAAGGTCTATTAAGGTCGGGTCCCAGGGAACGCACTCCTGTAGTTAGCGATATTTACCACAGGGGAAAAAAGTGTCGAGACCTGATGTGTGTGTGTGTGTGTGTGTGTGTGTGTGTGTGTGTGTGTGTGTTTAATGTCTATGTGTGTTTAAAGTCTATGTGTTTAATGTAAGCTGTATGTATTTCGGGTCACGCACCGATTGATTTTTTTTTTATCTTTTTTAATTGATCAAGCATTCCTGATTGTATGTTGTGCTTACACATTCAAGAATGTTTTTGTCGTGAAATATAAGTTATTATGTATGGAAATTAAATAAATATTATTGAAAATAAAAAAATGTAAAAAATGTGTGTGTGTGTGTGTGTTTGTGTGTGAGTGTGTGTTTGCTTCTGTTGTATACATATAATATGTCGTTCCACAAGTTGTCACTTCTTGTAACTGAATTTCGTTTGAATGGTACGAACTTGAGAATGTGTAGTGATTTTGACTATCTTGTCATCGTAGTCGAGATGACAAGCCAGTGGCACGGGCCAATGACACATTACATGGCATCATTTTCTATTTGTCTTGTTTGTCTCATGTCTAGGATGGGAATTCATATAATGGAGAGTTAATAGCTTAACGTTCAAAGGAGGGGGAAGCGCTATTGTGACGTCCGGTACTATTAACCTAATGGATGAGCAGTACCATCTCACCTGCCATCTCACGCCATCATTCCGTTCTCTCCACTCTATTTTAATTAGCAGACGGTAAAGATTGCTTTAAACTGCACTGTATCAAATTCCAATAGGTTCGCGCACAGCATACACACACACGAGCACTCATACACACACACACACACACACACACACACGCACACACACACTTATACACATACACACACACAAATAAAGACTTATTTCTCATGCTCAATTATTCAGTCATTCAGTTCGATATCATCTCGTTTGTCGAACCAATCATTTATATTGTGTTTATGAACATCACACACACAAATATATGGTCTATTTTAGAATAGGCAATTATGATGCAATAAGAACACAGATATTGATTGTTTTGAGGGACAAAGCTTCAGTTCAGAGAAAGTTGCTATGATATTAAATTCCTGCTGTGATGGCAAGTGTCGCGGTAATGACGCGAATCCTGCTTTCTGATTGGCTGTTGCTTACGAGAAGTTCCTTTTCTACCAAGAACTACTATCCAACAACCTTTCCCGCAGCCTTTATGAAATGAGACGCAGGATGAACACAGTTAGCCATAACGATTTTCAGATTCTCGCATACTGCTAGCTTGCAGACCTAAACCCTTTTCGCCCACTTCTCAAAAATGTGAACATACGATACCAGTGAGACTATTATTTGTACCAAACTAAGGAGAAAAAAAAATGATACACGCTATTTCTCTTTCTTTCTCTCTTTTTTTTTTTCTTGTCATTTGAATTTTCACGGTCGACTTCACTATGTCAATCAATCACAATGACATTCTGAAAATAAAACCAGAAAAGTGAAAGATACTGAGACTCAAGGGCAATATGCAAGTATGCGACAAACTGAATAACTTTGCTCACGCTTTCTGGTAACATGCCGTTCATTTGACCGTGATGTATATATTCGCGTGTCGTGGTATATAGTTTTCGGATAGGTATGATTGTATAACTTAAAATTATGTGTGAAGAATGAAAAAAGTGGGTACCAGAAAATAAGTTCATGTTATTATGCGAGGATCACCAGCCGTTATACGTGAGATTCACACAGGCCATAATCATATATTATAATTGAATAATCACTTATTGCCCTCCTACTGCTGCTGAATGTCAGGTTCGTAGGAGGATGTCCTCTGACATTAATTGTTATTGTAAATAAACATTAAATTTTGATAAAACCAAGTGAGTCACCCATAGGAACGGAGAAGCTCTAAGAATTGTCGCTGCATAGTCTATACAATCAAATCTCACCTGTGTATCATTCCAGACCATTTTGATTTCGTAGTCGGGCAGGATGTCAGGTCGCTCATTGACGTGATCAAGCGCCATCTCAACGGCAGGGAGAACACCGCTACCGTCCCATCCACCACTGACAGAAAAGAACCCCGCCAGATACAGGGGAATCTTTTCCCCACTAGCTCCACCTGGGGACTCTGTCACCTTATCATGTTCATTGATGACGGTACTTTCGAGCAAGACCGCCGTGACATCGGCATCATCGACAGGGCTTGGCATGGTAGAGGAATCATCTCTCGATTCCGTCGTCGGCGACGTTGTCGAAGCGCGTAGCACAGTCGAAATTGTGAGAAGAATAAAAAGGCTTCCTCCCATGCAGACGTTTGAAGGATGTTGAGTATTCATAACAATGAAAATCGAAAATGAAAAACGAACGTACATTAATGTTTTCTTCAGTCGTGAAGTAGCCTGTTAGAACCTACTCAAACTTCCATGGAACTGATCTGCATGCCCATCCCGCAGTAGCGTCTACCCTTGAACTGAGCAAAGCACTCAGATTTTGCTACCAACGACAGGTATATAATAATGGTATGGAGACACATAAAATGGTTAATTGCGCAGGTCCACACGCACACAGCGTTCACTGGCACATTGGCGTAAACTACCACCACCTGTTCGCCACGCTCAATGTTTTAATGATAATCAATTCAACGCCGCGCCGGCGTCCTTATCCGCAATCTCTCGTCCATATTTATTTCCTCGTCGTTATGCATTTGAGCGGCTCATGGTTTCCAAGTCTCTAAAGTCACTGTGCATAATCTCATGCGCAGTGTTGTAGGATTTCATATGTTTCCATTCATCGACATCATTCATGCGAAAACTGCATGGCCATGGGTATTATGTGTAATATCGGTAATCTCTTTTTTTTTTTGTGGGAACCAGGAATTGGAGCCAACAGGGGGATGATGTACGTGTCTCCTTTCATGCATTTTTCAAATAATGATCGCTCTTGCAGCTTCATAAAAAAAAAGAGTCAAAGTTCGCGCAGCGAGCTCAAAGAAGACGAGGTAAAATGCAAGCTGTATATCAAAATCTCCGTTTATCTAGCAATTGAATGCAATTGATTGTGCGTGATTACAGTGTCGTGATACCATGGGTTACGCACTTATGTTGGGTGTTTGTGTGGGTGGGGGAGGTGGGGGGGGGGGGGCTGGGTTACACGAGGAGACAGCAAGAAGTTTAAAATATGTATGCTATTACCACACATGCTGGCCATCTTGGCTTCACACCACTTCCTCAAAGGGGGTCGGCGCAGGGAAGTCATAATTAGCTTTGTTAAAAATCATTATTCATCGTGGTGATTTGATAAACCTGTCGCAGATTACATTCAAAGTGACTGTAAAGACGATTCTTACAGCAGTAACTTCAACGTTGTCCTGGTTTTGGTGACTAGCTTTACAACTTCCTAATTATTATTGAAATTCCATATTGGAGATAAAATAGTAGCATGTTTAGGAAAAGAATAGATCTAGATAAGCAAAACGATGTAATAGTTTTACTAAAATCAGACCAAAATATGAAAGCTGCTTAATCTGAAATTTTCACGTGTTTTAACGAAAAATCATGCTCACACCGCTGTCTATATTGTATGATAAATCAAAATGGTCGTATCTCCATAATAAACCAAATAATTATAATTGTATTGACCAAAAATACCTCGGGATTCTTTATAACTCTCCTGTTAATCTACATATCATTATTGCAATGGCATGTATAGGTGAATTTTTGTAAATCCAAATTGAATAGCATTTTTATATTACAAAAGAGCTGTAAGAATTTGTACAAGTTCTTCCTTTCTAAGAAATACAGATCCTTTATTTCCCAAAGTAAAAGTTCTTGAATTAGACGATATATAATATGTATGTTTTGCAAACTTCAATATTCATAATCAAATTTACAAAAAACTTGCGACATTACACTTTCAGCGACTATTTTTCATACAACAAAACATTATATTCAACACAGCAATGACATGAGAATACTATATTGGTTCACGATATCAGTGCTTAAGACATTATGGACCTGATGTATGGAATGCTCTCCCTAACCACCTAAAGCAATTTACATTTTTCTTTTAGATGGAAATGATGATGAGTAGTTGATTTTTGTCTTTTAAATGAAACTAAAACCAATAAAAGCAATGTCGAAACACAGCGCAGTATATTACACAACAACTAAAACAGAAACATATAATAATGTTTAAAAATGCATTATTATTTTAAGAGAAACCACAATAACCATCTGGATAAAAGTCGAATTCACACTATAGTCATGCAGGTACCGCCTTCTATCATGTATTTTTTTAATGGAAATAAATGAACCATTGAATTGAAGTCAAATTTAATTGAATAATCATTATTTTCCTCAGTGCAACTAAACCAGGCCATTTGTGAATCATCTACCCCCCCCCCCCCGCACTCGCATTTTTACTCTATCTTTGTATGTAAATCCTGAGAACAGTTTTCAACCGTTTTGGCAGGAAAAGGCTGTCATCTCACAAACAGTACTATGTTTGTTTATTGCGACGGCGCGGCGCCTGCATTATGGAACATGTCGTGAAAGAGAAAATGCAATAATCTATTGTATTTTGCGTCTCACATACTGAATTTGTTTGCACAATCTTGATTTTTTTTTTTTAAATTTAATTAAGACACCATCGTTTATTGAAAGACGTTTGAAATTAGGGCTTACAAATTGAATTATTTTTCCTATTTTCTGAACCATATGACTGAAACCATGTGCACTTAGTTTGCACTATTTACTGTAGCAAAGGATGATCCACAAACGAACTTAAACAAAATGAGAAATGACTGTTATAAGAAATTATGTCTAGTATACAAAACAAAGAAGTCATTAGAATCTTTCTGCAACATAATCCAATTCTATCGATGAGATAAGTGTATGAATTTTAATCTTCATTATGATAAACTGGAAAGTATTCCCGGACTCAGCCATGCCATAAATTTATGATGGATCAGGGTAAGGCTCTCAAATGATACGTCACTATGGGAGATTATGCCTACGTCACAGTAGTGTTACTGCGGCGCCAACTACCGAGGCTTCAAGGACACAGTTGTAATGGACTTGTTGATACCAGGGAGGTGAGTTCGTATCAACTCCCTGTAGATACCAACACATTCACTGGATCTCTAGTATTTTTTGAACTTTTTTTTTCTTACCGAGCTTTTGATGCTGTTTCACTTCTGTCAGTCAAAGTGAATTTAATTACTGTTCGATAAATTCTCCTTAAAAAATGATAATTACGTACATGCATGCACGCATCCTTTACCACACGCATATCATACTCTCATAGCTCATTAATTGAAATTCCTCCAAATGAGAGGGGGATGAGCGAGGGAAAGAGAGGGAGGTAGAGGTGGGAGAGGGAGGTGGAGGGCTGAAAGAGGGAAAGAGGGAGGGAGGATAGAGTACCAGCTTGGATCAAATAGATTAAAGTTTTCGTGTTTCGTGCCACAAGCGAGACGTGTGTGAAAATTATTTTTCTACCATTAAAGCACGTTGGCCTTTTGCTCTGAGGACTTTATGAAACGTCGTATAAGATTACCATGCACTTTTTTCATCAGATTTGATGGGAGAGATTAAACAGACGGCAGATTTTTTCCTTTCTTATGTGAGTTGAGAGGTGTAATCAGATTAAGTGATGCTGACCTACCTTTTTTCTTTCATTGTGGCCCTTTTATTGTGGCCCTTGAGTAGACAAAGCAATGCTCTGAAAAAAAAAAAATCAACACATTGCAACAAACAGGGATGATGACATAGGAGGCTCAAATATTCCAGTAATGTAACAAAGTAATTCATTACCACTTACTTGATAACTTCACCTGTGTAGAATGAATGAATGCCTCTCCTTTGTTCTGCTTCTTTGAGCATGTAATCATGCATTCTGATGTGATCATCCTCGCTCAGTGTGAATTTTTATGAATGTTGAAAACAATGATTTCTGTCACTAAAGTAAGTAGGATGTATATTATGTTATTGTCGAAAAACGGGAGTAAATTTGAATTGAAATGAAATGAATTGAATTGAACATTCTTATTCCTCGTCACAATCGCTATGAATTCTAAGACTGTACCCAGTGTAGCCGACTTATAGATTTTCAAATACTTAAGTCTGAAAAACCATCCTGAAGTCTCATTTAAGGCACTCTCACTGCCGATTCTAAGATCACCTTTCTTCAATAAGTAACTTGCTCCTGACATGCACCACTCTAGTCGTCCAAGCCTATGTACAGTTAAACTGTTTTCTTCATTTACTTCATCCTAAGTTTACATCATTTGTCCTGCAGTTTTCCTTCTAATAAAGTTAACGTAATTTCATTTTATGAGTCCAATCCTTTCTGTCATTGTCTTATCAGCAAAGATAACGCTCGCACCTGAGGTTCTGGATCTATGTGACCTTCGCTGAAAAATTTACTTAAACGCTTTCTGCACTCATTAAGGAAATTGACCGTGCTACGGTGCTTGTGCTTTTTGTGTAAAATACTGCGCCGAGATCATTCATGGAGCTACATGTACATGGATCATTCTGCATACATTAAACGCGGGCATATCGAGGAGCATCCGACGTTAATTTGACTTGTCTCGCATGCAGAGTGCCATTAATTTTTCAACCGGTGCCCCATTCTTCCGCGGAGCGCGACAACGCGTTGACGCAACACCACCTTTTGTTTGTGGATGGCCATTGATCCAGGCACAGGTGCAATGTTTTGGGGGGCATCCGAGAGTGACCACTTGTTTGTTTGTTTGTTGCAATTTAAATAAATGCCAACATATCGTCTTTTTTTTTCTTTGACAATTTTATACATATGTAACTCAAGTGTGCACCAAGTCGATAATTTTCAATTCTTAAAATTCAAAAGCTCATTTGTGGGAGGGCTTGGGACTACGCCCTCCCACACTCTCCGCCTGCTCGGCCGATGCTGCTGGGTTCATGCGGTCCCTCGTTTCCCTCGAAGATTGAACATATTATCTAAACACCAAGTTCCTACCTACGGCTAAACCAATCAAGAGCGACACCCCTTACACTTTAGTGATGCAATTCTAAATTAAGATAATTATGATCTAGAGTATCAAACGCCTTGCCGAGATCCATAAACACACCGATCACGTGCATATGGTCCGCCAAGGTGCTCGACACTCTGTCGTATAGTTTTAAGATTGCAGCATCAGTGCATGTACTGTTTTATACGAAAACCAGATTGACCAGGATTAAGTAAGTTATTGCTTGTGAATAAAGAAGAACCACACCGTCAGATTCGTTGAACACGAATTCTCAAGTATCTCTGAGAACTTAGGCAAAATAAAATTAGGGTGGTAATTGAAATATTCTAAGGATCATCTTTCTTGTAATAAATTGGCACCACTTTGACTATTCTAGATGACTGTGGATATAACTGGTCTAGAAATATTATGCATTTTACAATATTTTTTCGTATCATTGTTTCTTATTCTTTCATTTTGTACCTTACTCTTTAAAAAACAACAACAACCCAACACTAATAAGTATGTTTACAATCTAAGCCTTCATAGTTTAATGTATTAACGTATGCTAATATATTGTATCGAGTTGTATCGTATAAAGGAATATGCTTTATACATGATGAACCACGCCGTACCCCGGGATACTGTCCGATTGCGTTGTGTAGTGCTATCTTAATAATCTTCGTATAAGATTTGAATTACATTTTTATTTGGTGCCAGATTTTAGCAGTCGGCCAATGATCCCAATGCCGGTTCAGCACTGTTGAACATTATTTCAGTAATGATAATACCTTTTGATTTTTTTTCGACACATGATCTTACAATTTTGGACAGTGGTTCAGGATGAGATCATTTCAATCAAGAACTTTGTCCATGATGCCTTATTTTCCGTCTTCGTTGGGCGTGGACTGGTATTGCATAGTTCGGTGCTGCTGTATGTGTGTGACACTATACTGGTGTAGTGAATGATGAGTCGCTGGTTTTACGATGCTGCTGCACTGCTGAGCTCATAATCGCAACAAAATTTTCTTCCATAAAGTACTCAAAATTACCGTCACCCATTTTTTTTTTCTTTTTTTTCCTTTTTTTTTTTTGGGGGGGGGGGGGGTGGTGGGAGCTTAATGTACTGCGCTAAAAGTAATGATATAGTAGTTCAATAAAATGGAGGGTTTGTATTTGCTACGCCAGGGTTCCAAAAACCGCATAACATTATTTCAATTCAAATACATGTATATCAATGTACATTGGTTTATGTTTATAATGCAGAAATAAAACAAGATCCAAAATCAAGTGGAATATACGAAATGTGCTGTACGAAAAGAGAAGAACTTAGTGAAAATGAATATTTATACTCTTGATTATGGAAGACCAAGCGCCTCCAAGGCAAAGGCAACCCTAATATATGTCTTCCATGTCAGCAGACAGCTTAGAGTATAATACTATGAACACACGTCTACGGTAGACGGTCTGACGTCCGATCTGCTACTGGTTGTAGTGACTGGTCTGTGCGAGATGCGGGACCTCTGTGTTTTCTGCTGCTCAGCTTCTCGCCAAACTATTGGCAAAAATCACAAGAAAAGCAGCGCCCTCTACAGTCTGATGTAATTAATTATCGGCAATAGAACATTGAGGACAGATTTTAAAACTTCAACATTAGCAATGGCAAATGGATGTAGAAGAATATCGGCAAATTCACAAGCACCGAAACCAGTTCGTCTTATTGCGTCCGTCACTGCCCGTAATATTAATATGCAGAAAGACAATCCATTAACCTTTTCACAATCACAAAAAGTTTTTTTTTTTTTTTGGGGGGGGGGATATCTACAACAGTAATTAACAAAGGATAGTTTCTGTTTCATTCTCAATTTCAGTCTGATTTTATGTCAGCATTTTTCCATGAAAATTATACTTGGAAAAAACTTTAACTGAACAAAAGTCTACATAGTTCATAGCACAATACAATGATCACGATAAGTGAAAAAATTTAAAGGGCCAACTCTATATGACCGAAGATTGACTGCATCCTGTTTTAAATATAAAGGAGAATAGACGGATGTTTTCAGAACTTTCAATTGTTCAAAAGCAATTAATCTATCTTTCAGGCATATTAGCTGCAGTTTATACATGTATTTCCTTACAAGTTTCCTCAACACATTAGCAAGGCTGTTGGTGTTTTCATTTTTAGTAATATTTGACTTTGCATAAGTACTCGAATTCACAGTGGTTTTAAAAATGAGAAGTCGATGGCATTGTGTGTTGCAAGAATAATAGAATATTGTGATTACTACTCCTTACGTTGTTCAATAGAAACAAAACAAGACCGTTTCTATAGTTAATGCAAATTTAATAGGGATAGATTCCCTGAAATCACTACCATGCAATAGATTTCTATTTGGTTGACATTCAATATTGTTTATTATGTTGCATACTATTGAACGTGTGCGTTGAACTGTATACTCCTTTATCTGAGTTTGCGATGTCAATCTGTTGTAGCTTAGAACATTCTTTACTGTGATAGTGGCATTTTCTTCAAACTAGATGACGGCATATCATGTCTGAACAGTTGCTTGAACGAAAGAGTGCAAAGTCAACATCTGGCCAGAAAATGTTCTGAGTCCTGTATACAATCGCGTGTATAATCTCTGATAACTGTACACCATAATTAACCAACACGGAAAGTTCTGGCATGCCACCGAGCAAAATTGAATAGAGTTTTGATTTGGTGCCTCATATAGCATAGTAAAACGCTTCTGTTGCTTAAGCCCTTTATTTTCAATAGGTGGTGATCTATTACTCATCATCAGATAAATATTGTCTTGTAACTCAACGTTTTCATAAGATTAAACACATCATGTAAACGATAAATACTGCACTGCTACCACGGCCCTAAAATTTTCTGGAATTGATTTAGCAGTAAATTATTTTCAAGTGGACAAGCGCGCTATCTGTCTCTCTTGTGCACATCGAGCATTCTCCAATAAGTTGCACGCACTTCTGATCGCATCACGAATTTGACCTCATCCCAAATCAAGTTTCATGCTGGTTGGATATACATCGTCCTTTATACCATACCAAAACGTTAAGCAAGCAAGCAAGCAAACAAACAAAAACATCCAGTCCAGTAACGACAGTGGATCGACTACCTGGTTTACAATCCGCTTCAGATGAGCTCGTGCAGGTAATAGATATTAAACCACTTTAGACACTCCATTCATTCCTATAATTTGCCTTGTGGGCCCTCAAAGGGGTTACAGAAACACTGAGCCTCTTCAATACATCCGCCCACTACAGCACGACATATTCCGCGTCTATCATCTTCCTTTCCTGGTATAGCGCTATGATGGAGGTATATCAATCAATCAGTTTAAGTGACTTTATTTCCACATTAAGTAATACAAAACAATATACATAACGCTTACATGAGTACATAATATTTTAAGGAACTTTGAATCACATAAATTTCAACAAAACATGGATACAATTCAATATGGTATATCACCATACCTGTACAGAAGTCCCTTAATCCTGAAGTTGCATGGATATGCAGAGGTTCAAAGTCAGCAACAGGGTGACCACTGTTTAAAATACGTGCTGATGATTACCAATCGCTCAGATTAATCGTGAGGAAAAACATTTTTTCTTTTACTTTCGTGTTTTGCTCTCTTTGGCATCCAGAAATTGATCATGTATAGTAATGCTGAAAGCGTTAAAAAAGTTACTTGTCAGGATGTATGACTTACAGCAACAGGTTGACAATATCATTTCAGCAACACCTAATCCGCTCTATATGCTGAAATGAGAATCGATGATGGCAACAACAATAACAATAATAGGATTGTATCTGATGATGATTGTAATAATGGTGATATAATAATGATCATTATTAACAGCAATCGCAATGAAAATGATTTAAATGGTAAGAAATTATAATAAAAGATACTAAATATGGTCTTGCTTTTACAATGAGATCAACCTCTTCCTTATAAGTCTTGCCGTCTTTACCACCAAAATTACCAGGTATCCACTTGCACACTTATAGGTCAAGAGGGATATTATTGATAGAACAAATTATCCAAGGATGAGGCAGGATTCGAACCCCAAACTCTCTGTTTACAACCCTAAGTCATACTCTGTCATGTGTGTAACACATCACCACAGTGCGACGTGTATCAGCACAATACATGTATACCGTGAAACACAGACAGCGCTCTGATGACCTTCACATTTTATAGCTGATGCATTTGAAAATTGTTGTCAATTGATTGTCTGTTTAATTCCATCGGTTGAGGTAATTGAGCTGAAGGGACGTAAAAAAAATAAAGTTCACGTTTCCCTGAGCATGATGGGTTTTACACGACGCTGTCCACTGTCTCCTTGTCCAAGCTTTTTCAGCATGTGATCTCACTCCTTCATTAATCACCAAATCATTCACATGAATCACCGAGGTTGTGTCCTTCAAAAATATCACGCTGCTGATTAAAAACTGGTTACCAATGGTTTCATGTCTGAATAAAGTAGTAGAATTACTTAATGAAAATGCACAACAATCGTAGTGGGGTGATGTGGCATAGTGGATAAGAATCTCCACTCCCGATCGGAGGACCCGAGTTCGAATCCTGCCCAGTGCTTACGTCCTTGGACAAGATGCTTTTACCCACGATGTTCCTTTCGACCCAGGTGTATAAATGGGTTATACCAAGGAGCTTCATGCTTATATACCTGGCAACGACAGGCCCTCTGGTAGAGCCGTGGCAACACTGAAGAGGCTACCCTGGATAAATAAGACCTTATTATCATTATTAGCATAAAGAACAATGACCATTGCGTTGAGGTCATGACGTTCTCCCCTATATAGTTAGCCTTGTTTTCTAATCATTTGTGACTGCAGGTAAAAACCATGCGATCATATCAGCTGTGGGCAAATTATAAGGGAGAACAAATTTACAACCTCAACCTGGTTGAGCAGCGGTAGCAGATATTGGCTATTTGACGTTCACCATTTCAGTCGCTGGTGGAGGGGGGGGGGGGTTGATCTACCGTGACCACTGACATAAGTTTTCTGGGGCCCGTTGCATAAAAGTTAATATTATGGTAACTTTGCCATCCAATGGTAACTACCATGGCAACAACACTCAACAGCCAATCAAAATCAAGAATTTCATGGAAGTTACCATTGGATGTCAAAGTTACCATAATGGTAACTTTTGTGCAACGGGCCTCTGATTTATTATTCTTTTTTCGTTAGCTATCTCATCATGTCCATGAATGCAGTAGTATGGTACATAATTATATACGACATGATTTGTTATCATCATGTCGTTCGTCTCCAATAAGTATTTATCATTTGATACCTCTTTCTTGTTAGAAAACGTCGACTAGGTTTTACAAGAGATAAATCCATAGAATCACTCGATATGTCCGACAAAAGAATGAAATGTTTACTTTGATGATTTTGTGTGTGTGTCTTTGGTGAAGTTTGTGCCAACGAAATGCTAATGTAATATTTCCGTGTTTATTGAACAACACCACTAAAGGAGCCTGGCGTAATAACATACACGGATCATAACATACAACATAGCCATCACACTCACCACTCGTATCACGGGTTTACAACATACAGCAATCCACCGGGAAATAATGCAAATAGTTTTCAGGAGTCATTGAGTAGTATTATCGCCACATCAAAGTTGAGTTACAGGTGCCACTTGGTGCGTCGTCCGTGGACAATTGCACCAGGGAGGTGCACCTCCCTGATTGCACGTTCTGTTTGCAGTGCATCCATTTTAATCTTACCTTCCTTCAAAAGTTATACCAAAATATGTGATGAAAGAAATCCATTCAATCTCTTGTTTTTAATTATAATAATGCATCTGCGGATGTACAAAAAAAAAAAAAAGGTGAATCATACCGTACAACACAGTGCGCAGAAATTAAGCGAAATCAATGTACTTTTCCCCATAGATGAGCATGCAGAAAGAGCTGAATCGGCTTATGACTAACATACATCAGTTGCAAGAAGGTCTGAAGAAGAGTTCATTATAGAAGAGTTCAATTTACCCTCCTCATTTCATGACGAGGCAGATTGATGATAATGCTCGTGAGTTTGATTAGCGTGAAATTGATAAAACGACCGAATCATGACATATCTGACCTTAATAGGGTGTCCCGCATCTTCGGGTTTTTTTCGTACCAGAGGCTCCCGCACACGCGCGGAAAGGGGAAGCAATCAAGGTAATATTCTCCTCCGTGATGCTGAATACCGCTCGAGTACACGCCTTTCATCACTTTGGATGGTAGTTCTTCTGATGTTCTCAATTCTTGGGTTGGGGATTGTCTCTGCCAAGGTACTACACCATTTACATTTCAAACGATGTGTACTCACATGGACAGTGTATAGGCAAATTTGTGATGGTGTAGTGAGAATGTCTATGTTTCAGTGCAGGAATTTTGAATAACTTTTTTTCCATCAGTTCTGCGATTGAGTTGTTCAAACTTGTTCTTCATAATGGAGGAGAATTCAAATTCCACAACAGAGATTGAAAAAGCGGGTCCACAAACTCGTGAGCCTCCGACTAATAATCTGGTGAAGTCGTGGCAAACCGTGGTGCAGCGGTTCTGTCAGTCCACTACCATGCATGGGGTCAGCCGACTGGTTGACTCCACTCGCATAACTTTCAGGCTCCTTTGGTTTGTCACCGTATTAGGCTTTCTATGTATCCTCCTGTGGCAGGCGGTTCTTCTGGTTGATGAGTATACCAATCACCCGTCGACTACCCACATCCAGCTGGTGACAGACACCAAACTCCAGTTTCCCGCCGTCACTGTATGTAACATGAACAGGCTTCGCAGATCGAAGCTTCCAGGAACACGTTTCCAGGAGCTGCTGGACCTAGATCGACAGGTGTCTCTCTACAATCTTGGTCTCGAAGACGAGATCCCAGAGGAGACAGAGAGCGGTGGTAGAACGAAGCGACCACGCCCTAGGAGGCCGAGCACAACAATTGCTCCTGATCAGACAGAATCACCGATAACAGAGGGCACTGTGGAGTTAAGACTGACCACCAATGGTACAACAGATGATGGCACCACCACTCTTCAAGAGAATGCAGGTAACACGACGGTAGATCCATTGTCTACTAATCTTCCTGATGACGAAGTTGTTCAACACTCTACATCCGGGCCTCGTCGCAAACGGCAAGTCGCAGATTCTCCCAAGTCAGCCTCGTATGGAAAGACCGGAGCACACCGTCATGTGGCTGCTGCCCCCGGCCTTCCCTCAATTTACATTCCCCTCATTGGCGCCGATCCCGAGAGTGATCACTCGAACTGGGGGCGGCTCTTCGAGCTCTCCGCCACGGATGACTTCCGGGACTTCATCGGCTCCGTGAATCCATCCCGAAGAGAACTCTCCGTGCTCGGCCACCAGGCCGAAGACTTTATAATCCAGTGTTCATTCAACCAGCTCCAATGCGACTACAGGTAAGAGTAATGACAAATACAGTTTGTCTTGATCGTTTTGAAAGACGAAAGGTGACGGATATTGACTTTATGTAATCATATTGTGGAATTCATTGTGTAAACACGACATCAGTAATCACTCGTAGTGTCCCCTATTACGATTGAAAATTGATCAAGATTAATAGTGCTGTAACCAAAGCATATCTAGGTTTGCTTTGTAGTATAATCACGAATCACTTAAAGAATGTAATTATTTTCCATTATTAAATAAAAAAACAAACAAACATAGGGCCTACTGGTAGACATTTCATTATTTTCTCCCTTTTATTTACTCATTACTGATTCCAGGAATTTCAGCAGATTCTACACTACGCAGTATGGAAATTGTTACACATTCAACCGACCAGATGTAAACAAATCTATTTTGGAAACGGGTAAAACGGGATCTCAGTACGGTAAGACTCATGATGTCCTCCCCAAGAAATAAAACGTCGTATTTTTAGATGTGTGATACTAGAGGTAATATAACAAAATACGTTCATTTTATATAGTACATTTTCAATGTACACGCATTTTCAAATGTGCTTTAAAATGGGATCATTAATGAAACATGTGAGCTTTTAGAAGTTGGGTTTGAATACTGCGCCCTTGTCATCTGCTTGTGGCAGCATGTATCTGCAGCACCCTCCAATTTTATTACTCTTAATAGTCATCGTAATTGCGATAAGTTTTGAATGGTCTTTTCTCTTCTGTGTAATGATTATTCGATTAACAATTGACAATACTACTGAATGCCCCTTAAATTACTTTGGACACACCAACACACTTTATAAACATGGCCCCTTGGGAGAAGAGTGATCCATATAATGTATTAATCCTGCATTTGGTGTAATATTATTGTTTAGCTTTCTTATTTAATGATTGATACATTGCTGTTGATCGGTGGATTATTTTTTGCAACATCCGTATTTACTCTACCTTGAATCGTTTATATTGTTATGTGACACTGATGAATATTAAGAAAATCCGGCAGTTTGATATTTTTCTTTAATTTTCTTGTCTAGTTTTGACAAAAATGAGACTTACTTATTAGCTGATAAGTATACTTATAAATATGTGGAATATGATTTATACGATCCAACATATTTATTCAAGGGATATCATGTTGGCACAATAAATATAATGTCAATATTTCATCGCGTTGAATTTACCAGTGGGTTTGATTTATAACTATTTAGTTATTATCCATGTTGAAGAAAGAGATTATTAGCAGTATAATTGAAAATCGATTTGTTTGTGTTTTTAATTGTATTTGTATTGTGTTTGTTCATGTTTGTTCATGGGTTAATTCATGAACGGTTTAAGTGAAATCTATTAACATCAAGGAAAAACACACACACACAAAAGAACCGTGTGTATAATCTGCATGTATGTGTGTGTGTGTGTGTGTATTTGATATTGCTGTGTAAACTGGTAAAGTATTGGGAAAATGATCTAACCCACATGTGAGAAAAGGTAAACAAACAACTTACGCGCCTACGTGATTGAAAAAAGGGTGTTTGCAGAATCATGTATATATATATATATATATATATATATATATATATATTCGTAGTATTTGGCAGGAGAAACAGTGAGCCGAGATTTCATCTCTTTCGTTATGCTTGTGCAGGTTTACACCTTACTCTATTTACTGAAGAGTCGGAATACATCGGGTTACTCACTCATCAGTCGGGCGTGCGGGTGGCTATTCACCAGCCCAATGTACGACCATTTCCCGAAGACGATGGTATCACAGCATCGACAGGCACGCTTACGTCTATCGGACTTCGTCAGGTAAGGAAACCCACATTTTGTATTTTAAATTTTAGATTTCCCCTCCAGGTTGGAATATAATTCAGTGTATACAGTAAAATTGTCAAAAACAATATTAAAGTATATACCCTTCAAAATGTTAAACTGATTTTGTTTGTCATGAATAATGTTTTGCACATCTATATTCTTTATTGCTGGAAATGAAACTAAGAAAATGAAATGAAACTAAGAAAATGAAATTACATGAAAAAATCATCGATGAAGTTTGGTAATTCGAAATACTCACTTGTTCTCACAAAAAGTCTGAAATTCTGATTCTATTTGTATGAATTATTTTACTCTCTTCAGGCAAGTCAACTTAAAAACACTCACCGAAATAAGGATAGATTTATTGACCCCGTCGGATATCTATTTACCATATAAACAAAATAATTCGTTTGATAATAATAATGTTGAAATTTTCATATTCCCTTCATTACAATATGCGTCTTTGTGTGCATAAATTGCCTTAAAACGAATTCTGTTCCTGTCTATCATAATCAGAAGAAATAGTCTAACTCATGCCTATTCTACTTGAGAGAAAGATACACTTTACTTCCGCGTACCCGAACAATCTTCGCTAAGAAAACAACATATATAGTCCAGCCTTATTTACATGTTTGTATCAACTGGGTAAATTAACGTTGGCCTAAATTCAATGAGGGGGCTTGGGCTACGCCGTACAAACCACGTGACATGATATCTTGTGTATTCATCTTTTCCCCTCCTCCTCCTTAGTTCGACATAGTCGTCACCTGTAAGACTTTCTCCGAGTTAGGCACTTTTATCTACATTAATCAGCTAATTTTATTAGGATTTCTTGGTATATAGGTATGGTACCTCTCCATGTTTGCAACGCCGCACCTCCTCCTTCCTCCATTAATGTCGCACTTTTTTTCACCCCATATTGTTTCCGTATATATACGATTTTTCTGCTTAACCTATGGAAACTTGTGTACAGATATAATCATGTCCGATATGATCAGACCAATTTAAATATTCATTCATAACAACACCCCAAAATTTGATACATGATTTTTGTTTAATTGCAGTATTTTCTGGATCATGATTTGTTCTTCTATAATTTTTAAATTGAATAAAACTTGTTTTTCGACAAGTTAAAGAGATGGCACATTGCTCCGGAACCAAAGTGATTATTTGCTTATTCAGGATTGAGTTTCGAAATGAGACAATTGTAATCAGCATGGGAAAAGAATACGTTCGTATCATCGGCAAAGAGAATATATTGCAATGAATCTGACACATTAACCAGGTCATAATATATTGGGAATAAGAGCGGACCTAAAATGGATCTCTGGGGGACACCACATTCTACCGGAAGTAAAGTAGATGAATAAGAGTCGTGAACAGTATATTGATATCTATTTGAAAAGTAACTAATAAACCAATCAAGGGCGACGCCCCGTACACCGTAACGCTGCATCAATTGGGATCGATAAATCTAAATGAAATGATATATGAAGCAATAATACTGGACATATCCGCATATGGAAAGTAGATGACTTGAAGATGCCATCGAATGTGATTTATTATGTCTAATTTCGCTTATCTGTAGATAGGAGAATGGAAGAACTGACATCATGTATATCATATGCGTTTTGACTTGTAAAAAAAGTTAATGATTTTCTATCTTTTAGCTCTCGTAGATGTATAGTACCTTCATTTGGGTTGTAGTATTTGACGACCTTTGTTGTCATTATACATGCGTGCGTGATCTTATGTCACGAAGGCAAAAAACCCCCTACAAATTGGAAAACTAGATGTGCAGTAAAACTTCAACAAGTAACTAGCGCTTCATTTTTCACTTGATTTCAAGCATCGTCTTCGGTAGGGAAGCATGAACTGTACTATGTTGCATAACTTGATTAAAATTCGAGTCCTCGTTGTATATTCGACAAGCGGAATATCACTCGACTCGGCAACAAGTTCGGAAAGTGTCGGGACACTTCGGATCCTTCGCAAGCCTCCATCGACGGCTTTGACTACACCATTCGGGCCTGCCTCAATGCCTGCTACCAGAAGAAGCTGCGATACGAGTGCGGCTGCGCGAGTGACGTCATGGCCGATACCACTCAGTGCAGTACCTTGGACTCGCATCAAGGTGATCAATGTCATGTGACGTCATGCCGTCTATGTGTTTATGTGTGTTTGTGTGTGTGTGTGTGTGTGTGTGGTAGATAAGAATTGTGGTGGTGGTGATGATGATTGCACAGGTCACAACATTGGTAGTGAAAATGGCGTAAGCGGCAACATCAGTCTTAGTCCATTATTACGGCGCGACATCAGAATGATAATCACTAACACTCATTGCTGTCATGACACAGACATCAGTGTTATACTGTTAGTAGGGATGAGTGTTTGGTGCAATATAACGAATGAAATGAATAACGTGAATGAAAGCAATATCAAGTAAGATATCTCTTGTCTTGTTGGATTTCTAGAGAGGGATGATTTCCAATTTTAAACATCCGTGCAACTTTGAATGTAAATCCACCATCTGAATCCGCGATGCTTTATATACGCAGACACTGAAAACAGATGTGTAATGCTTACTTCGATATCAAGTAGTGTCTTTACGTTTCTTTTTGTGATTAACTTTATTGGAGGGGGGGGGGGGTAGAGAAAACGGGTGGGCTATCGCATGTTTGTTGTATTTGTTTTTTTTTCGTTCATTCCGTTAATGTCAACTAAAAAGTAGTCCTATCATGCGAAATGTAAATCTAATGTTGTAAAATCCTCAATTCTTTAAGGGAAGTAAACAGGGAGCGCTTTTCCTCACTCTTTTCATTTCTTTTTCGTCTGCAAACAGAATCTTGTCTGCATGAAATCGATCGGATGGCAATGGAAAGTGAGCTGAAGTGTGACTGTCCAACCCCATGCAGGTGAACTGCGACAAAAAAAAAAAAATAAAAATATCATGCAATATCTGAGCAATAGAAGAAAGCATGCAGCCATCTCTTGTATAGGAGGGCTCTGTAACAGAGTTTTGTTGTCAATGAACCGATTAATAAAAGTTATCATTAAAGAGCACAAAGTGAGTGTGGAAAGATAGTGATATTCAGAGAGGGTAAAATTAAATAATCCTGCAAGGAAATTCATTTGAGACAGATCATACTGTCGAGTGCACGAACTTGCCACAAAATTAGCTTTGGCTGAATCTAGCTTTAAGAACATGAAGAATTGTATATTATCACCAACAATCTCGTTTTCACGATGAATATAACGAAGTCGAAGCTGCTTGCAAGTGAAATTTTGTAAAATAAAGGCCCATCTTAACAGACTTCTGAGGGCGTTCTCCGGCGAAGATCTACAGAGGACTGCACATGACAAACTTTTTCATTTCATAACTTTTAAACGAACATATCTTGATTGATATATCATTTTTGATTGATGTGTTATACTGAATTTTCTGCGTCGATAGTTTTGTAGAATCAGCATGCGCTTAGGAGAAACTTCCCTCAAACTGCTGTGTTTTTTGAGTGAGATGAAAAGTCTGTCTCTTTATGCAGGGAAATAGACTACGACAGGTTTGCCTCGTTCTCCAAGTGGCCAACCGACAGTGCAGACGTGAGTTTTATTTTAAGTTTATCTGTCACTTTTTATAAAGACCGAACAAAATGATACTGATATATACAAAAAAGTAACAATATCTAAATGAAAGGTTTTTGGTCATGCTCACCTTAATGCATACGTGAATTACTGGCCTCATTGTTTTCATTGTTTTTCGCTTCTTTTTTTCTACTTCCTTTTTTTTCCTTGTACTTTTTAATTTCGAGCATTTTGCCTCAGTTTCATTAGTTCAGGACATTATTATCGTAATTAGTTATTGTTCCTGAGGGGACTGCACTTTGCAAGCCATGCTTTCAGCAGTCCCCTTCATTTCCACCAGCGTTTCTTTCATGTACAGTAAAGTCACATGATTGTATTTCATGATCACACTACGTTTTACCTTTTAAGAAATGAGCCTTTTGATTTTGTTTCATTGTGTATATTCAAATGTCATGCTTAATTACAATTTGTTTACATGAAATAAATGACATGAAAAATGACTGTATGATTCGTGGTGTCGAACTCGTGATGTGCACCCCCTTTTTCACTTCCATGGTGCTGAGTACACGCCTTTCATATCGGCTTGCCCCATCCCCATGTTAACTATGATGAAAAGAATCAATTTATGTTCTTTCTTTCTAGATTGTCACTTATTTGTACTCACATGCAGCAACCTTTATGGTTGTTGAGTTGACTCACATCATTTGAGACTTGTCGGGACTGCATACATAAATGACAAGAGTATTGGCGGTGCTGCTCGAATTAAGCTGATATTTTATATCATCAATTCATTTCTTCTCACCTCGGTATTCAGAAATAAAGAAAAAAGAAGATGATGATATACTGTACTTACAAAAACAGACTCTTGAGATTTTGTTATCTTTGTTTGTCATGAAAAATAAAGCGAATAAAATTTTCAACGCAAGTTACATGTGGCGATACGCATGGCTACAATCATACATACACGCATTGATTTCAAATTGTGTACTCATTATACATTCCATGTCTCTGGTCTTTTTTTCTCTTTTTGGCTTAAATTTTGATTCTAGCGCCATTTGAGGAAGAAACTGAACAAGAAGGCACGAAAGATGGGAAATATGACAATGGATACGGCATTCAGGAGGTACTAATTTTATAATGAATATATTTCTTGTCAAAAGTCTCATTAGAAATGGCAAGAGTATGAACAGCACCACTTCGCTTAGAAACATCCGTATTAAGCGCATTATAAATGTGTATTATTATTATCATTATTATTATTATTATTATTATTATTATTATTATTATTAATATTATTATTATTATTATTATCGTTATTATTATTATTATTTTTTATTATTATTATTATTATTATTATTATTATTATTATTATTATTATTATTATTATTATTATCATTACCATTGTTATTACTTTGATTTGATATCAAGATATATCATGATGTCAATGTCATCATCGTTAATAATCATCCAGTGATACTTGTTTTCCATTTTATAATCGTACAATTTGCTAGCACAACACTCTGGGCTGATTCGCTTTTGTTGTACCCCAGTCCTGATAACTGTGCTAATTAAAAAGACATAATCATGCACTTGATGTGATTATGTCTTGCAGACTTAATATTTGTTTAGGCAAAGTATTTTGTTGTAAGTATAGGACAAGAGATCCCTCAGTTGATGTACGATGTTTTCAGTTATCAGCTATTTGAAAGCCGTGCACTTGTGTTTGTGAGGTTTGAAATTACGTGTTTTTTCTTTCAATTCAAATTAAAATTCATTTCCAATATTACATACTGATTTCGATACAACTCAAAGGGAAACAAACGAACAATGTATTACAGCAATATAAATGTGTAAACATGCATGTATGAAACTATTTGTTCAAAATAATTATATGTGTGGAAAAGAGAGGTCCACGTGAAAGTCCAACTTGTAGAGATGTGGGCCACTCAATAAATTGAACTGACAGTAGGAAAAAAAAAAGATAGTAAAGGAACGGAAGCACACACAGCCAGGCGCAGAGACGCTTGTGGGAAACAAAGACGTAGACAGGACAAACAACAAGAGACAGTTATCGCTACAAAATAATAATGTTAATTAAAATTTCATTGTTTTGTGTTTCACTTCCAAGGAAAAATATGGTACGACTGGAAATCTTCTACGAAAAGCTGAACTACGAATTGTACAAGCAAGTAGCGAAGTACACGGTAAGGCAACATTGTATTTTCATGTTTGTTTTTTTTTTGAAAGAAGATATAAGTGTCTGTTTGTATCCTTGTTGACTGTGTTGGATAGATGGTTTATTTATGTATCAATGTTTACAGGTATTGTGCTAAAATCAAGAGCCGTAGCGAATATACCGGTACTAAAACAAGCCAAAAACAACAATAAACCTCATCCTTTTGTGGTTTTCATCATCGTAATAATTAATCAAAATTGGGAGCAGCGATTAAAAAAATAAATATCCCATTTCACATGTCACATTTAATGCATATTATGTATAGTTCAGTTGTATCACAATACACCCAGCCGTAGAAAGAGATCGCAATAAATCCGCAAATATAAGGAGATATCACTTTTCTCAATTTTTGAAGGACTAAAGCTTTTTTTTTTCCATATTTGAATGTTAGCAATGGGCTTGAACTGTTTGACAACTGTTTTGCAAAAACTATTGAAACTTCAAAATTTCCTAACTGTTATAATCTTGTCCATTTTTGTTAAAATTTTAACTGTTTTTCTTGTAAAATTCACTTTTTCTTTAGACAACTTTTAACTGATTCGGGTTTCCCCTTTAAAGCAATGGTCGTTCACACGGTTTTTGAGGACGTGATTCTATGTTTTGTTTCATTCTTTTTTTTTTTTCATCTGTATTCAAACTAGTTTGAGGGCCTAATAGGAGGCATCGGAGGAATCATGGGATTCTTCGCTGGCATGTCATTGATCACCGTCTTCGAACTGACCGGCTTCATCATACAACTTGCTGGCTTGCTGGTGGGAAAGCTCACTGAACCCATTGAGGCCGAAGAGGGCGTCCCCCATGAAACGAGGATCGGAAAAATGGGGCGCCGCCTCACGTTGGCCCTGAGCAATCGGCCAAGTCGTCGAAGTGGACGTGGAGATGATGACGACTGTCCAAGGGTTGACCTGTAACCATTGGCAACAAGGGTGAACGTGAGAACTAAAATGGTTGCCGCTGCCAAGTGTAGGCCTATCATTTGTTTTATGTTCCATGACTGTAATCCTGAAGAAAAGAGAAACGCCATTTGCTGATGCAAGGCACCTTAAAATAAATTTTCTAATCTCTCCCTCTCTCTCTCTCCAATAGTTATCTTTCTTATCTCTTTATCTTTTTCTCCCTCCTTCGAACTCTTTTCCAAATTCGGTGAATACTGCCACAGCTCATACTCTGCATCTTTTTGCTCAGCTTACAAAACTCTTAATGAGTTAACAAAAATAAATGTGTTGATATAGTAAAGTATGTTCTTTCTCACAATACGGTAACATCACAAGCCCAATTTCCAGTTTTATTGCTATTGCACTGATCGCTTTTGCCTCATAGACGTGAGATGTTCAGCGCTGTTTGAAAGCGCACCTTTGTCAGCATCGTCATTTTTTTCTTTTGATTCCATTCACGATCCACAAACAGATTATATGTATTTGATCGTTTGTCCCCGGTGATTAATGACTTGTTTTCGACGTAGGAATATTGATATAGTATTATACTCAGTGCTATTCTGATCGATAACTGCCATTCTCGCTGTCAACAAAAGTTCACGATATACAGACACAGTCTTCTAACACACTGATTATATGCCCTGAGCTATTTTACTCTTTTTGTTTTAAATGGTACTTCAGTGGTAGTGTAACCCACCTGCATGTCAAAGCTAGCGAGTTGGAGCAGAAGTTGACAGTAAAACAGTGGAATTGATGCTAATAAGCTGTAGAACTAAACACTTTTTATAAATCCATCGTCTGTATCAATGAGTTGTGCTGCAGTTTCGTTAAAGGATATATGCATGTAGGCCTATATGAAGGCAAAATAGAAATCGAACTAAATAAATATCGTATGATATTCTAGAGGAGACAACAGTAGTCGTCGATGCACTAAATGATATTTAACTGCAATCGTTGCAATGTTTTATGTTTGTGGCTAGATATAGTCTACTTTGTACTACCAACGCCTACTACCTCCTTGGTATACTACACTCCAAGTTTGGTCGCTTCTATTTGTCAAGTGGTTCATGACGTGACTAAGAGCAATATAAGTTCGAGATCAAAGCGATTCTAATCTGTTTGAATTGGGTTTGAGTTGATATAAATTTAGTCTACATTGCGTTAAGATTTGAACATTGAAGTAATGATGCCACCTGACAGCCACACGAAACACTGAAGACGAATATTGTTTTATTGTACACTATCATACATTTACATGGACAATAGACACATTCTATACTTGCGTGTTTATTTAGATGAATGTGTCTGTGCGCTTGATTCGTAGGTTTAAGGACTTTTGTTGTGAAAACTTCTCGTATGATGACACCCTCTATGAATCGGATGTAAGCAACAACGGTACAATAACATTTCTACGTGGATTGTTAGTAGAGAGATGCCACGACCTCTACTATGATTGTTATATTATTGGCCTTGTTTTTTTTTTCAACCCGTATACTAGACCATTATATAATTATCCTTGACGTAATGGGACGTAAAGCCATTTAAGCGATTTAAAAGTGTTTTTTTTTTTGGTTTTTTTTTTTTTTTTTTTTGCTGTTATTTATCGTTTGACATCCATTTATTGTCAACAATGTCGTACTCGTTAGATATTCCGGACTTGGTAATTGTCATACACCTCGATTTGTATGAGCCAGTGATCTATCATTTTAGTGTTAGCAGATTGTATTTCAGTTGCTTTACTTGGTCATAGAGGTCCAGCGTAATTTAACGATACTTGATGTATTAAAAGTATGAGAATCCTGATATTTGGCCTTTAAATCGCAATGTTTTTGTCAGTTGCTAAAATCTTCTTTCAGCTATGGGTGGGCACGAGTGAAATGATCAATATAGACATATACTGGCATTTTACTTTTTCAATCCAGATGTTTATTTTATTATATTCCCGTTTCATAATGAAAATCTTCTTGATTGTTTTATTACATTTAGAATGTAACACAATGTTGTACGGAGTATAAAAGCTATGACATACTGTGCGCAGCATTAACAACAACAAAAGCAAACAAGCAAATTATTGAGATAACAATAATATTTATGATGTTATACAGGGAGAGATACAGTTTGAACAGGGAGGTGGGAAGAGAATCTTGATTTTTATCAATTTTATTTTCCCTAATATTTTTTGACATTGCATTTTATCTTCTTATTGTAGGTGTGTCTCTTGCCTATCAAGTATTTTCTCGACTTTCAGTCAATCTCTCTTCTCCCTCGTAGATACTATAATCATGATTCTTTAGGCGTAGAGGCAAAACCTGCGACATTATGCTTGAGAGAGCGCTGACGTATATTCCACGTCTCGTATCTGACCAGCTGCTACCAGTATAAATCGATCGTGGGGGGTCTCAAAGGAATAATATCACATGATATAATTATTATATTCTTTCTCATAGTCAACAAACAACTGACCACAATGAATAATGGTCGGGGCTATACGTCCAGTGTGTCTCCGTTCGTGATATATGGTCAGTTTATAGATTATCACCACCAGAATCCGAATCTAAAGAATTTACTCATATATACGTCTTAATTACATGTATTGTACCTTGGTCACTGTTTTTTCTTTTTTGTGGACTTGATACTAGTATAATTATTTGTATGGTTATCATCAATCATACAGAGAATGAATGGACAGAAACTCGACACATGCAACGCAGGTATAGTTACTATACATCGACGATTTCATCTTCAATGGACAAGCAAGATGTAAAAAATAAAATATAATTATGTAACCATCAGATTATAGAGCCAGAGTTATACGGTTTGTATTATACCCTGTAATAATACATACATGTACGTATTTGTTGGATGTATGTGTGTGAGAGAGAGAGCGTGCGTGATGCTTCATACCCTTTATGAAATTAAAGATTATAGATGGTAATTGTATACACGATTTCATTCTCAATGGACTCGTAAATGTTATGTACATAATTTATATGTATATACTATCAGTTCATTCCTTCTTGGAGTCAGTTTATATCCTGCGAAAGTGCGCACATTCTATCTGTATGTGTGTTTCAACTGCTGTATATTAATGGGTACAAAGGCCTGTCTAGCAATATGTCAAGTACCTAGTACAAGAGTGACTAAGGTTTAGACAGATCCTTTCAATGTAACAACAGCAGAGATTGTTAAATCTGATATTGAACCTAAAGTAGAGAATACATACAACACAAACACAAACATACACACACACACACACACACACACACACCTTTTTTCAAATAATTTATGCTCTTTCAACCAAATGATACAATATACATCAATTCACGTTGGTATTATACTACAATACAAACATAAGGGATAATTCTTGTAAAGATAACTGAAATAATTATACATTTGTATGCTTCAATATGACAAATAAAATGGCAATATGAACACATAGTACAGCAATGACGGAAGAAAGAAAAATGGAAGTATATTATATCTAAATAAAACCCATCCTCCTATAAAGTAACCTCACTACCCTTCCTGACCATATAATTTACTAATTTACTTTACGCTATACCTCCCCCCCCCCAAAAAAAAGGGGGGGAAACCCCACTCCGCCCATAGATAGACACCCATCCTCTCCTTCCCACCCTACCTATTACAATTTTGCTATTTTACCACTCAATCGCCGTTGTTTGAAAAAAAAAAATATATATATATATATAAGGGGGACACAAAAAACACCTGCGGGGGATGCAAGCTATTATTTGTAATGTTCAAAACACTCCCATTTCAATAAAGTAAACCCAAATTATCTCTTTTAATTGAGATTTTTTTCTTCCTCAAAATATGTGCCTAATATATGTGCCCAATGACGGTAATTTTAGTTGTAACCTTGCCTTATATATAATAGATTTGGTTATCAAAATGACTGTATTGCACTATTTTACTTTATGAGAATTCCCTTCAGTGCCCATGTGTATATCTTGCCAATCTACACTGTTGGTCTTCTTAATTCTGCTATCACAAAATACTCAACCATATCACTGCACTTTTTTCCCTCATTCTTCCCTCCCTCTCTCTTTATCGCCACTCAGTGAGTGGTAACTTGTATATTACATTCTTACAATGTCGTATTGTTTACGTCATTTCTTAAGCCAATGTCCTCGTCAAGCGTTTGCTTATGATGATGGTCTCCTGAATTTCTGTACATCAAGAGTTGCTTAATTTGTCTTTGAATAACAGATATGATACGGGAACCTATGTTGGCATAATAGTATGCATAAAACGATTTGTTTGTTTTCATTTTGTATTGTGTCAGAAAAAAAATGTTGGGTACTTGAATTAATCATTTATTTGTTTAACTGTCAGATTCAAATTGTACTGTGCTCTTGATTAGTTCGTTCAATTGACTTTGTATTTCATTTATGTATGAAAAAGAAATTCAGAAATAAAATAAAATCAAATCAAAATCAAAATTCTTTAATTTTAACGCAATTCCGAAATAAATGCGAGTAAGTCTCTGAAATTTAACTACAAAAAGAACATAAGTTATCAGCAACAAAACCAAAATTTAATAAACATGAAGTAATTTAAATTTAAATTCTCTAAGATCTCCAATAAGCGTTGAAATTTCTAGGTCTCATAGAAATAACTCTCAAACTTTTTTCGGGAATATCAATTTTCTGAAGGCCGTCTCTAATTTCTAAGCAACATACATTTTGTAAACCAGACACAAAATGTGTACACACACACACACACACACACACACTTACACGCACACACAAACACATCTTAAACTTAAACTGTAACTGTAATCATGAGCGCAAACAGTGCATGTTAAATCCTTATACATAATATCAAAAATAATGATCTTTGCACTGGCAAAGATTCGGCCGAGTTCTGTAGTATTGAGGAATAATAATGTAATAGCATGTGCAATACCAATGCCCACACACAACATACACTCCATATTACAAAAACGATGTCTGCCGTCATCAATTAAAATGAATTAGGCATACACTTGGGTTGTTGTTTTTATTTTCAAATCTCCGCTGGTATTATAAATTTGCTCTGCCAAAATAGGTAAATAGTCTCTAGATGGTGAATGCAAAAAAAAAAAAAAAAAACCTACAGACTGAAAAAAAAAGAAACGTCCTTAACCCGGGGCTGGTCTAACATTCAGTCGTTTCTTTTTATTTACACACACCCTGATATACCAACTATACCCTCAACATATACTATCTCAAAATAAGCACACTGCGTCACCGCCATCCCAACCACCCCCTACCCCGCCACACCCTAATATACTTTGTAGGTGTTGGAGTTGGAGAGAGCCTAGGGGTTTTAATTTCGAAGTAAATTTGAGCCTGAACTACAGGGGAGAAAAGGGAACGGGTAAATATACAGGCACTAGATTTCTTCGTCATTTCTAGACAATCATAAATCACATGATACGGCGCCATTCTTCCTTAGTATGCATGATGTACTCGGTGTTATAAAAATCATTTCCCACTTTTTATCCTTAATAGTTAAAAAAAAAACCTATATATCAGATAACACTGACATTGATACGAGTAATAGTTGAATGGTGTACAATTTTGTTGGAGGTAATTCAAAAGTGATGGCATAAATCAGTTTAATCAAATTCAAGATTTATTTTTAAGTTAGGCTTCAGATTTTGCTCTGTTTTCAACCCTCTGTACAAAATTTTAATTTGCACAGGGGTCAATAAATTGGTGTGTATGGCAGTGTGTGGTTAACACCCTGAAAATGGTCCAGAACAGTGGCCAGGATTGGAATGCTCTATTACATATTCATGAAAAATTCCGCTATCAGAGTTAGTCTTTATTCATCCTGAAATGTAGTGTATGCAAGCACATGAAAACATGTGCTTATTTTTTTTTTCATCTTCATGCATTTTACCCTTTACCATGAATTCAGACTAGCAGTGCCCAGGGCAATCCATCATGAATTTTAATAAATCATTCATGTGCCTTGGAGCAAGAGACCAGAAGCCTAGTCAGCAGAGCTCTGAAAAGGTGGTATTCGTGGTACACTGTATTCATGTCTATTGTTCAGGGTCATTGTAAGCATGCACTCACATACACATCATTGGTTCTTGTGTAAAGTTCAATTTTGTACAGAGCGTTCAAATTTGACCAAAATCTGGCACTTAACTTTAAAATTAATCATGAATTTAACGAAACTGATTCTTGCTCTCATATTCAAATCACCTCCAACTAAATTGTACACTATTAAGCTGTTACTCATCAATGACAGTGTTATCTGATGTATAGTTTTCGAACTATTAAGGTTCAAAAGAGTGAAATTTTCTTTGTAACACCTAGTATAATGCCTAGTATTGTCACGTGATCGGAACGCAACATCCCTATCAATAGTGATCGTAAATATATATATATATAGGCAATATAATGCAACCATCCACGCTGAATGCATTGCGAGTCAAGCAGCTTTGCAATCATACTTTCTCTTACATAATAGGAATTAGCCTATACAGTGTCTTAATGACCTTTTAGCGGGTCTTATGTGCCCTTTAGAAATAAGAGTATCTACTTTATTGTAATAACTTAATGTCCGCAAAGTGTTATGCTGATAAAACAAAATGATCTGCAACAGGGTGCACAATCTTGATCTAGACTTTATCTAGCAGTTGGGACAGTTCATCTAAACGAATGTGCAAAACTAAAAGGTATACCTATCAGTAAGCCTTATGCTATTATTCAAGGCAATGAATCCATACTTTCCATAACGACTTCCATCAATGCCCACAAAAAAACAAACAAACAAACAAACATGTCCGACATGTTTTTATATCAATCATGACACTAATATCGCCAGTTCAGCATACTCACTGTATAAAGTATAAAAGTCAAAACACAAATCTATAAAATGCTACACTGGTCGCTTTCTGCGTTGATGAAAATTCCAGTTGGTTTAGCATTTAATGATGAGTCGTAAGAGTGGAATTGATACATTAAAAATAACGCCAATGGAAGACAACTCTTGAATGTAGAGAGTGTTTCGAGGCACATCAGAAAAACATAATTCTGTTTTGTGTGTGTTTGTGTGTGCTCATGGAATCTCATACCTTTTCAGAAGTGCTTTGGTCAAAGTGAGTGACGAAGAATTCACTATATAAATTCTTGCGTACCGGGTACTCCTTTCTGGGGAATCATTGAACACTAAAAGAAACATCCGGGTCAGAACTGACCCGTGAGGGTCCGTTGGGGTCACACCCCATCCCGGGTCAGAAATGACAAGGAATGGGGTCAGATAATATGACCCCACTCAGAGTCATGAATTGGGTCAGGGTGACCCCATTCCGGGTCTTCATGACCAAATTCCAAGTCATTTTTTACCCCGAACGGAGTGTGACCCCAACGGACCCTTTCCGGGTCAGTTGTGACCCGGATGTTTTTAGAGTGAATACCGAAAATCCGATAGACAGAAGATTTCATTAATTTCACAAATCAGTAAAATATTAAAGTCCGTTTGTGACGGACACACTCAAACCTACACATAGACACACACACACACACACACACACACACACACACACATAGAAGCACGCACGCGTGCACCTGGAACACATACTCAAAAACTTCATCGAAGAATCTAGTACACATCAGTAGTTTGCCTTCAAATCCTCATAAATACACACTCTCAAACACACACACACACATACAAAATAATACACACACACACACACACATTCGCACACACCAAATAATATCAATGTGAGTGTAAAACTTGATAAAAGAATCAGGGGACAGCTATCTGTGGTGCATGGATGCCAGATCAGTATTCTGCCTGCAAGCTTACAAACCCACAAACATACGCTTCGCTGCAATCCTCCTTTATATATTCTTTCTGTTCATTGTTTTGCTGTAGATGGAAGATACACGATGAAACAAGACAACGTGAGATTTGGGGAAAGTATTCACACTGTCTTTGTTCCTAATATCTTGGGATGTATCGGATAAACAGGAACGAAGAGAAGAGCCTACCAGCTCACTTTTTCTTACAAATCTTCGTCCTGATCAAAAATGCCTTTGATGAGGTACGAAATTGTATCATTTATTCTATACCCGAATGCCTTATAGTCGAAACTGTAGTACGTGGAGATTTTCTTTAGTAAATGGATTGGCACTTGCGAGTATTCTTCTACGAGGGAATTGGAGGCGTGCGACTCGTGGACCTCTGGAAAGTGAATAAGACCATCGACGCCCAACCAGTGGAGGGCAAAGGGGGCTTCCACAGCGAGATTCTCGTAATGCCCGATAAAGTCGTAATGAATCTGGCATGGATTGGAAACAACGTTCAATGGAAGCCAGTGATCGTTTAGAACGCCCATAGCGATATTGCTACCGATATCGGTGATGTATTGAATATATTCTGCCAAAGTGATATTCATCCACGGTCTAACCTCTGCATCCGCGTATCTCTGCTCGTGATCGTACCCACGATAACGTTTGACGATCGCTCGGCCGATATATCTTTCCCACGTAGTCTGCAATCGCTTGAAATTGCGGAGTTTGCTGAGATAGCCAGACAGCATACGTGTTATGGGTTCTCGGACAAACAGTACCTTGCGATAACTTTGCAGACGGTACGTTATTTCTGTTAAGTTGTCACGGAATCCATTTAACGTAGATACCTGAGATTGGTACCCCCTGTGTGTTCTTCGCAAACTACTCATCACCCTCTTCCACGTCGTGCAGCCAACCTTTGGGATAAAGCCGAACAGGATCTTGTACTTGTCGTCAACGAGTAGGTGACCAACACTTTTGAAGACGTTCTTGCCGTCGACACCAAGGTCAAGTTTGCGTGACATGTTCGCCCGTTCGCAGGCCTGATCGACGAGTGCTCGTCGCCGGGTCTGTTCAACCATCATGTCGGCGTACCAGCTAGCGTTCTGGAAGTTCGCAGGTTGTGGTGGTCTCCATTTTTCACTGCCCTGTTCGAAGCGTGGAGACGAGAGAGAAAAGGGAATAGTCGCACTCCTAACCGACTGAACGTATAGGTTATACAAAATCAATATACGTATATATATTATTATATGTGTTTTATATATATATATATATATATATATATATATATATATATATAATTATATATATATATATATATATATAATATATATATATATATATATATATATATATATATATATATATATATATAATTATATATATATATAATTATATATATATATATATAATATATTCATATTTATATGTTCAGTGCGAAAGTAAGCCACTTCAGTTAAGGTTATATAGTTGCTTAGAAGGTTCGTTTATCCGAAGACGAAATCAAGTTCGAAGATACGTTCTTTTCATTATTGGATTAACAAACCTTCGGAATGACGAACCTTCGTAATAACGCCACATACACTATATAACATGTTTGGATTGACCATCCCTACTTCATTTTCGGATTTGTGTAATGAACGTCTGGGTATACGGAATTTGTGTCTTTCGGAAAAGCAAACCTTCGGAATAAGGTGCTATACCTTATTTCGTTCTTGGATTAGCAAACCTTCGGATGTAACGAACATCTAATGTCGTTTCAGAAGATTTCTTTGAAAGTTACAGAATTTCAAGTTGATAAACCTGTTGTAGAAGACAATTAACTTTACACCATACAACAATGATTCTTGTAGTCGCAAAACAAAATTATCATGAAATGTAGGAGGTGTGATATCTGTATAGTGATATCGTGGCGAAATAATATATTCAAGTAATATGGCATTCTCGTACTCACCTGCTGGAAAAACGATGCTCTGACGGGAATTCTGCCTGTTACACAAACGAATGAATTCATCAGCATTACCTAAGTATCTAGAGATTTTACTGAGTATTACAAGAAATGGGAATAGTAGTAACAGCAGTAGTAGTAGATATGAAATAAGTATCTTGTAAAAATCATATGGAAGTAATGGCAGAAATCGTTTTTTCTTGTCTATCATCATCCTTCTAAATACTACATTTGGAGTAAACCAATCACACGTTACTGCAGTAGATAGGGCAGAGCGCAGTTTTCGATTTCGTGGATATTCTCTGACAATGATCTCGAAGGGAGGGAATATAGAAATTTTAGACGCAGAATAGTATAACAATTAGATATTTTCATTAATTTTAGCAAATAGCGACTTATACATTGTTTCCATAATGGGATGAAAAAGCAGTTGGTTATTGTTCTCAGTTATCAGCATCTGGAAATAAGCACACTGTCATATCGGCGTTAAAAATCCTCGATCTACCATTTTTAACACGTTATTTGTTAGTAACATTTCATGTGGCTATCAGAAATGTAAAGATGGACTATTATTATCTGACTTTCATGGAATATTGAGGCTAATCATGAAGAACAGTAGATAATTTTGTCTAAAAAATACGCCTGTCGTGGGTTTGTTTTCACTCCAGCTGCCGCTAGATGCCCAGATGTGCGATCATGAGAATAAGAAGTTTGCACGATGATGTCGAACGCTTAAACCTTGCAGGGAAGCCAACGAGCCGAACGAAGCCATGACGTACGCCAGACTTACGGCGCACAGGATGACGACGGCCAAGGGACCGGCGGAGAAACATGTCCGCACGTTCTCTAACATTTCCGTTCTTCACCAGGGTTGCATACATGTAAAGAAAACGAGTGGAAATTTGATCAGATTTGAATAATCTGATAGTTGATATTGAAAACATCAGCTTTTTGCGGTAACAAAAAAACTGAATAATAAAAAACTAACTAACCACTGATGTCATAGATGACAACATTTTGTCCTTTATACAGAGAGAGTATCCTAGTACCTGAAGGTATTAAAGTGAGTTTGAAAAACACCAAGCACCATGCCCAATACTAGTACATCATGGAAAGGCAGAAAATAGATTCTCCCTGCTACACCGTAAACGTGGGTCAGAACGAGTTCCAAGCGCGCATTAACAGTTTGTAGATAACGACCTCTACGGGCATGCGTTTTTATTTTCACTAATAAGTCGCATATACACTACTGCATGGTATACATACAGGCAGCTGTACATTAACTTTGTTGACTTCGAAAAAGCTTTTTACAGTTTACCCCGAGACAGCTTATGGAAAATTCTACGAAACTACGGAATTCCTCAACAAGTAGTGGCTATCATCAAGAGCTTTTACAGCAATTTCACTTGCAAGGTTGGAAATAGCAACTACAGTTTCCAGGTGAAGACTGGGGTGAGACAAGGGTGTGTTATGTCTGCACTACTCTTCAACCTAGCCATTGATTGGATAATGAGGCAGACTACTGCAGATGAGAAAAGAGGCATTAGGTGGACACTCCTTTCAACACTTGAGGACCTAGACTTTGAAGACGATCTGGCTCTAGTGTCTCATACTCAACAACACATGCAAGAGAAGACATCCCGCCTTACTGACTTTGCACACCAAATTGGCTTGAAGATCAATCACAGGAAAACAGAAATAATGACACTCAATGTTCAAAACCCTCAAAGTATACAGGCTAATGGAGAAGATCTTCCAACAACAGATGAATTCACTTATCTTGGAAGTACAGTAACACATGATGGAGGTGCAGGAGCAGACATTAAAAATCGCATGAATAAAACAAGGACTGCATTCTCTATGCTGAATCCCATTTGGAAATCTCAGCAGTTCGGCACCAAAACCAAGTTAAAGATTTATCAAAGCTGTGTTCTCTCAACTCTCCTGTATGGGTCAGAATGCTGGAGGATGACAAAGAGTGACATTCAAAAACATTCTTTTTTCACAACAAATCACTGAAGAAAATTTATCGCATATTTTGTCCAAATACAATATCAAATGAAGAGCTTTATGACAAATGCCAGTTGGAATGCATAGACACAATGACAATCATCCAAAGAAGGCGCTGCTATGGAGATGAATTGGTCATGTGCTCAGGAAAGAACAGGACAACATTACCAAGACATCACTCTACTGGACTCCAGAAGGGCAGAGGAAGAGGGGGAGACCCAAAAACACATGGAGAAGAACTGTGGAGAGAGAGATGAGGGACCTGAACCACACCTGGGGGACACTACAGCGCCTGGCCATGGACAGGGCCAAATGGCGGACTTTTGTTGCTGCCCTACGTGCCATTGGCATAACGGGCAGTAAGTAAGTAAGTAAGAACGAGTTCCAAGCGCGCATTAAGAGTTAGCAGATAACGACCTCTACGGGCATGCGTTTTTATTTTCACTAATAAGTCGCACAACTCATATACACTATACTGCATGGTATACAAAGGACCTCGAAATCGGCTTAATACCATGAAATTGTAAGAGTTGGCAGGTATATAACTGTATAAGCGTGGATCCAAAACGCTAACAGTTATGCTGATAAAACACGTAGGAAATCAACGCTCTGTGGACACTTTTTTTTTGATAACTCAAAGAATGATTTACTCACGTGTGTTTATCATGATTTCAGATTCAATCGACCCAAAATTACGTTTCCATGAAGTTCAATAATTCAGCAATTTTCAAGAATAAGATTTATGAATGGATTCACAGACTTTCCCTTATCCCTAGGCGAGGCACACTTAAGCTTTGGTCTCTCCTACTATGCTTCACCGGCCCGCTTGAATGATTGTATTACAATCCGGCTTCCTTAGCCCTCAAATTCCACAGGTGTATGTCACGAGTTCGACATCTACAAATAATACAGCCCACGACTCATGCACTCCATGAGTTCGACACTACGCAAATAAAGGCCCACGAGTTCGAAGCTAAGCAAACAAGGCCCACGAGACCGACACCAATATACGGGCGAGGTACAAAGGCGAGCCTAGTGCCTCCTTGATTCTACTAGACTAAGCTCCACTAATAAGAACAGAATCTCACAGCAGTATAGTTCGTGATTGAATTCTAAACATGCGCCTTTTTCGGTGTGAGTTATGCTAATTAGCTGACAAGCCAAAATTCAATTGAATGTCGTGACGTCACAGCAGCCTAACTGACGTGCTCGCATAGTCATGTGCGTTCTTAAATACAGACGGCAGGTACTATCGTGTGTACATCACGTCCATTACTAGTATGTGCCAATGGAAACCATTTTGGATTTTGAAACGAAACCGTGCTAATATACTTTTGATTTGCATTTTTACCACATGCAAACACACATCTTTGATACGTCGTGCCAAGGAGTGTTACCAAGTGTGATCCCACGGCAAAGATCAGTTTATTTGGGGAACACGTTCTTTTACATCTTTTTTTTTTTTATTCATGTTCCATATTCCACATTTCATATTCAGGTTTCATATTCCATTTGATTTCGAAATAAATACGTTTAACACAACAGTCAATTTGAGATAAAATTGCACAAATGTATAAGGACATGTAATATAATGATGTGTAATATTATGAGGAACCTACTAAAAAACAAATCTTGTAGGATGTAGGTTCCAAAGTTATGATATAGGCGTTTAGTACAACATGCTAATTATGAAAAACATGCAAATTTCAATATGTCGAGATTATAATAAAAACCTACGGAATGTACAAAATCGTATATAATATTCATGATAAAACTCAAGGTATCAATGCTAAATAAAGTAGCAATTTTGATCAAGCAAAGTAGTCACTCGAGCGAGGCATTATTGCGAATAAGCACAGATATATCAAGTGATCACGGCAAGTAATTAAACATAGGATTTAAAAAAAATGGCTTTTAGATTTTGCTTAGAGGAACTCAGAGAACTTGATTGCAACCGAAAATAATCTAACTCATTCCAGAAAGAAGGGCCGGTACAGGCAATAGCTTAGATAATGACTGAAAAGAATCTGTTTACTTAATTACATTCAAATATAAATATATACACCAGTTAATTCCGTTTATGAAAAATCACCCATGTTTCACTCGTCCGTAGTATTTTGCAGCGTGTCCGCAGACCTTTTCCTTTTTTTCCTCCATTCTTCCCTGCTCCTCATTCCTCGTTCTTCGTTGTCCAGTAACTGTGTGTGTGCATTTTCTTCATTTCTGTTCTTTCCGTGTTTTGTGTTGTTATTGTTGTTGTTGTCGTTATTATTTTGTGTGGCCGCGTGTATATCTTCCTTTTTGGACACATTTTCCTGGAATATACGGCCAAATTATAAGTGTCTGTTTCACAAAGTGTGCTACGTTATTATAGCTTGTATGTTTGCAATCTAAAATCATAGTATGTATTGTTCATCGTATAAGCATCATATACCAGTGAGCAAAAAATGTACAATGGTATATAGAAGAATTTAATATGAATATATTTTATTGGTATAACAAATTGGTGCTGTCGTTGTTTTGTTTCCATAACAGTGTTCCAAAGCTTGGCTTTTTAGTGGAACACTGTTTTCCATTGTTATGATACCTATAATATTTTTTGTTGCCATGACAAAGTGCATTGTATCTTTTTTATGACATCATTCGTGCATATATACTTTATATTGTATTTGAAAAAAAACTGCCCTTATTAATTTATCAGACGAATGAAAGAGAAATCGACAGTTTGTACGGCTTTGAATCATGTTGTCTTTTTCTTTTTTGATGATGGCAACTAACAAACTAACAAATTAACAAACGTAGACTTGTATTGTTACCGTCTTCTCTCCTCTCGGTACTGTCTCGCGTCCAACAGTGTATATGCGTGTGGGTAATTGAATGTGTGTACGAATGTATTGTCCTTGTCATATTTTCCCGGTACACGTGGTTCAATGAACAGTGTCCGGGCACTATGGCATTGGTATTCTATATTTTTTTTTTCCCGACCTGTGTATCTCAAAATAACTACATGTATATTGTTATAGAGTAGTATATCATTCACTCATTATTTATCTAGCGATCCACGTCCGACAAGCTTTGCTTTTTAGTGGATCACTATTTTCCATGATCGAATTTATTTTTCGCTCGCCCACGTAGTATTCGTACAGTGTTCCTCTTTATTATTGTACATATATGTTGTTCTATAATTTGTCTCGTATATTACATGAATCTTTTGCAAGCGTTTGAACAATATCATTTAATGACATGTATACATTGTACTATGTTTTTGATTTTCGTTGATTGGAAATAAACTATGATTGAAAAAAAAAATTGAATAGAGTTGAACTGAATTGTCTTAAGGGCTAAAACTGTACGAACCGGGGAAAAGTGATATGATCCACTGTGTCTTGTAGGGTAATTGTGGATTTACTGTTTTCAACAAACATTGAGGAAAATGTACTAGAAGGAAGATCGCCGATATTCAACTTGTACATAAAAATTCCAACGTGATGCAAATAAAAATCAGAACTTTTTAGTAATTTACTGGAAACAAACAATTCATTTCTATATGACCCCCCCCCCAAAAAAAAAAAAAAAAAACGAGCACGATTTATAATCCGCAAGGCCTTTTTCTGAATTAAAAAAAAATAACGAATCAATTTTAGTGTTTGAGCAATTCCCCCAGGCCAATATCCCTAATTCAAGTATGGTAATAATAGAGTTGAATAGAGAGAATGCAATATTGGCTTTGGGAAGAAATATCTCAATTTGTGAATAACTGCAACATTTTGTACACAACAACTTACATAAATAATCAAAATGAACCTTCCAGGAAAGATTACTATCAATATAAGTACCTAAAATGTTGTTGAATCTATTTGATTTAACTGAAATCCATTCATTAGTACGAAACCTGGAAGAGACTTTATTGTGAAAACCCTATAATTAGTCTTATTTATATCGAGTGATAATTTATTCGCCTGAATCCATTCAAATACCAGTTGCAATTCATTATTCACGGAATGATGAACATAATAAATACATAAAGATCTGAGTGAGAATAAAAAAGACTTGTGTCAGTCTGCGAAAAGAAGAAAAGACAATCATCAGAGAGGAGGAGTTGTGAAAGTCATTGATATATATTGTGGAACACTACAGCAAATCGAGTTTATTTCAGAGTCATGATTATTCACTGTAACAAATTGAGTTCTTCCAAGAAGATAACTTCTGAACCACTCTAAGGCCTTTCCACGAAAACCGTAATGATTTAATTGGTACAAAAGTATTTCGTGGTCTGTATTGTGTAAAAGGCCTTGGAGTAGTCCAGAAACAGACCGACTGTATGCGACTTTGTGTCTATGGCTTTCGCAAATTTCTCAACGAGTAATAATGGGTGGTTATATGTTTGTTTGTTTTTTTTTTTCCGGAACCATTATTAGTTACAATATCACATTCATATAAAGATTTACGTAAACGATTATAAACCACCTTCTCAAGTATTTTAGATTTTTTAGAGGACAAGGTGGGGGGGGGGGGGGGGGTGAAGACAGAACAAAATTAAAGAGTTCTCTTTTTTTCAGCCTAACTATCTTTTGGTGGTGATGGAGACCTTATTAATACAGCTGATATACACACGACGTACATGTAATAAACATTTCATGTTGCTTCATTGTCGTATCTGTGAACTTTAATGCAGACGTCACGTCGTCCCGAAGATGAGTAAAGATGGGACACAAGATAAAGAAAATGATCAACTTTGGCAGTTTATTGGTGAGGGCATCTTAAAGCCATCGTGGAGTTTCTAAGGCTGTTGACATAAGATCATTTACTTGCTTGCTATGGCTTTTTGATCGGCTTTTAACCAGGTTTGGGGCTAAGTTCGCACGAAGGTGAGAATTCCAATTCCATCTCCCCCCCCCCCCCCTTCCCATGGGGGGGGGGGGGGGGATGAATGAGTCTGAAAACACAACGGGGTTAATCAAATACTACACGCGTAATTAAAAAGTGAATAGAAACGGTCTGAAAGTACTCGTACTTGTAATGATTACTTGCAATTTGTATGTGAATTTCTATTTGCACAGCTGCTGTCAGGCTACAGACAGAACATGCCACCATTGGGCAGCTGCAAAAATGTTCAGGTAATGACGTTTTCTACTCCAGTCCACCGATAGTTCGGCAGGCTGGAAATCATGAACAGGAACATGTCCAACGAGGTGGAGTTGAATTCAATCTCAATGTATACATCTGTATCATACTGGTATCTTTTGAAAATTCTGAAGAAAAGAAACGATGGTAGAACGATATTTTTTCCATCTTCAATAGAAGTGACATGTTCCTTTCGCTTTCCCTGATCGTTGAAGAGTATTGAGAGATTGAGTATTGTTATGTTAATGTTAAAGATATTTCACGATGTATTCTAGCAAGGCATATCCTAGGCAGTCTTAGGCAATAGGGAAACAATGTGGAATTATGCAACGGAACCCTGCTAACACACTCTTGGTGTGCATTTTCTTAACTCGTGAAAATCGTCATTTTTATACAAATGAAAAGGAATGTTACAAAGTGTGATCCTATACAGCATGATAAACCAACTATGAATTAACTGTACTTACACTGACTTATCCTCAAACTTCTTCAAAGCTATATGCAAGCTTGCAAAGAAGTATAATCATTGGTAATCCTCTGTGCTCAGACCCACGATGAGCATGAGAGTCATGACTATGATAGCAAAGTCAAGTTGATTATCAATCACCCACAAAAAATCCAAAACAAACAAACGAAAAAAGTAATCCTTTCATTGCATTCATATGCGGACATCACATATTACTTACATAAGCTCCAATACAATTTAGTAAACATGTTGGGGTATAAGCCTACTTGAATATTGTATGGTATAAGTAGATTATATCATAATGGAACAGATCTTTAATGATTAGTTTGGAGCGTACACGCGACCAGGCATATATTTTGCTTATGCTTATGACCAGTCAGTAGTAAAGTATAATGACCGATCATTAGTACTTTCATGTAGAGATAATGACCAGGCGAGATGTCATTGTATCACTTACTCGCGGTGATAGTGATTTATCAAAAGGATCTACTTATCATTTTATAGAGCCAACAATACACATTGTTTTGTTCGGGCAGTAGTATAATTAGGCCTACCTGCAGTGGACTCCCGTTATAACGAAATCCTCTGGAATGGCAGTTTTCTTTCGTAATATCAAAATTTCGCTATAATGATAATATAAAAACAAATAAACACTGAAGAAAGAAAGTGGATGATATTGCGGCCTGAATTTTTTTCTTCGTTGTAACCCGAATTTCGTTATAACAGTATTAGTTTTAACGAAAGCGCGCTGTACCGAAATTTCTTTATAACCGAACAAAAACAATTAAAAAGATAGAGTGGATAACATTGCAGCTAAATCGTTACAACTGTGATCGTCATAGAGGGAGTGCACTGCATATTCGAAACAGACCAAACGCCTTCGGCTATCGCCTCGGGTGTCTTATAGACTGTTCCAAAGATACCTGGTGTGGGTAATTCTACTAATGCTCCCTCCGCTGTGTGCAAAATACTCTCATACAAAAGGAAATAAGCAGAATGATAACACATATATATATACATTCAGGCATTTTTCTTCTTTTTTTTCTTCTCTGTTCCTTTTTACTGCAGTAACCCGCAGATCCCTTAGAAATTAATGTTCCAAGGCTTGTACTGGCATCGTATACATAAACATTGCAATGATTTAACAAAATATAAGGTAACCAGGGAAAATTAAAGAATAACATTATTGTAAGATAATACCCAAATGGACTAATGATGTATTAAACTTAAAAAAATAATCTTAATATAATATTGGTTTTCCCGCCCAATTTCATCACATTTGCCTTCGAATTAATGACAAGGCGTTCAAATTCAAGGAATTTTTGTCACTCCTCTACTCTCCCGGTTCATTTTAATTCTTTGAGTATTCAATTTCATTTCATGTAATTCCTCTTAGATTTTATTTCATTCAATTTAGAGAGAAATTCATTCAATTTAACGGCTCAAAGTTGGCATTCAATATCGCGCCAGCTGGATAGACGTTCAAATTCGCACCAAATACCAATTCCAATTTCATTTATAGGCATACAACTTCGACCTTTGAACGTTCAAATTCAATTAGCATAACAAAGTTCTGTAATTCTATCCAATTTTTAAAACATTCTCACGTTGATGGATGGCAAATTCATCAACGTTCAGTGTTATAATTTTAATTTGAACATCTTTTTTTCATGTTTATTTTTTATTCGGCTAGCACTTTATTTCCCCATCAAAATGGATATCACATTATTTTTACAGAATGGTTAAACTCCGACTTTGCCTACATAATGAGAAATCACATGAAAACATTGATATGTCAAGTGTGATTATAGTCGTATTTCAGGTTTTGTTTTCAATCACGTTTGAGGTTTGAAACGTGTTTGAGATACGATGTATTGGGATATTCGTTCTTTTACATAATTATTCATAATTTCGATATTCAGTCTCTCAGTCTCTTCAGCCGTCGATCCGTTGACGTCCCAGGCACCTTGGCATGTACGTCTGAAAGTGGTTGTACCATTATTCAAACAGATGGAGAATATACAACGAACATGAGCAACAACGAAAAACACTGCCCAGATGCTGTAATGTTTGCCTATTCGTTAATTTTAATTCCTCAATGTTCATCGCAGCGGTGCTGGTGAGAATTTGAATGCGTTTCTCACGCATTTTTAATTTGAACGCGCTGTTTACACGTTTGTATGACAAAATCAGGAATTCGAATGCTGAAGAAATTAAATTGAATAAACTACTTAGCTTTTTGAATGTTGATCTCGGTGATCATTCAAATTCGCTCGAAAATGAATGCTCGCATCATTAAATCGAATGCAAATCTGATGAAATTGGGCGGGAAAACCTATATAAGCCAAAATGCCTAAATGATTTTTATAATGAACACACACATTTCCGTAAAGTAATGTATAATGCGTACACAAAATGCCGTGGTCATGAGGACATGGTTATAAACAGCAGGTGTCTGAAATTGTAAAGTCAGCAACACGAGCTGAACTACACAAGAAAACGCAACTGTGCACTTTCTACATGTATGTGCTGTTTGTTAGATTTTCCCTCATGAAAGTACACTTGATGGTGGAGTCCAGTTATACTCTGCATCACTCAATAAAAAGCTCTTTGCGTATAGTGATACAGCAGCAATTACAGTATTCGCTTTAGAACTTTGCCAAGCGGAAAGCTTGCAGCTGTTGATCAAACAACTGAGAAATTTATTTATTTTAGTTACGCAATCGCAAGCTGCCGCAAGTATAAACTCTGAAGAACACGACAGTCCTCGCTTTTCTTTCCTAAATATTTGAAGGTTTATTGTCCTTCTGAAGACTCCACGAGTTCCAATTTACATTAATGAAATAAATGTTACGTGTGTACTATAAAGGGGGTGAAAACCAAATATACATGTGGATTTAGATACTGCAGCGATTTTAGTAGAACAGAGCAGTGACATATGAGGAAAATTGGACAATACGTTCCAAAGTTATGAACTTCTACAGTTTCGGTGCCGCCATCGCTTTTTTAATGATTGCAGTGGTTCGTGATGTCACCGCATGACAAATGAAAAGAAAAATAAGAGAAATTCCCAAATTCCATTTTATCAGAAGTATACATTGACCCGACTTGTTGCTGGCATATGTTTAGGATCCTATTCCAAACCCCTGCATTCAGGAAAAAAAAAAAGTATTAGTCACGTGTTCTCTCATTAGGCTAGAAAATGGACTGTTGTATTCTTTTCATCTAGCGATGACGGAACAGAAACTTTGTAAGTTCATAATTTTTTGAAGAGAAAGTCAAATTTTCCTCAAATTTAACTCATGTTCTTTACTTACATTGGAATCACATTCACTCAATCTACATTAGTATTTGAGAATTAAGATAGAATGCTGATTTGCTATAATCAGAACATTATGTACATCTTCATGACAGTCCACGTATAATGATTGAGATAATATCCGCGAAAATGACGAAGACGTGGAGTACTGTATATAAATTATTTCATATTTGTTTATACAGTTTCCCTAGAGCATCGTCTCGCATTCATCATGTTCATATTCAATAAGCGTCAACTTGAATGCAAGGTGAGCCAGAGACTTAATGTTGGCGTTGAGAGTCTTTCTTCTTCTTCTTTTTTTTTTTTTTTTTTTACTGCTTTGTTGAATTCAGGCTGTCGTCAGGCAATATTAACACAACGGAAGCAGATGTATGAGGTGTCACCCCTCTTCAACTAATTCATTTCATTTCATTTCATTTCATTTCATTTCATTTCATTTCATTTCATTTCATTTCATTTCATTTCATATAATTCTTCCCTATTTCCTGTGAAAAAAAAAAAAACGTACATGACAAAAATTCCACAGAAGTGAAAAATAATCAAATCTGTATACCGTAACGTGTTTTGAAATACACAAAGTCCTACAGAATGGTCAAATTGGCACCCATCTTTGTAACGACAAATATCCTCCCTGAATATGCTTGAACTATGCACATAATATTATACCAATTTTCTTCCCTTCAACACTTCTTAGTGCCGGCTACGATCATAATTTCAATTTCTATGGACTGAAAGAAAATTTACTTCTGCATCCCGCAATATACATGTATGTTGTACGTGTGTCGTGAGCATGGCGCATTACGACATTAAAGGACAAGTTAACCGTCATAAACATGAGGATTGAGAGAAAGTAGCAATATTAGTAGAACACATCATTGAAAGTTTGAGGGAAATCGGACAATCCGTTCAAAAGTTATGAATTTTTGAACTTTTTGTGCAGTAATGTAATCTGGATTTTAACTGATGTCGGACAACATGTTTTGCTCGATGACGTGTTGTTGACTTAAATCGGTGATAATCTTTTATATCCAATTTGATGAATCTGCAAGTAGGAATTCATGTCCAGCATTCCTCTAAGTGAACTTTTTGAATGTCGGCATTCATAACTCAAGCGCTCATGAATGTTTCTTCTCCAATACTGCCCTATGACGAAGCACAGATTATCTTTCCGTTCCTCCTATAGGTCACGGGCTAGATCGGAGAATGGTCGATAAGTCTTGGTGGAAGAAGATGACTAACAGCATCACAAATCTCAATTGACATCGTACCATTCTGCTGGTTATGATAGCTCCAAAAAGACAAAGAAAAATAGTCCTCAACTAGCTAGGTACGCTGGATGAATGAATGCAGAAAAAGCAGAAAACAATTCATCTCACTTACCTAATTCTCTGTGCTTTTATAGTAAAGGCGTAGACTTTGAAATGGCACCAAATTTCTCATGAGTAAGGCAGTGCTTCCAGGTAATATTATTCACAATCCCACGAATCAGGGGGCACCAGTGGCGTCATTGCAGAACGCGTAGATTTCTACGAGCAATCTAAGCACTTGCTAACCCCCATACCCCTCCGAATACCGTTGTACATGCATTCTCAAGTTCGAAAACGGTTCCGTCAAGTGGTTAGGTTAAAATGTCAAGTCATTCTTACTGGCCCAATTTGTTTACAAGAAAAAAAAAAATCGTGTTCGGCGTACAACACGAGTGCGGCGTATCAAATAATTCTTGATGACTTATTGCCACCAACTTACCGAAGCAAATTTGCTCTACGCTTCCAACCAAGCTGTTCCACGCCACCTGTCGATATTACTCTCCACCAACACATTCACATTATTATTTGCTCGCCGGCTTTTTTTTTTTTAATCATTATCATTTTGGTAGCATAACGATAACCATTGACTAAAAAAAAAAAGAAAGAGAGAATTGATCCATGTAACTACGGTGAAGTATTTTTGAAGACATTTTCATACACTTATTAATTTCCACTTAGAGTGAGGATAATCATTGTAGACACATATAATGCACACAGAGCATGCACAATATTTTCGTGATAAGCAAATACAATAAACAAAGTTTTTATGAGCTTGATTCCCATATTTTACACTTGGTGCAAAGCAGAAATGATGAACATCAAAGAGTGCGTTTATGTATACGTATCCTTAACGTGTTTACATGTATACTCTAATTTTATAAGTGTAACCATGTAATTATTCATCATAGAGCTTCGTGGACAAGCTGCTGTCGGAATTATAACTTCAAGGGTCAAGGTTCAAGGATCTTTGCTATGGTGTAAAAGGAACGCAATGGAGGGGCGTTGATAAAAGAGACTGAAAATGCCGGTTTTAACCACGAGGTAAGCCGTGTGTTCTAAAGGCGAATGCTGATGCAAATCTCATCTTCAAATGGGGAGTGAACTTGCCCCTTTCAAAAACCTAACATGACACCTAACATAATAGTTATGAGTGAAGAAAACTGAAAACAAGGAGATCACTTACTGTGGCTTACCTCTCACTGCTGACTTTACTACGTATGAATACACACACATACACACACACCCACACATATACACACATACATTATGCGGTGACACATCGCTTTGCATTGAGGAGGTCATTGCAAGTTATATAAACCTAATAAATGCAACTTATCTCTTCTTGAATTGATTTAGTGAAGAGAAGTTCTTATTTTATATGGTATATCATTCCATACCAAAGGACCTCTATATAGAAAAAACATTTTTAGCACGTTTATCGTGTTCATTGATAGAATACTCATGTACCCATACCCATGTCATGTTTACGACAATAATGGCAATCTCTGTGAAATAAGAATTGCACCATTTTAAATGAAAGTGTGGGGCAACTTGTTTTATTTGCTCTGTAGTTAACAATTCATATGAATCCCATGAATGCATGAATCCGCAAGGCGCCGCCGCGCCGTAAGGCTGCGTTCACATAGAAGTATACTATTCGGGTATTCGGGCTCGTTTTTCGAGGGCACGCGAATAGCTTGAATCGAACGATAGGATTTCCTCACACCGGTTCACATAGGAGGGCACTATTCGAAAGTACCGAATAGCAAAAGTATAGCAAAGTGGGAATCGAACTTGTTCGATTTTCTTGCAGCGTATACCGTCTCTCGTTTATGAAATAATGACAATTTTGGTCTGGATTTGCCCTTTAGCAAAAATAAGCATGTACACTGACATTCTGATGCAGTTTAGAAATTGTTCATAAGATTTGCTAGGATGTAGGAGGAAGAAATCCTCACTGCATGGGATGGTGAGTTGACGGTGCGGGTGGTGTATTCGGGGCCCGAATAGCGAATACCGAATAGCGAATACCGAATACCGAATACCGAATACTTCTATGTGAACGCAGCCTAACGAGCAGGTCGGATCAGAGCATTGACCCTGAGATTTCTGCTTGTTATGTCACTGGAGCGTCACATGACTAAAGAGAGGCGCCACTTTCGAACTGGTTCACAATGCAAGTTACTCAGTGTCATTCGTCTCACACGACACCTGGTGATATGCACTTGTCGTCTTCCTTGGTCATAGATATCCCGCGCTTTCGGCAAATTAAGCAAAAGATCTAGTCGCTGATTCTCTGCTCCTTGGATCATAGATTGCTGCATAAGACAGTAAGAGGACAAACCTTCTAAATTTAACTCAGGTGAGTGTTATACGACATTATGTCACTATTTATTCAACATAATGTGAACACAGCAGACGGCTGCAAGCACTTAATCTGATGTGATGTTGAAATAATGTTCAGAGATTGTCGGTGACAAGACTTCAGTATGGTGTCCCCTCCTCTGCCAAAAGATTAGTCGTCATAAAAGAATATTTATTGCATTCTACTACTCTATAAGTGTAAAATTGTAGGTTAAAATAAGGCATAGAGAAACAGTCATAGAACTTCCCCGTTGGCTAATATCAATGTCACGATAAAAGAATTGTGGAACTCCTTTAAAGTAATGGTGTAAAGTATTTTCATTTACACATTTGCGTTCCTATGCCAATGTCTACTCATGCCGCAGTTGGAAAAGATTAAAAAATGGAATAAAATTTCTTCACGACACATTAGATACTCTATCACTACGGATCAGTGGTAGGGTATGGCATTTGCAGACCTTAATTTATTTTGGGTTTTTATTTTTACTAATTCATTGACTTTCATCATTGTTGGAATTCCAACTATCTCCCCGTTTGTCAACAGCATCAAAAAAGTCAAAGATGCGTTGTTTAGTAGGATTGACATTGTATGCATACAGCTAAATCACATACTTTTGATTCATTCATGAGTCGTACGGATGTATGGAAACGGAACCTCACATGAATTGTAGACTTTCCCGTGCAAATTTTAGTTGCTATTTTATGAAAAAAAGTAAGCAAATATGTGGACTAGAATCTTATCAAGAAATGGATTCATTTCAGTCACACAGAGTTTTGATAATCATGAACAACGCGAGATCACGAAGGCAGAGAGGATTTCGGGTGTTCGACTGCTCGACACACAAGTCAATCCCCGCTCAGGAGGACGTGAAGATGGGCAGCGAATACCAGGCCGAGGGGGCCCTCAACCCAGTCGTGATGGTCAGGAGAAGCCGACGTCTGCGGATGAGACAGAACGGGGTCCCCGCGGTGGCGCCCAGCGGCGGGAAACCCGTTCGCATTCCGGAGAGAAACGTCGGCAGGAATGGAGGCAGGAAGCAGAGAGCACTGAAGGCAATCAGGAAACCTCGAGTGGTAGAAGAGGAGTCAAGGAATGTGCCGAAGAGAGTTACAACCCTGCCCGCCCCGCCGAACAATACGCCCACGATCGGAGTTCAAACTGGTATGTCGAAATCTTTGGGAGCACCTGCTGTTGATTTTATCGATGCAGACAATCGCGATACCAAGATAATCACAGGTGTTTTATCCTAAATAGAAATGTAATAGATTATCATTCTTTCCATAAAAGCTCATAATAATGTTGCTGAAAAACAAAGCGTCCATAGCAAAACAAATGAATATACTAACGATCTAATGTATTTTGCCTTGCTGTCGTTGACGTGACAATTTTCTGCATAATTTCAAGTGATTAAAAGACAAAATGAAATACATGAACGACCTGCTGATATTTTCAACATGATAACAAGCCGTCGGTATAAACCATGCTGGCCTCTCCACATCATTTCTGGTCTTTTTCTATAAGGACATAGATGAACAATCATTTGCATGCTCCCTTTGTGGAGATCTTTGAAGAGGAATGCGGATTGCCAAAATTAAAAGAGTGTAAAAAGATCTACAGCTGAACTCCCTGGGAAAGTTTTAGTTCACATTGAACCTCACTGCTAAAAACCAACCTGCAGATGATTATTACCCCGAGCATGATTATGCACATCATGATTTCTACACGGTTGTGAAAACTGCATTTTTCTCTAGGATGCCATATCTCGGATGAAACGATGACCGAACTGTCCGCTTTCGTCACCAACCAACTGTCTTTCCATGAAGATGATAGCGACGCTAATGAGACGCTGGCAGACCTGCTGCCTAACTTTGACCCTCTTGTGATGTCACCATACGTCATCGATGTGCTGGAGTATTACCAGGTACATATGACTTGGACGTCAATAGCAAGTGATACGAGATTAAGTGAGAGTGTATAGTGGGAGGTTTGTTTTCAAATCATTTTCTTTCCATGTTGTGCCACTCCGTGCACCCCATCCCACCCCACCCCACCCCACCCCCATGTTGGTCAACGATGCGCCGACGGTTAGCTCACTGTGGACAAAACACAAAGTGTGACAAATTTCTACAACTGACATGCTTGATTCAATTCAAATCATTCCATGGTCAGAAAGAATGTTTCTGGCAACAATTAAAGGATGCATGTAAGGTGGATTCTTAAGATCTATTTATTGTGAAAGAACAAGTGAGTTGACTAGCTCACGTATAACAATGTACCCAACAATAGGACATCCAGCGAAGATCGAATATAATAATAATAATATTTGAATATATCAGGTGAATTGAATAGGTCGTTAGTACTCCCTCAAAAACTTGGCATTATCTTATTTTACTGATTATGAATGTGACTTATTGAACATTAACCGTTATTTGCAAAGCACCGGAGGGAAAACGTATTCATAAAATGTTTCTTTACCGAATGGTACATGACAAGTTAGAAATCGGTATATTGAATTGGGCTCCACAGAAATACTCAAGAAATTTGAATACGCCTGTAAACTGGTCTCTTCCTCACAGCCAAAAGTTATTCTTTCCTTCTTTGAGTCAAAGAACAACTTCCCATTGTTTTGCGCAACAATCTTGTGTTCTTTCTTTTGTTTAGCTATACTGATGTCATATGTAATTTGTAAAATTTGATCGATATGCATATTCACAGAGTAACGAGACCAAGAGCATTCTACCGGACTACGGGGACCATCCACCCGTTGACCCCGCCCATCGGAGGGTCCTTGTGGACTGGTTAATCGACGTACAGGTGATCCTTAAAAGTCATGTTATAAACTCTAATAGACAGACGTTCTTGTTGGAAAAAAAAAATCTTTTACGTGTCGCATTAATTTCATTTCCGTAAACATGTGTTTAAAATTTGTGCATATTTGACTCAGTGTGGCACAGAAAGGGTTAATCACTGTAACACTATGTCCCAACTAGAGAAACTATTCATAATCAAAATATATTAGTATAGATATGCTGGAATGCTACATCTAGGAAGTACCAATTATAGTAGTCTAAACTTGGTTATCATTGTTATGAGTCTGAATTGTAATTTTCTAAATCGACGAATATGAACATCAAAGATCCGAATTCTAAGGTTAAGAATAGTGACATTACAGAAGCTAAGAAATGAAGAATCAAGATATGAGATTATGTTTCGAATACTATTTCGAAATAGAACCACCTGTGTCTCGGCCAAGAAACGCTCCATCTATCCGTGGCCCTCCTGGATGCCTTCCTTTGGAAGCGACCCGTCTCCCTGAACGACCTGCAGCTTCTTGGGGTCACTTGTCTGCTTGTGGCCTGCAAGTACGAGGAAATCTACTTGCCGGACGTAAGAAGATTCAAACAATTTTAAGTAGTAGTAGACCTCATAGTTATGAGAATTTCTGAATTTTAGGAAGCTTATGTCGTAGATCAAAGACGATGCGGAAATTTGTCTAAATTTGTCTGATAAATTGAAAAAAATATATATATCCTCCATCGCCCTGTCATATTTTTTAACACCCAGAAAGAGATTTTTACATAATGGTGGTTGAAAATATCAGACTCGTTTTGTTAACAACAGTGTATTCGTGGACTCCCCCCCCCCCCCCCCCACTAAGTAAGCGAGTGTGTGTGTGTGTGTGTGTGTGTGTGTGTGTGTGTGTGTGTGAGTGCTTACGAACTAATTATGATTATTATTTTACTGAAGCTTTATTCCTCAAAGGTTCTCCACAAAAAAAAAAATGTATCTGAGGCTTTCTTGAGACCTATTTAGCAACTGCAGAACTTAACAAAAAACCCCACCCTCTGTGAATTGATAGTAAATAATGAATTATATGTATAGAGAAAGATTGGAATTTGGCGCCAAATCGAATTATCGTCTGTACGTTCTATCAGGTCGATACCCTCTGCGCATTGTGTGCCAATGCATACAAACCCCGTCAAATTCTGACGATGGAGAGGCGCATTTTACGAGTGTTTCGCTTCGATCTCTTCTACCCGACGGCTACGGGCTTCCTTAATTTGTTCCTCGTACTCACCGAGATGCAGGACGACGAAAAGGTAGATCGTCGATGTAACAATCTCTTTATTGTCACCAGATTGGATTGTGATGATGAACAATAATAAACAGGTGAATCAAATCTCGGTTGATCAACAGTTGGGATTTGAGTAGAGCATTCATGTAACGATTACCCAATTATTGCACGACCCAGGTTTACTGGTACCTGCATTGCATATATGAGGGAAATTTTGTACAAGTGGCCAGCATTCTCTGTAGAAAATTTTTTAATCTCTAAGAACTCTCTAGACCACCTTCTGGATAAACAGTTCACGGTACTAGATCATTGCACCACTTCCCTTTAATAAAGATATGCATAGCTGATGCTTTTTATTCATTTTAAATTGTAGAGAGCGAAAAACACTATCCCAGTGAATGTTCCTGGTTGCACAAGAAACTGTTCCTCTTGTCACGTGCTTCCAAAACTTTTTTTTTTTTCAGATTGTTCACGTCTGCAACTATCTTCTTGATCTGGCACTCGTCGACTTCGAACTCCAGCGCGCCCCGCCTTCCAAACGAGCTGCTGCCGCTCTCTTTGCCGCCTTGAGACCTTGCGAAGACAGCTGTCGAAAGAGGGCGTCGGATCGTACGAGTTTGTCGATCTGCTTTTAACTTGTTCAATATGCATAGCTTTCTAGTGCCTGACAAGTTGAAAAGAAATGACATTTGCATGAAATGTTGTGAATGTATAGATATTCATTACGCATTCCATTCTCACCTAGACTTATGATTTCTGCTTGAAGTTAAACTGACCGATTATACTATTACAGGCCGAGGATTCGTTTCAATTACCCCGCATGCTCCAGCAGTGTATGGTTCAATAACATCATATTATCTCCTGTTTTTTTTTTTTTTAATTAGTGTATAGATGAATACATGTATGTCACTTGTGACAAGGTCCTGTATTGCAGAGACTTGGTCCAGAGGACCAAAATACACTATTAAGTAACACAGTGTTTGGATACCATGCTTAATCTCTCCGTAACTCGGAACCATAATCATAGCCAAATGAACTGCTCGAAGTAGTGGCAACCGGGTGGGGGGTTCTGGGGAACCTGTATTCGCTAATGATTTTCCTCATTCGCTTGAATTTTATCCATGTGCAGTGACTAATCAGCAGGCTAGTGACGGTGACGATGAGAGTGACAGTTCCATGTGGACCAAACGATACAGACTGGCCACTCGCTACCTCGAAGCAGAGTTGGTTGGACTCGCAGATAAACTGACGTTCCTTGCTCAAAATATCCAAGGGTCAATCTCAAAGGTTTGTACGAACGTCATTTCCTAATTATATGCAGTAAGTTATTAGTAGTTTAAAATGTTTTATTTGTTGCAAAGTTTGATTTCAAGGGGTACATTTTGGGAATGCATATCTTATATTGCCGAGATAGTGTCAAAACGAATTAGATATGAGCTTAAAAAAAATGTTTTAAGGCACGGCGAGGTGAAGGAAGAAGATGAAGTATTTCTTCAAATGTATACGTGCAGAGAAGCCACTAGTCTTTGTCAAAGGCCTTCCCGATGTCGTGATTACAAGAGGAGCAGGCAGAAGAGGGTTATTTCGCGAGATAAGTCAATCCATCCGCGAGAACCAAAAACCAATGACACACCCTCATCTCATGTCCCTCCCTATTGAAACCGATCTCCTCCCAACCGACCCCAAGCACACGCATGAACTAGAGTTCGCGAATGTGTGTATCGGCAGTATGGGGATTATAATGGTTTTGTTATACTTCGATTTAAAAAGGGGAATGTATGAGTTGAGTGTTGAAGATAGAAATTAATCCATGATTCCTCTACTCGAGTAATTCGGCTGATAATAGATTAGATGTTGGTGCTGATATAAAGTATGAATATCATATCTTCCGCAGGGAGCGTACAATAAATACGCCTGCAAAGCCTACCTCTCCGTCAGTGCGTCTCTTGAACACCCGACTGAAACACTCACTGGTCACTAGTTGCGTCGATTTCCCTGATCTGAACTCGGACCTAGTCTTGCCAAGAGAGATGAATTATATGATTATATATTATTATGATATTTATGGCAGAGATTTATATATAGATTTATAATTCACGTATAGTCATGATGGACGCGAGTGACATAGATTATTGTTGTCCTATTTCGTGATATCAGTTATCCTAATCGTACTATCCCTCATTTCATTATTGGTATGAACTTGTTCATTCAAATTTGTAGAGTATTTTCCTTGCACAAGACCCAATACAATTTTAATCCAAGTTAATAGAGTCCTTATCAAAACGATCAAAATCTGGAACAACAACGAAACTCTTGCTATCTGAAGTGTCCGCTTGCAGGATTTCTGCTGAGCTGTGACAGTGACTTTACGTTTGGTGAACATTTTGAAAAAGTGAACAAATCTTCGAATTTCTTGATTATTGAGGTGAATCAAAACTGCAGAGTTTCTCTTTGTCTTTGCGGAACAAATAATCACGCTGATCTTTCAACCTTTGACATTTACTTCTTTTTTTTTTTCTCACCCAATCACTCACTGGAATTATACATGTGATGTAATCTTTGTGGATACAAATCTGGTCAATATCAGAGGAAAATCTAAGCAAACCTTGAGTTGACGGATTTTCTGTGATAACGTGTCAACAGAGCTGATGCACTTATCATTGCCTAAATAGAGCATTGTTTTAAAGCCGGTGATAGTCATAGCAATACAGATGGGAAGGATTTTCATGGCAGGAAATATCTAGAATGGATAACTTGAAGATATTGAATAAACCGATGAAATGTAATAAGGGTCAGACTAACGCGGCATCGTCACGAAAATAGATTGTAGATTCATATAGTGCAATGAGCCTCTTGCCAACCGAAACGACTTTTCATACTTTTCATATTTTTCTACAGTCATCGATGTTTGTTATACATGTTTAGTATCTTCGTCATAAGTCTCCGATAAAACCGACTCTGGTGTTTTTATAAGCACACAATATTACTGATCTTATCTACTTCGTTTGTGTACTTGACGTTTATATTGTATATACATTATGGGATTGGCACGCTGACCTGTATGTTTCAACTGAAATGCAAAAATATCGAAATGATAATCTAAGCAGATATCAAAAGAAATTATCGAAGAACCAAGCATGTACTATAGCAAAACATGCATCCTTAAACAGCTTTAATAAATTCGAATTTGCCGATTATGCAAATTTGGTTTTCACCAGCGAGACCTGGCTGAAATGTTGCGAAGATGAATGAACTTGAAGCGTGAAATAAATACACCTTTCCAATAATCAAGTGCTGCGCAGTTTCTTCCCTAACAAACAAGAACATGCACATTTGACTGCGTGTTTGTGACCTGTTTCTTGCAGCACTGAATTAATAAAATAGATCACGTATTGTCGGCTCCTGTAGGATGTTTGTATGTACGCTTTTGTCTGTAGATTTGTAATTGTTTGATTTTGATTTCCTTATTGTGTATACATCTTGTTTCCCTCACTGCACTGCTCAGATTTTCGTACACTTTATTTTCCTCCAACGAGTTTGAATTCTTGCAAATTGTTTACTGCATAGGTAATGATTTGGAAGTATAATGGTATTAGTTTTTCGTTTTGCGTCACACATACAGATTACAATTAAAAAAAAATACCGAGAAGGCAAGCATGTCATGGCGAAACATGTATCCGTAAGAAAACATTCGGATTTGCCTCTCAGAGTACATACAAATTGGGTTTTCACCAGCGAGACCTGGCTGAAATGTTGCAAAGAAGAATAAACTTGAAGTGCTAAATAATTCACCTTTCGCATGATAAAGTATTATGCAATTTCTTCCCTTAAATTTCAGGGAACGCATCATTTAGGTTTCATATTTCTGACTTGTTAAACTGATACATTCCATTTGAATAATTCATGTATTGTTTGGAACTATGATGTTAGTGCGCTCTGATTGTTGTGGATGTATTAACTGCTTCTGATTTTCTTGTTATGTAAACATTTTTCCCCTCATTGCACTGTTCAGATTTTTGCACACTTTGTTCAATTTTGTTCTCACGAATTTGAATTCTTGAAAATTAATCACTTCACAGGTAATCATTTGAAAGTTTATCGACACAACACTGTTTCATTTTGCGTCACAAAAATATCAATGTCATTAAAAGACGTACTATGACTCCAGCGTTCAAACTATTGTCGTTCTTCAATATACACAAATGCTTTTCTGTGTTTGCTATATTGTAGCATTATCTTAAGGGTTTTAAGGGGAATTACAGACGATAATTAAGATAAATCATATAGATTTTTTTTATATATATAATACCATAGCATCATATTCAGAACTAAAGAAGTATGGTCGATGAGGGTGGATGCTTTTTCAAAGTACACCTAATTTGGAGGCTTTCTTTCAAATCTAGGGGGACTACTTATTAGATTGCGTCCTAATTTTGTTTCGGCGTAGATTTATATAGAGAACCGGTAAAACTGTGAGAGATGAAACTGTTTTCCTTTTTTTAATGAACATCTGAGCGGAAATTGATGTACGCACCCCACCCCATACTTCGTGAATGAATTAAGTTAAACAAATTGGTATCATTTGGTATGATACACGTAAGACATTGAATCTTTCGTGATTATATTATACCCAATTTCTCATTTTACATTTCATCTTTAATAGCTGTTTACATGGAGAATCATTGACAGTTGTGAGACGTACAGAAAAAAGAATCACACTGCTCAGGCTGAACCGACCCTAAATAATCATGACGAGCTTTTATACCCCTGCGATGACCCAACTGATTAAGTGCAAGACACACAACATACACTGACATTTACATTGCACTGTTTTGAATAAACACATCATGCAAATACTGTGTGTGGCTGTGTGTGGGGGTGTGCGTGCACGCGTGCGTGCGTATGTGTGTTCATTAGGAACAATCTGAAATTGTAGAAAAGTAAACAGTACGATGATTGATTGATTTTTGAAGGAAAATTCGGTGTTCACGGTACTTGGTCTACCTGAGGTTTAAAGTAACGACGAAGGGTTATCATCTAATATTTTTTTTTTTTTTGTTTCAAGAACGCTGGTCCTTGCAAGCACCAGTCTTCAATACAAACTTATAATTTTGGTACGGACAAATTTCCATGACTGTTGACCATCACATCGAATACAACAGGTAGTCTAGATCATCAAACCACGTACGTCGGCAGATTTCAGTCGTATATTCGATGACTATAGCCGAGATTGCAACGTTTCGGGACTTTTTATTAGAGGTGCTGAACCTTCCTGTACGCGTTAAGTTGAGTGGTGGCGAGATCCTGAGAACCTGTGGGCCAGGAGATTTTCCAATCGATGAGGTCAGCAGCTAGACTAAAAAGTCACAATAGTTCAAGTTTAAATGGACTGTACAGTACTGGTCACAGCTGGTTGAGGGGAGGATTCAGGTTTATAACATTCCGAACTGAGATAATGAGAAACCTCTTATGAAATATGAAAGAGCACGTAATTTTAAGAAGGATTCAACGTTTATTTGATGAAAATTGGTTTTCAAATGGCCAAGATATTAAAAAAGCGATAATAATAAAAGATGACAGGCCACGCCTTTTATTAGGATCTCTTTGTTTCACCTTGTTTTTGGATATCTCAGTCATTTCAAAACCGATTTTCATCAAATAAACTTTTGATTCCCCATTAGAATTGTATGCTCTTTGACATCTCATAGAGTGGTTTCTGAATATCTTGCAAAATATTACTAAAGCTAAATCCTCACCTCAACCAGAATTGTACAGTTCCTTTAAGTTCTTTATTTAACACTTTCATAAAACAACACAATGGATACAGAAAGCACATTAACACATTACAACCCTCCGCAGGGCATAGAAGAAAAAAAAAAGAAAATGGAAAAGGAGCATTATAAAAGTGTAAGGGTACAACAGGAAGGCTGATTGCCTTATAAAGTTGGACCCTGCTGACAAAATAATTCATATATATATGTATATATATATATACACATATTTATATCATACACACACACACACACACACATATTCACATACATAATGAGAGGACAAATCGTTTTCACGTGGCAAGATCATTGCAAGTTATGTAAATCTAATAAATGTAACTTATCTCTTCTTAAATTGATTTAGTGAAGAGAATGTTCTTATTTCATATGGCATATCATTCCATACCAAAGGACCTCTACCGTGGCATGTGTCTCAACCCCCCCCCCAAAAAAAAAAAAAAACAACAAAACAAAACAAAACAAAACAAAACAAAAAAAAACCTATACACTTTTGAAATGGCTGCCGAATAAGAAATATATGATTCTGGGGGGAAAGGTTTATTATGTATGGATAGCTTATGGACTCAACTTTCATATAGACACCAAGAAGTCTAAAAATAATTCATGCTTGAATGAGCACTGCTCACTTTTGTAAAGGGTATGAAAATTAGGCTGCGCAGGAATTAGCCTTTTAAATTTGCTACAGGTGAGTCCGTTGGATCTTACAAAATTGAAGTTGATATAATAAATTTATGATCAATTGCGATCAGTTTAGGTTTGCTCGACGAATGCACAACATGATCATCAAAATGAAATTAAAGTAAAAACCAGATAATTCGATGAAGTATCAAAGTCAGTTCGGTAGCCCAACTCTCCTAAATTGTGTGTGCACAGATATCGTGTTCTCAATATTTGTGTTTGTGTTTGTTTGTTTGTTCATTTCGTGAGGTTCTCTTGATACATTTGCTATCAATCAAAATATCAATTTTAATCATTTTGGGATACAAAAGGGGAAAACTTAGCTTTGTTTTTTTAGTGCTCCCCAGCCGGGATTGACAGGCAGAACATCGAGAAAAAATATCTTAGCGTTCATTGGCGGAGTAGGGCCTTTGACATCGCTACGGTAACCATAAACCCCGATCAACGGGAAAATAAAACCCTTTTGTCCTGGAATAAAAAGGATTGAAATCCTAATCAAGGTTATCAAACGCTACGTCGTCTTTGTTACCCGCTCCCAGCCGTTCCGCTCCTGTACCCACACTCTAACCACTGCTATCTCTCATCTCTATCGCCCCACGACTGTCGCAACCAAGCAGGCCTGAAAGGCGGTGGGACAAAACGACCAGTGGACCTTTACGAGAAAAGGGGGGACTGCTGAATCGTTCCCTTCTTTGGTGCAGCGCTAACGGTGGCTGAGCGCCCAGAAAGCTCGTTGTTTACTCATGTTGTGAATCGTTCTCAAGTTTCTACGGGAGCTTACCAGTAAGGGGCAAGGTAACACGAAGTTGTAGGTCGATAGCTTAATCCGACAATAAACAGCACGAATGTTACATCGTAGATTTGAACAGTCACAAGACACTTTGCTGGATCCTTTAAGAAGTTTTCAGGAATATAAGATACATGTTCAGGGATACAAGTGAACATCACAACATAGGTAACAAAAAAGCTATGCAAGCGTTGGAATCACCGTATGAGCGTCACGGTTGCTCCTGCATTCAAGAATCGAGTGATGTGGCGCCACTGAATGAAGGTGGCTGGTATAGAAGCGACAGTTCCATAGGTCTTACCGATGTGATCTCAGTCAGTATAGAAGGTGAGCACGGTGTAAATGTATATTTCTTTCTTGAAAACGTTCTGTCTGCCTACCAAAGGAAGACGATAAAGGTGTTAATTCATTGACACTCGGTACTTTACGTCATTTTGAGTCAAAATTCAAATGAAATGCGTTTATCTTGTAAAATGCACTGCTTTCTCTAAGTGTGTCGGATCATGACAACAAATATTTTGGCTAATCTGATGTGAAGTCAAAAAACGGTGTGTTTAACGTCAAAGTACTGTTGCTTCTGACTTACTTGAGGGGGCAAACCTTGCTTGCAACTTTCCGTTTCTGTGTGACTAATAAAGTTGGTGAAACAGAGTGCTAAAGATTAAAAAAAAAACTCAGCAAAGGATTGAAAACACAGCGAGTCACTGGATCACTTAACATGACGTTGGACGCACTTGTACTTTACATTTTGATTTGAGAGAAAAAAAAACACCTTTCAGGAAATTGAGGTTTTAGATTGCTTTAAACTAGTTGTTCTCGATAACGTCGTTATCATAAATATGGCCTGATCAGACTTTTCAACATTCCCATTTAAAGTTTCACAGTTCATCAACTGCACTAATATTTTGAGCAAGGCATTAATTTTCTTATCGTGGGTTCTTTCTCCTCTGTCAAGAAAGCGCAAATCCAAAATTTTGACTTATTTGTGGAAGCATGGTTACACTTAGTTATTTGTTATTCCGAAGGATCGTTATTCCGAAGGATCGTTATTCCGGAGGTTCGTTATTCCGAAGGCTCGTTTTCCGAAGGTTTGTTAGTATTCCGAAGGTTCGTTAATCCAAAAACGAAATATGGTTCGTAATATATTCCGAAGGTGGTTAAAAAATACGCACATTTTTTTTTTTTTTTTCGGATTACCGAACCTCATTTCATTTTCGGACTAACAAATGAACCTTCGGACTAACGCCACAAATGTTCGGCTTAACGAACATCTAAGTATACGGAATTTGTATGTTTCGGAAACACGAAACTTCGACATTTTTCGGATTAATGAACCTTCCGAATAACGAACACAACCCCTCCTGGATCTGCCCTAAATTTGCAAGTCAAGTACTTTAAGGAGAGTTTGAGTAGATACAGGGCACTCCCATTATAACGAACACGGTTATAACGAAATTCCGCTTACAACGAAGTAAATATTCAGGCCGCAAGATTATCCACTCTACAGCTGTATGTACTTTTATCGTTTATTTGTTCGGTTATAACGAAAGAAAATCGCCCTTCCCAAGGACTTCGTTACAACGGGAGTCCACTGTATCATCATAGAAACATTTTGTATTTTGGTATTGGGCACATGCTGCCGTCGCTTTAGTGGCATTTGATATAGATTGTGTTAGCATACTAGTGATGCAAAATCTATAGACATAATATTTACTATGCAGTTTGTTTTAATCATGTTCAGTCTGAAGAGGAGGTGTCCCGGAAAACAACTTATCAAGCTTTGAGCGGTTTAGTCGTCTACGAAGTGTGATCTTGAGTTCTTTGGCATCGATTGTTTTGATCTGTAATTAGCGCCAATTTTCGTTTTGATGAATAGACAACGACATATTTGAATTTCTTTTTAAAACACTCCTGCCAATATCCAAGAAGACAGACATGACTGAATGTGTGATATAAAATTATGTGCGTCGAGTTGTTTTTTGTTCCTATGGATTGACAAAACAAACTGCCCTCATAAACTGTATGTACATGAACACCGATTATTACTGCTGAGAGTAATATCCATGATAGAAATAATGGCATACATCCTTGGAGGGGGGGGGGGGGGAATTCAAACTCACAACCTCCTGATTGCTAGACAGGTGTCAAAGCAAATAAGGGCAATTTTTCAATCAGTTGCAAGAATGAATGTGATATCAACGCGCAACATCATCGAGCGATAAATCTTCTCACTTTCTGTTTCATTCTAACAAAATTACATTGATTTATTCAACCATCATTAGCGTTGTTCAACTCTTTCATCCTAAAGCTGATGAAAGGGTGTACGCAACTTATGTTTTAAATCCTTTGATTTTCTAAAATTGTCCATACTGGCTTCGACTTGAAACAGCTGCCAAATAAGATTTTAAAAAAGAAGAAAATGTGCTGCAAACGTTAATATGGGTACGTTCAGTGAATGGCATGTCACAAGTCCTTTTCTTTGACTAACTGTTTGACCACAGGATTAACTGGTGGTTTTTAGCAAAGAAAATGTGGATTGTTTCTATTGGCAGCATGATGTCACTTCACCAGGCACACAGGATCACACAGTCATCATTATCTTCATAATCCCAACAAGATAAAACATACATCTGAAGGGCACGTGATCCGATCTGGTAGTTATACATGCCACTTAATTCTGTTTGCAATGATTGTCTGTGTTTAAATTCCACTTTACTTTGTGCTTACATTGAATGTCATTCGTGTTAATTTGGACTCGTAACAGATGAAGCACATGCATATGTGACTACTTAACACAACACAAGCCATTTTACGGTGATTAAGTTTCATTTTCGGAGAACTCTTTATTTTCATGTCTTTTTGTTATTTTTACTGATAATTAATTTGAAGAGGTTTTTTTTTTTCCAGAGCTAAGCTAAGAATTTAAAATGAAAATGATAAAGATGCGTTTTTCATACTTATCATAAGCTTTGTAATAATTGCGTTTAACGGACTTTTGGCTGTCTGCTAAATTTCACATTGCATTATCACAGCACACCAGCAGATAGATATCATGTTACATAACATGGCATCATAGTCATTAAACAATAACATCGTGTTGAAGCACATAATTATTATGTAAAAGAAAAAATTAAGGGGATGGCAGGCCGTACGTATCGTACATGGGAGGTCTGTTTGTGCGTTAATTAGTGCTGAGTAGCTTGCGTTATGCCAGGGAGGTGAGACGAAATAAATGTTTAGAATAATGTAATAACGTAATACATGTATCTTCACGTATCGGTATCACAACGAGCATTGTCAGTGTTCGTGATATTGTCTTCGTCAACAAGATTGGGAGTGAGGATAATAAGGAAATCGATCAGTGACAACAGCTCTTGGAGCGCCCACAAATAACATGATCGATTACCTGTGGTCCTGTCGCAAGTATTGCCTTTTTTTTTTTTTTCATCTATAGTTGTATAGCAATCATCTGATCACTTATAATAAGCGAACAAGATATCCAGCATTTCAGCTGGGCACTAACGCCTGTGGCACGTATGTATTTGGCTCTTTTGCTTTTATTCAATTTTTCGCTTTGTTTGACAGTTTGAAAGGGTGTTTGAACATCGATGGCCTTATATTAGGTTGTATCTTACAAAGAAAAAGAAGTACAGAGGGATAGAGGAATTCTTATCTTTAGAGACAGATCTTCCCTTCTATTTGTTGTTTGTGTGTTCGTGTGTATGTGAATGGGAAATATACCTCATTGATTTCATTTCATGAAGAACACAACTAGGGTCAGAGATAGAGAGGGGAGAGAGAAAAACAGAGATAGAGATAGAAAATGGAGAATATGACATTGTGATTCTAGCCCTTAGGTGTTACTTTGTCCGTGACATGTGACGTATTTTATATATTTTGACATTGCGTGTGTTCTTTAAATTTTCGAAAGTTTATGTGGAGATAATGAAACAGGATTTAACCTTATGCCTTTTAAACAACGAAATCATATATATTCCACAATTTGTCATCATGCAACGCCTGTAAATAAGATAACATAAAGAATAACGACATTATACCTGAATGAGCTGTAGATTCATTTTTTCCCCTGGGGGAGCCAGTTGAATACGTAGGCCTATGACTGTCTCACTCTAAAATCATTCACGAGGGCGAATTAAACAAACTTGTGAACTTTTCATTCTTTGTTGTGAGTGATGACAATCGTAAAGACTGAATGACGCGCGCACCCATACACTCCAATATTCACTTTGTAACATATCGAATGAATGGCGTTGGTTCCTTAAATGACCATCGACGTATGACGACATAATAAGAGGATGGAAAATAATGGATGTTCCTCGAGTTTCTGTTTGTTCGAGAGTCCAACATGAACCTTGGTTCCGATGAATCATATTATTCTATAGAGTCACTGAACATTCGTGACGTCCGCGCGTTACAAAACAACAGCGATTCAAGCAAGCTTCGAATCATAACTCTTTTCAACAATCAGGTATTGAGAAATCCAGACTCATTAAACTTTCATGACGGATCGACCGATGAGAAGAAACGCCTCTTATACCAGCTCGTAATTTCCGTACGTTTGATTCCTGCACTCCTTTCCGAACCTAATCGTCTTTCTCCTCCGACAAAGGAGCGTCGTAACTGGCCATTTAGAAGAAGGAATATCGACTTTTACTGACGTGCTCTCTGGAGTTAATCCTCTTTTCAGATCTTCTCCCTTTCCCGTTCACAAACAGAAGCCCCCTCCCTATGTGGTTTCTTCTTTATCAATAAACACGGAGAATCCGATCGATGCTGTTTTGCCTGTGGTGCTCTGCCGCGGGTAACCCCGGCTTCTCTCTCAGTGTCGACCTGGCATTGATGCGCGCTGCCAGCACACAATGTGTTATTCGGGTTGCTAGGGATGTTGGTGGCAGGTCGCAGTGCTATCTTGTTAGGATACAAGGGACATTTTCAGCAAAGAGTTTGTTCCTCAATAATATTTCTTTGCCTCGTCGGTGATATCCCCTCAAGAAGGTTAAGGTAATGTTGATTCCTTAGTAACGAATTCACTGGCCTTGTCATGTGTTTGTATGTTTTGGTCGTTAGTTGGCTTGCTGGGGATTAATCCGTGCAAGGTGATTTAATGTTCTCTATTCTTTCTTTCCTTCTCCCCTTTAGGCTGCAAGGAGAACTCTGTTCGGGCTAAACATCGTAGAACGATAAGCCGCCTGAAGTCTGCGTCAGTTGATATAGCGAATCATTGGGAATTATCTTGGGATTAAGAGAAAATCAAGCAACAACCGACTACATCTGTGAACTTTTTAACATCTAAATCATCTTCGGTTGAACTGTAACAGATGACTATTGACATCTACCTTTTGTGGGATCAGTCACGCAATATCTTGGAAATGATGACGCGGTAAAAAAGAAAGCCAACTAAATTTTCGGTCATTTTTTTTTTCTCCTGGAAGAAGTGAACTTTTACCGTGAATCACTATGACGGGTGGTTCGTATCGTATAGATCTAAAGCGAGATGACCCGAGAACGCTGATGATCAAGATGGATGCGAGATTGACCTTTGCCGGGCGAGAGCGGAACCATGCTTTTCGCATGGACGCTGAGCGGGAGCTGCGCCATCTCGACTACGCCCGTCACTTGACGCGGGCAACGCTGGAACGGCAGCAAAAAGAGATGCACAAGCGGATGAACTTCTTGAAAAATCTTGTCGAAGAAAACCGAGCGAGGAGAAAGAAGATGGAGGAGGGGGATGGGGACAAACTGGTATCGGATACCAATGCCGATGCCCCGGCAGATCGTAGGAGTCGAAAAGAGGAGGGCCTGAGACATACTTTGCCGATTTTGCCGATGAGGAGAAATCTAGAAGATTTCGTGAGTTCTCTAAACCCCAAACAAGGAGGTGCTTCAGCAATGAGTCGATCGCTCGGTTATCTCAGTGATTCATTTCAGCGGAGTAGAACTCAAGAATCGTTGAGCGAAAAGAGGCTGAGACAGTTAAGGCAAGATTTGAGGAACGCCAAAAAGAAGGAGATACCACCTGTTCAACTGAAGACTGACGACAGGCCGACGGAGACGCCAAAAGTTGTCTGGTCAGGTGCCGATGGAGAAGCTAGACTTACGGAAAACGAGGAATCGAAGGGTAATAACTGTGCAACTCATAACATCTCCCTTCCGGACATCGCTCCATGTCCTCCGAAGTCTCGCGAAGCTTCCATGGGAAGGAGAGTTTCCTTGAGCCAGATGATTGCCACGGGAGAGATTACAAAACTTCCTGTTATCAACCCAGGTGACAATGCCATGTTGAATCGGACTCCGCAGAGTCTTAACTTGGCGCGGACATTCTACATGAACACTAGCCAAACGAGTGGGCGGGGTCCCATCTTACAACCGATTCAACAAAGCCAACGATCGCAGCAACAACAATCATCTCAAGCGAACATCAATAAACGCGGTGGTGTCAAACTGCCACCAGCGATGGTGCCATTGAAATTCTTGCAAGAGGACATCGAAAAGAACCCCTTCATGTCGTCCGACTTCAAGCCCAAAACGTACCGCCCACGTGAACTTCTCAACGCGAACAAGCCTGAAGAAATGTATGTGTGGCTCGGGTTTGACTCCGAGGACGAGTTCCGCGAGATGGTGGCACAAGCAAAACAGGACCTGGACGACGGGAGCGACGACAACTCGTCGAATGGAGGCGACGTCGTAGAACTCGATGTCATTGATGAGGTCCCCGAAGAAGTGGCGGAAGGCGATGGCATCGAGAAGGAAGGAGCAGAATATTTGAGTAAGAGGAAAATGAGCAGACGAGTGTCTCGATTGAGCGCCCCAGTTGCCATGATTGCGTCCAGCTTGAACAGAGAACTGTCTGCCAGTGGGAAGAAGCCCAGCAGCGCGCTCAAAAAGTTCATCAGAGCCGCGAAAACAATCTGCGTCGTGAGACAATTTCAGCTGAACAGTGATGACACGGCGGAACCGTGACGAATTATCAAACAATAATGCTGGATATTGAATCATTATATTTTCCCGATTTCAACTTCTTTATTTATTTTCTGAAGTTAGGGCCCATAGTAAACTCTGGGTCCATTTTCATAAAACACCTTACCACATAATTACGTGTAACTTGCATCAATTGCGGATAACCAGTAATATAACAATTTAGCTTTGAGCGTTCATTCATCCATTGTCGGAGTATTTGTACTTGCTGCTACCTAAAATTAAAGCAGACTTCTTCCATGAACGAGCCCCCGATTTGATCGAGGTAGGAAATTAGAACTCATGAGGTAGTTTTGAAAACATAATGCTGTGAGTGTATTTGCAGGGATGGTATATAGTATTGGTATAGTATGAGGATTCATCTTAACTTTTTGCTAGATACTTAGAAACCACTTTATGGAATGTAGAAGAGCATACAATTCTAGAGGAATTCAAACTTTATTTGATGAAAAACAGTTTTTAAGTAACTGAGTTATCCCCCAAAAAATAAAACAAAGCGATCCTAATAAAAGGTGGGTCCCACCATTCAATGGGATTGCTTTGTTTTAGATATCTCAGCCATTTCAAAACCGATTTTAATCAAACAACTTTGAATTCCTTGTAGAATTATATGCTCTTTCATCTTTCATAACGGATATATTATTATCTTAAGAATCATCATGAAAAAAAAGTTTGAAACCTGAAGACCAATCTCAACTCAAACTGTACCATCCCTCTATCGACGATAGAAGCATGTCCACAAACATGACATGATAAATCAGAAATGTTATCTTATTTTGTTTTTATCAATTCTGAAAGAATTTGTCACTTCATATCGTAATGGGTATCTATCTTCACATCTGTAAAAATTGCATAAAAACATTTTTTTTTCCTTGAAAAGGGATATCGTTCATTTGATGCTAGCATTTACACTTTAAAATACTGTGCAATGAAGACTTATCCAGTAGAACAATAATAATATCATTGTAGTGCATAATGAATAATTCATGTTATTTTTATCAGGTATCAAAATTACTTACTCTATGATTATTATAGTGAAACTTGCACATGACACAATTTCACTGGATCGTTCTGTCCTACAATCAAAAGACAATCTGTAGTATTATTGTCAAATGCATCTTCATTTTCATTTCAAAGAAAGCTAAATTATACTTTAGATTACACTTAGAATTTCAATGGCATGTCGAGACAGCTAAGAGATATACTTTTGTCTAATACTTTGTGTATTTTGTTACTTAACTTGAATCTATGAATCGAGGACTTGTGTAACTTTATAGTATAAAAAAAAGATTTATGCGAGAGAATGCTGCAGAATTATACAGTATGTAAGAATTGATCAGAAAGCAATAATTGTACTTTTGACAAGTCTCACACCGACATATCGTGTGACATAATAATTTTTTATCATTATTTATCATACTTTTGCAATGTGCAAAATCGTTCTCAGTCCGGTTGTGTTCAGTAATTTCGAGTTCTTTAGTCCAAGACTAACTAATCAAAAGTGCATTGCTAGTGACAGGATTTAACACGCTGTTGATATAATATGTCTTATATGCTTGAAATAACTCCAGCATATTTCGTTGTCATCATGCAAAATTGAGTTTGAGACGCTCGTTTTTCAACTTACAGCAGTTTCTTACGTCAGGGTACATTGCAAAGCAACATCATAATCTAGTTATCTTTATTTCACCAAAGCAGTATGAATCGTTTTCAATTATTCAGGTTGAGGGGCAAATGAATTGATCCAATGAACTGTCATTATTTTCTCTTCCTGCAAATGCGCGGACTTCGTGTTTATCTCACTAATTCATCATTCATTTTTCGTTGGTATGAGATCTCTTTTCTTTCTCCGAAACTCAATCTGGCTGAGAAACTTCTTCCGTTTCTAAGCCAGATACTACCTTCTGGAATTCTTTCAATTACTCTGTTTTCGTTTTCGTTGAGAAATGATTTGACACACGTTTTTTGACCGAAAGTTGTAAATCATTTCAAGCCCATGATTGATTTCATGGCCAACGAACTGCATCTTCTCAATTTCTTCGGTGCACATTGAGATGAAATACAAATACCCTAAACGTGGTAGATACAACGAAAAGAAATTGATGCCGTTTATATTTTACTGAAAGTGCCTAAATAACCTTTTCGCTAGATAAAGTATTCTGCCAAACAGTGATGTTGCCAATATACAACGACTTCTCATGTTATTTTGTCCGTACATTAATTAAGGCCAGCAGAACGTGTTTTTTGTTGTTTTTTTTTTTCGGGTCAATGCTTCTCCATGGGAAAATAATCTTGGTAGAAACCTCGAAGGTCATGGGTTTTATTGTCTTTTAATTTTCTTCTTTAAGATGTAAATACTAATAGTGTGTGTGGAGGGAGGGAGAGGCTGTCACCCCCGTTCCCCCCCCCCCCGTTCCGCGGCCCCTAATTAATGTAATTAATATCATTTTGTTTTCATGTGTGTACGCATGACAACAGCAAATGCTTGCTGACATATAGATAATGTCCAGTGAAGTTCGTCTCGTATTTGGCTGACGAAGTAATCGTCCAGTAAAATAGAAGATGCCTGTGTAGCTGAGAATATGGATCTCTACAAAAGAGCTGAATAAAGATTGATGGTTTATTTGGTGCAAAGCAAAAGTTAATGGACAACATTTCTAGCACCGTACGATCATCCCAAGTTTAGATTTAACAAATGATTTATCACCAGAAGTATGAACATATATATATATATATATATATATATATACTGTGTGTGTATGTGTGTGCGTGCGTGTATGTATGGGTGTGTGTGAGCGTGTGTGTGTGTGTGTGTGTGTGCAGAAAGAGTCTTTCTGCTGAAGCTGCGTAGAGACAAGGCTCCCGTAAAGAGCGACAGCCTTTCATTCGTATGTCACAAAATGATTTCGGTGCAACATTCATTACTTCACAAGAGCACCTAGTCTGAACAGCTGCCACAGTCAGAGATTATGATTTTGCTTTTTTATCCTTTTGTAAATGGAATGCTGATTCCTTACGATGTTCTCCAGAAAGAAATTGCTTTTCGATGACTTTGGGTCCAGATATTTCAGAGACATTGTGTTCTGGCACATACATCTATACAGGAGAAGGAAATAGTAATATGCAGTATTTCACACGAGCATATGCAGCTGTATAATGTATATGAAACGTTTGATTGCAAAACGAGGTGAGAACTCCATTTTCCTCAATATCAGACATTTGTGATGAAACCTTAAAAAAACAAAGAAAATTATAAAAAAATATGGGATATTTAAAATCATAACTCGGCAGTACATGAGGTGTCAGTGGAAAGGTATTTTCCTCCATCTGATGGACTTACTTTGAAATCTGTAAAAATGGCGCATAACCCTTCTTGCAATCAAACTCTTTATATAAAATTATGTGTAAACAGATCAGTAATATATATGTATATATATATATATATATATATATGTGTGTGTGTGTGTGTGTGTGTGTGTATATATATACACACACACATATATATACATATATATATGTATATGTATATATATATGTATGTGTATATATATATATATATATATATATATATATATATATATATATGTGTGTGTGTGTGTGTGTGTGTGTGCGTGCATGTACATGAAGATCAGTTAAATTGTTCCAAGTAAGCTAGGAGACGAATGGAAAATATATTTCGTTATCTCTATCATTATAAAATAACAGTTTGACATAAACACACACAAACTGATCCGATGTAACTCAAATTTTGATTGACCTCTTGATCTGGTTCATTCAAACAATCCCCGATTGTAACTTATTATGACTCTGCAATATCAGTAAGCAGCATGTGGGTCAAGAACACTATCTCACTCGTGGTCGAGGGTGCAGTGCAGGAGCACGTGCACAATATTGAACAACAGAGGGCACTCTACATATTTTTCAGACATTTGACGACCAGACGAATTTTAAAACACATAATGGACTCCCATCAAGGACTCGGTCTGACCCTGTTTGACAGTCTGCAATTGAAACCATTTTGAGCCAGGGATTTTGGACAATACAAGTAGTGCATACAATGCCCCAGGCTTTTCTGTGCCAATCTTGACTCAAACCACACAAAGGATTAATTTTAATCATTAGAAGAGATTATTCCTGAGAGCCTTTAAAAATCATGGGGTCTACAAAAAACAAACAAACAAACACACAAATAAACAAAAACTCAATGGGCTTAAAAGTTGACATCTATGTCTTACATATATATGTCTTGGTTGAAACAGGGAGGTGTAAGAAAAGGAGAGACAACTCCTGCTCTCCTTTGAAGGATGCGCGGCACCGCGGAGAAGTTATGCGCTTAACTACAGGTGGAAATCGGGTGCTTTGACAAAAGAGAGCATCAATAATCGGGACTAGCGCTCTCACATCTAAAAATACTTGCCCCTACTGCATTTCGCTCTCTCTCTTTCAATGTGATGGCAACAATGAATTTGTGTACCTTGAATTGGAGCAGCGAATCAAAATGCAGTGTAACCTGACAATTTTAACAGCAAATAGTTTAAAAGCACGCTGGTGCATGCTTTAGCGGAGTACTTTATTTGAAAGATCAAAATATCCCAGATTAAAGGATAGAGAACTAACATGCGGAAATGTGCACATTCATAGAAAAAGATTAGGTTTTTAAGAGGGCCTACTTTTCATTTCATTTCGATTTGCGCATTACGAAGAAACTAGAAATACATGTTTATAATATTGAACTCTTTCCTAAACTACTCTCAATCAATTCGAGTATTTCATTTAAAATTTTACGGGGGAATAAAGCTTGTAATTCAACGAAAGGTGAAATGCGTTCTTCGTCTCCGAACTTCGCCTTGCAACTAGAGCGGTGCAGAGCATGACTTCAAAGTGTATAGTGAAATGCTAGACATCCCATTGTAACGCTTTGAAACCAAACATGTGCTTGCATGAATTACGAACGAGTTGTCTCTCCTTTTCTTACACCTCCCTGGTTGAAAAGTGTCACAATACAACTTCAGTAGTCTCTACAGGAGTTCTATTGCTCTAACATGCGAAACACATGCACTACCTTCAATGGTACTTATTGATTGATTTCCCCCACCACCCATGTTTTGTTGTTGCTGAATGGTCTTAGGAGAATTATGTGCCCTTAGTGGTTTCTGAACAATTTGTTTAAAAAAATGTACAAAAACGTATGATATACAGGTTGATCTACTAATGAAAACAAAACAAACAAGAACAAAGATATGTTAATCTATGTAATTATTAATGCCTTATTTATTGTCAAATATAAATATGTGCATCAAGGTCCAGTCAGCTAAGTGTCAAGCACAAAAATCTTTTTTAGATAAGAGCATCACTCTGTAAACATACTCTTGTGGTGTATATATCATTATTTTCTCTAAGCAGAGCATTAGTATGCAATTTACATATCCATGAGGCATGATAAATTTACATCACCCCCTTTCTTCAATAGTCATGTGATAACTGCAAGAATCATTTTCATTTTTCTATGAAAACAATCTGGTAAAACATAAATATAATCATAGAAGAACACCATCAATGTTCACTTTCACAATGAAAACATTGTTCTAAAAACGAGAGAATTGTCTGACAATATTGGAACATCACGTATACCGTACGTATACCTTAATCAGGAAATGGTACAGTCACACTACAGGTACCAAATAAATTTCTTTTTCTGCTAGAAAGGGCTGAAAACACCCTTCCCTCCCCCTCCAAACACAAAACAAACAAAACAAAACAAAACAAAACAAAAATACCTAACCCCTCCATTTTATTTCAAATAACAGTATATGACATTGGGTAAACCTCGGCATACACTCTTCTTGAAAATACATACAATATCCGAGTTTAATGTTCTGTGACCTGAACTTTCCTCATATTAACATTTGTTTCCATGACACAAGAAAATGATGTGGCATCAGGATGGCACAGCAGACAAGAATTGGAGTCTAGTCCTGCACACCACTGCTTTATCAATAACATGTGCCTGGTGTGCTTTTTGCAAGAATTCAGTGCATTGTTCAAATAAATGTTCAATTTTTCAGTAATCTAACAGCATGTGGTTGTCTTCAGCCCTCTTGGATACGGTGAAACTTTTCTAAAAATCATCCTAATTACACACAAGGCTGGAGATGAATAGGTTGTACCCAAAAATGTAGAAACGACCACTAATGTACTACCATAACCCTGTACAACCATCAATCATCACCTAACATACGAGATGTATGCAGTACATGTATTTGCAGTAGAATGCACATTGAATTGAATTGAATTGATTTTCCATTTCCATGTTCATTCAGGTCGCTTGAGACATATGTATCATATTTGAATGCTATCATAGTAAGCGAGCAATCTCTAAATGCCATGTGTGTCATGTTCTACTGCATTTCATTTCCAGCAAGCTACTGCTGCATACTTACAGTGTAGCTGCAGATGAAAGTTTTGCATAAGAAATTTAAACCAGAATCTCTTTAGGTCACATATGTAAAGACTCTTGTAAACTGGAAGAACTACCAGGTATCCCAAACAGGAATAAGTCCATGCTTCTTATATATGCTCTTCACAAATGTCCCGCCTAATACATGTACACTTCTCAGAAGTAGTATGCAATATCAACATCATTTCAAAGGACATAGTCAAAAGTTTCATGCTAGTCTCTGCTAATAGAATGAACTCATTGCACTCAACTACATGTAGGCCTACTCTTACTATTAACTGGTGATACTGGCTACAGCTTGTACTATTCTCTTCAAATCATCTCTTTGGTTTTAGGTGGTGAAGAAAAGTACACCATTCGTACAATATCTACCCATGCCGGCTGACACTGTTGATGCGTCTCATTATTTCGATCTGTCAAAAACGTAGTGTGAACAGCAATAAAAAGACTGGCATCAATGCGCTGATCACCCTTTTATGACCTTTCTAAAACTGAATCATGACACAAGGTGCCTGACACAATAAAAAAAAAATACACACACACACCAAACAAACAACTGAATGTAAAGCACGCTTGTGGCACAGAAAGCAGAATACACCACATGTTGTGACGGTTCTCAAAAGCATAAAAGTATTCCACATTCACAAATCGACAGTCACCTGAAATTTGACTTTCTCAACCCTTTCTGCGCCACAGACTTTTGGACGGTGTGTACAATGCTATGGAGCTTTCTGCGTCAATTGACTCTCACAGTACACAAAAAGTTTGAATAACACATGTATAAATACATTATAAGCATGCTCCAACACCCAGTACTATGTACCCCCATGTGTGTTGATAATCTATAATAATTTTAAGTTTTAAACTGCAAAGAGATTTCACTGCTTCTCTACACCTCACTGATCAAAATCATGAACGCGCATGATAACACCTCCCATTTGTCATTTGGGGTCTATTGGCATTCGGGAAATGTCAAGTGTATTCACTCAGTCGAAATTTGTATAATTCATGGATTGAATTTAAAAGACCTTTGATAATATAGGCCATAAAATCTGACCTGTGAATATATGTATATTGATGTGTGAAAGACATAAAATTCAGAGATTTATTTTCCTCACAGCAATGCCCAACCTATAAGCAGTTTGAATTAAAATTCACACATGCTATCGCACTTCCTTAAGAAGAAGAAGAAAAAAAAAATAGAGGAAGGTTTTTTGGGCATTGGCAGACAGACAATAAAGTGGCAATACCTTTTTGCCTACTACCGGTAAGTGTATCTGTAATGACAATTACAAATCTTATAAATACAAATATCACTTGTTGCTTTGATGAATCTTGATGAACATCAAATTCATAAACTAAACCTGCCTGATGCAAGAATGACACTTTATATATTGTACTTAAATTGCTCTGCAGGGCTGGCGCTATGTTTTTTAAAAGTGAGGGGGCCCATTTTATGGGAACAGGGATGTTGATTCATTTGAGGATGGGGGGGGGGGTCCCAAAATCGGCCGACAAGCATTAAAAAAAAAACAGACAGGCTTAACATTTTTCTGGTGCCACTTCTGGAGTTAACGGAACCGGCTAACAAGCGCCCCCCCCCCCCCCAAAAAAAAGGGGGGGGGAGTTTAACATATTTCTGGTGCCCCCCTCCCCCACTGCGTCGGCCCTGTCCTGAGTTGATTTTAAAATAAAACAAAACAAAACAAAATAGCAAAAAACAACGACGAAGCATCTGCAGAATAGCAAGCCTTTATATCATTGGACAAAGTATGTAAATATGAATACCACCACATCCTTTCTTTGAGGCTATATTAAAGGAATAGTGCACAGACTGGCATTATCAGCTATATAAAATGTAGCAATACGGTCATGAATACAATCAGAAAGATTACATCAGTACAAGAAATGTGGTCAACCTTGTATCAGCAGTAGCATACGTATGAGGATTCTTGCCTTTGAAGACTACTATATCACAATTTTAATAGGTAGTTTGTTTCAGTTAGTTGAACCTTAATAAACACCACATCCGCAAAAGTCTTTTCTTTTTCTTTTTCTTAATGTTGACGGTGGATACTAAATTCACAGAAGTCTGACTTTGATAGCAAGATTTGTTTTCTTCTTTTCATGCACTCACATATCTATTAACCTCCTGCAGACTGAAAATCACATCGATGTACAGTACCCGTAAAAAACATATTCTGAAGGCACAAATCATATTTTGTAAAAGAAAAAGAAGAAGAAAAATTGCACATCTTTGCATGCTTAATCAAAATTAGGGGAAAAAATAGTTTAAAAACCCAGTAGCATAGGGAGAGGAGGGTGGCCTGATTGAATCGAACTTCATTTGCTGCCCAACGGGATACATTTAAAAACCACAACTACCACAGCCTGCTAGAATAGAACTGCACATCAGCTAACACTGCAAAGCAAGATAGTTTCGTGAATTGGAGCCCACTGACTTTATCGTGGCATGAAATTTTTGTGATCTGCTACTGGCATTTAATGCATACAGTGTAGACAAGAACTTTTGCGTGCATTTTGATTTTTGAAAATCTTGGCTCTTGCGAAATTCACAAAATTAAAATGCACATTAACATTTCTGGTTTTACAGAGTGCGCATCAAAGCGTACGCTGATCGGTAACGTTGGGACTCCAGCCGAGATTCTTCGGTTTCGTCTGTACTCACACAGAGATCAGCGAAAAACTGTACACAGTTTGTTACAGGTATTCTCAAGTATATCCATATTGGGCCAGCCCTTCCCATTGCACAAATCCCTATGCTATTGAGTCTTCTTATTTCAGATGGAAAAAAACAATACTAAATGTTGTAAAAACATACTACACACACAGTCAAACATGTCTTAGCAGCCACCTGTCAATAGCGGCCACTGAAAAATCCTCTGTACAAAATTGCTGTATTATAGACCCTTTATATAGCGGTCACCTGCCTAACGCAGCCAACGGCCACTCATTTTGTATCCCATGGTGAATATCTAACTGCATTTAGCAGCCATAAAAAATTTAGCTGAACCATTAATCAGCCATGAATATGTTAGCTTTTATGTTCATTGCGTGAATTCTACCAAGTCCCATCCAAAGAACAGAGTAGGCTAAAAGAACATTTAGAAATTGAATGAAGTGAATTGTACAAAAAATTCCCATATCACAGCTGCTCATGCAAAATTATTTGCTGTTTTTTGTTTTGTTTTGTTTTGTTTTAAGAAAAACATGCGGTACTTTATGTTATTATATAATGCAAGTGTTGAAATTCAAAATGGCTACTGATCTGTCTGTAGTGGCCACTTTTGTTGTTTCCCTTGGGTGGCCGCTGCAGGCAGGTTTAACTGTAGTTGGAAGTTCTGTTTGTCTGCTGACTGAGAGGTTTAACATAACATTCTTTACAAAGAAAAGGTACAGACATCTTGACTTTCAGAATGCATGGATGGGGACAGCACACATCTTCACTATATCTAGAACAGAGTCATAAAATACATTATTTCTTCAGCCAATGAGTAAAGGTAAACTACACTTCTTGCAGGAAGCAATAAAAAAATGAGTTGACATCGCCATCACATGGTCTGGACACTTATTCCACGGTAGATTTCAGTCAGGTAACTCTGACTCGGTGTGATTCAAGCTGCATTCATGCGAAACTAAAATTGCGTTTATAATTGTGTTTAGTCACTAAATGTGTTTAGTTGCGTTGCATTCATGCGATTTTTCAATTTAAACGTGTTTCAAAACGCCGATCTGAAACGCGGAAAAACGGGCATTTTGAATCATGATTCTGCCAGAATCACAATCGCAGAGACTGCATGAACGCAACCGTGATTTCAATTATGATTCTGGACGTCTTTGTGCGGTGTGTCCATGCGTGTCTCACGGGGTATCCTACAGCTTCTGGCTCTGTTCGCGCACTTGTGAACATCCTCTGAATCGTGTGTTTCGGTACCATTCCTGCACTAGTTTGTTTACACCAATGCCATACACCGATTCTACGCTAGTAACTAGATGTTTATTACAACAATACATGTAATTACTCTCCAATAGAGTTGATGATAGTAATGGCTGCAGTTGTGTCTACCAAGGGAAACAACTGGGGAGACCAAGAATTAAGATTATTCCTTGATCTGTGGGCAGAGCCTGAATGCCACAGCTTACTGGAAGGTATTCACCTAAACAAAAACGTAAAGGCCTACAATAAACTGACCGATCAGTTAGCAGAAGGATTTAACAAGAGCTCAGGCTCGAGTCAAGGTCAAACTGCGCAGTGTGCTGCGCAATGGCAAAGGATGAGCTGAGCCAGAATCAGCGTTGCAAAAGCCCGCATGAACACTCTTCCGAGGAGACCATGATTTGAAACGCCATTTTGAATCATGATTCATGTTTGTGATTCTGGCTACGAAATTCGCATGAACGCGCCCTAAGACAGCCTCCTGTGGACACTTAGGCCCGAATTCACGAAGGTGGTACAAATGAAACCATGGTTTAAACCATGGACAAAAACCATGGAGCGCCAGGTGTCGCATGGAATATTTCGTTACGATATCAGTCATTTCGTCGATGAAATGATTATTTTGTAACGAAATAACAACATTTTGTAACTAAATGAACATTTCGTCCACGAAATGATAATTTAGTTAACGAAGTGGTCATTTTGTCGACGAAATGACCAATTTCGTAGCGAAATATTCCGTGCGACACTTGGCGCTCCATGGTTTTTGTCCATGGTTTAAACCATGGTTTCATTTGTACCACCTTCGTGAATTCGGGCCACAATGTTGAAACATATCCATAAATGGAGATGATCACACATTTGCCCATGGATGTACAGTACTATACATTACCAGTTTGCAATCATCTTTTGTAACATGCTCATGTCCTATGAATACCAGATTGCAGGACAATTATACTTAACTTCCCAATAATGCTTATTGCTTATAATGCTGTCATATGAGTCAAATGTGAAAGCATGTATTCAAAGCATGTTATTCTCACAGTCCAATTTTCCACATCATTTGTTTGCACTTGCAGATATTTCAAACAATCTATTGCTCACAGAATTCTGGGTAAATCTGTGAGTGACATCACTGACGTTTAAACAAAATAAATTGGATGAATCTTTCCACCTAGCATGACAGTACGTCTCTGAGCTATAGGTTGATGTGGGCAAAAAGAAATGATAAAGATATGAATAAAGACCAAACAAAAATATGAAAATTTATTCTTAGGAGGAAACCCTGCACATCAGCACGAGAAAATATCTTTTCAGTATTTTCTTCATGTTACACTATCAAACAGCCCATTTGTGCAAAAGCATACCCGTGCAAATATACTTGGAGGAGCAAATGCACTACATGTATTTCATAACAAAACTCACAGCTCCCCCCTCTGGATTTATACAGCAACATTTGCCTAATATGTCAGCGATTCAAATTTCAAGAAAGAATGACTTTACCTTAGAGGAGCTGACAAGAAAAAATCCTCATAAGTGCAGTTTCTCTTTAAAAAGAATTATGCGATGCATACCCCCCCCCAAAAAAAAAAATGATGAAGATCCTTTTCTTAAAAAACTGTAGCATACCTTAAGATATTTCATCACATCATGCAAACAAGGTGAAGTAACATGATGCGACAGCATTAAATGAATCACGAGGGAAGGCTATAAACCAAATTTAGCATGTACAGGAAGCTCTTGAATAAATTAGATAAAATAATCAACTAGCTAACTACCTTACTTGTCAATATCATTTCAGATGAATGAGAAACAGTCTCCATTCCAATTGACAGCCATATAAAAATTCTCCTGGCTAACTGCCAGAGAGGGTAAAGCCGTGACCGGGCGCGACCTTCTTCTGCCTCTGACGAGAGACAAATTCTTCTATGAGAGATGCGACCTGGTGCAGACCATGCTGCATTGCAAGCTGCACGGCAGTGAAGCCCTGAGCATTGGGTTTGTTGGCAGGGATTCCCCCCGATTCCAGGAGGAATTGGACCGAGTCCAGCTGATTATTCATTGCTGCCTGTAATAAAGGCAGAAAAAAAAAGAGAAAGAGTGGTATGTTTAAATCTCTTTTTACATCCTGTGTCTACATCATGTGTGGATCAAATGGCACAGCTCATAAAATGTGCATCTTTTATTCTTTCTACACAGGATATTCCTCACGCAGTTACAGCTAGTAATCTTTTTTTTTGAATTATTACTGTGCCAATGTTTATTAAGTAAGAGCAAAATACCTTATAAAGTCTCATTATGATGAATGGTAAAAATAAGAAAACACTGGGATAAAGTAGGCAAAGGATACAATTACAGTTGAACCTCTTGTATCCGGACAAGTCGGGACCGGGGCTCATCCGGATAAGGGATTTGGCCGAATACAGGAGACTCAATGCTTTATACATGTACATATACATACATATGTACTGATGTAGCCCATTGTAGTACCACATGTAGTAATGTGTATACTGCAACCTTTTCATTGTTACACTCATTAACAGACCCCAAAATAGAGGTTCGTGTTTGCAAGAATGAAATCATTTTCTTTAATAAATTCCTGGAATGATTTACCTAAATAATTATTAAGAAATGTATCAAGTAGATCTTGAAAATAAACCGTACTCGGCAAAGTCGACTGTAGGTCACCATTGTTAGATTGAGTTGGGAATCCTCCTTTCCTCCCGTAATCATTAAAAAAAAAATCACGGCGAGATTGCGTCCGTATAATAGAGAGATCCGGATAAAGGGAGGCCGGATAAGAGAGGTTCAACTGTACATGACATCACACAAAGCATGTGCAATCTATCAAATCTGACCAAAAAGCTTTAATAATACAACATATTCCCTGACAAATCCCTGCAGAATTCTTAATGCCACATACTGATACTACAAATGCATATTTACACACTGACATTATCAAATACAGTGGACTCCTGTTTTAACGAAGTCCTCGGGACCGGCAGTTTTGTTTCGTTATATCGAAACTTCGTTACAACCGAAAAAATAAACAATAAAGAAACATAGAACTGATATTTTTGTGACCTGGATTTTTATTTTGTTGTAACTGGAATTTCATTTTAACCATGTTCGTTATAACGGGAGTGCACTGTATCCAGGAAAGTAAATGTATGAAGTTTGTTTGTTAAATCCTTTGAAATACAGAGAAACAAAGATCCATGCAAAACATGGTGACAGCAGCACATTGCCCCCTCTTAAAACAGCAACAAACAAAGAATCTTGTTAAGTTTAGATTAGTGGGCGTTTATAATACTTCATGCAGGGGGGTACTGTCCATGTATGAACTTACCACATGTAGGGCTGTGTTGCCACTGTAGTCTGTGCAAGACATATCAACCCCAGCGAGAGCGAACGCCTTGAGCCCATCTGTAGCATCCATAGCTGCAGCACTGCAAAAATGGATGACCAACAAGAAAGAAACAAAATACTTTTATCCCTCTGTCATAAAACCTATAAACACACAAAACAAATGTGAGCTTACTGCATTCCTAAACATTGCATTGGTGTTTACTGTGTAGGCCTGCTGTAAAACCAGAAATTGTTCTGTGCATTTTAATTTCCCAAATTTTGTACTAGCCAAGATTTGTGAAATTAAAATGCATGTGAAAGATCTTGTCTATACTTAATACATTAAATACCAGTGGCAATTTGTGAAAATTTCATGCTGTAAACTAGAAATGTCGCTTTGGCGACTGGTATGCCTCCGCCATAATGCATGATTTTCCCAATAGGTCTAGATAGTACATGTGGACACTGTGTGATTACATTTTCACAAAATTGGCAAAATATTGGAATGACAAGTTTGTCACAAATGTGTTGAATGTTCGCCTTCCTTGACGTAGGTTTAATTGGATGAATAGGAGAGCATGTATCTAGGGATTTATGGACTTTAACTTGACTTTGACCCATTCATACATTTAGGCATTGAGTAATTTTCAAGGTACAGGTGTGGAGAAAAAGTGCAATTTCTGAATTGAATGTTACCATTTTCATCTGGCCCTTGACCCTAAAATTCATAAGATAATTACTTTCAGGTAGAACATGCATAATATGTACCAAGTTTCAAGGTAACTTGAGCCACTTCCGAGATATGGAGGAAAAAGTTAGTTCAGCACTTTCACTTGATCTTTGACCTTTTGACCTTTGAGGCAAAAAGAGAAAAAAAAAACTTTCCAGAGAATTTCTATTAGGTTACACACGCATACACCAAGTGTAAAAAAATAACCCTGCTGGCATTGCATAAATATGAGGGTAATAGTAACATTTTAAAGTCTTGCACTTGACCTTTGACCCCTGACCTTTGACCCCATGAACCCTACATTATCTAGATAATCACTTCCAGTCAGTACATGTATATACTATGTTCCATGAAGATACCTTGAACAATTTTTCAAGGCACGGAGAAAAAAAAGAAGTTTTAATATTTTTACTTGACCTTTTGACCTTTGACCTCATGACCCAAACTTTCATCAGAGAATCTTAATTGGGTAATACATGTATACACTAAGTTTCAAGAAAATATCTTCAGGCATTCAATAGATATGGTGGAAATAGTGAAATTTTATGTATTTGACCCTGACCTTTTGACCTTTGACCTCATGACCCAAACTTTCACCAGAGAATCTTAAATGGGTAAAACATGTATACACTAAGTTTCAAGAAAATATCTTCAGGCATTCAATAGATATGGTGGAAATAGTGAAATTTTATGTATTTGACCTTGACCTTTTGACCTTTGACCTTGAGCATGTGCACCCAAAAGTTGATAGGCACAACTTCACCCCCTAATACACATACATGCCAAGTTTCATTAGGATACCTCAACAGGTTTCGATAGTTACCTTGTCCACAAAATTCATTACGGACGGACGGAAGGACGGACGGACGGAAGGACGGACGGACGGAAGGACGGACGGACGGACGGACGGAAGGACGGACGGACGGACGGACGGACGGACGGACGGACAACCCGAAAACATAATGCCTCCGGCACCACTTCGTGGCGGAGGCATAAAAAGGCTGCCGTCTCCCAATTCACAACAATTTTCTGGCTTTACACACACACACATTGCAATCATAATATTTATGCAAATGCAAGTTTACCTGCAGAGCAGAACACCGAATTCATGGAGACTTTCATGAATAAGGTGACCTCCAGCTTGTTTCATCAGTTCTATGATCTCAAATCTCCTGCATGGTCAAGGCACAATTAAAAGAAACAAACAGCAACAGCAGTATATTAACTTCACAAATTGAGGTAACAATAAGGGCCTTGCTAAATGCATGATTACAAAGATGGAATATACATGATATATGAGGCAGAATCTACACAAAAGTGAATTTGAAAAATTGAAGGATAACAAGTTAAACAATTACCAAGCAAAAAAAGGGCAGAGGATTACCAGGATGGAATACATATGGCACATGAGGCAGAATCTACACAAAATCTAATTTGAAAAGTTGCAGGATAATAAGTTGAACAATTACAAAGTGAAAAAGGGCAGAGGATTATCACGATGGAATATGTACAATTTACAAGACAAAAAAACGAATTTGGAAATTTGCAAAGATAAAAAGTAAAAAGAACATGCGGAGGATTCACTGACGTAGAATATTAACGAAAACATGAGAAAATAGAAGAGCAAAAAATGATGTGTAAACATCACAGAACATATAGATTTGGACTATTGTGGTATGACCCATTGATGCAAAGTACAGAGGCCAGTGAACGGAAGCACGTATTTGTAACACTTACTTGTTCCTGATGCTGTCCATAAAGGGAGTGTTCCCAAAACGATCCCTTGCATAGATTGGGCAGCCACGCTCAAGAAGGTACCGGACAATGTCTGTGTGCCCTTCACTGGCAGCTAAGTGCAGTGCTGTGCGGCCATCATAATCGGCCCCTGCAAGATCAGCACCCTGAAGATATGATTAATACAAATATTGATTTTGAGGTTGATATAATCTGCATGATTATTTCTTCACATGAAGTCGTGTAAATACAGTTTGTAATCATTTTGGTGTTTTTTTTTTTGTTTTGTTTTTTTTTTTTGAGAGCTTCTTTTGACCACAGCTCAAACACCTTCCTGCATGCTGCATAGCCGTTTTTCTGGTGCCTTGTGTTCACATTCACATATTTTTTTGGTGCATGCTATAAAACTTTTCATCACATTTTCCCAATCATTTGATTTATGCATAGGTTAATGAATTCGTGCTGATATACCAACTTCAGTGAAATAATGTCCAATAGCTCTGGGATTATTGCATTAGCAGTAAAGGGCCAGACTTTGATATTCAGACCTGACATTTTCTTCATACTTAACTTTCCCCGGCATCTGATTATTGGGTAGTGAATTATCTTGTCCTATAAAAGCCAGGTACTACATTCTGTGATATGATAATTCATCACCTGTCAAATATAAGAACTGCACTTTTAATTTAACCACACCTATAGAAATAATCAAGAAATTAAAAAAAATCAGTTAATGCAATTTATATATTTACTGCACCATTGTGAAAAAACAAACAAACAAACATTAAAAACTGTGAAACAAATAATTCAGAAAATGAAAATACAGTTGGATAATTGGACATATAATCTCCATGATTTAGGAAGTGAATATTAGGTCTCCAAAGAAAAGAGAATTTCTCAATAGCAGCTCAATAAAAAAAGAAAACCAAGTTAATGACACCCGAGAAGTTGATAAACTTAACACTTACAGATTTTTGCATGTATTTGATGGACTGCAAGTCACCATTTCTTGCAGCTGCACATAACAGAGGAGGAAAGAGGGAAGCGCTGACTGCTTCAACTTCCTGAAAGAAAGATGGATATGAAAGCAAAAATAAATGCTCTCATTCATCGATGTATACATGCCATATTTTCATACATTTTGCAAGCCAACTAATAATCTCAAAATTGAGGAAAAGTGAAACTGAAGATATCACTCACGGTAGTCAATACCCCCGCCTATTAAACACTTCCATACTGGTAAACTGCAGAGAGAGTAAGAAACAGTGCTGCTATCATGAGAACATACTTTCCTTTACTCTTGAAAAATATCATGTCTTGCACAACTTCGTCTCACAATCACAGCGTGTGCCAAAATTCTTCTAAAACATGTACAAGCTGGACAGGAATCTCAATTTGCAAAGGTTTTTGTCTGATTTGGGGGCTATAATGCACTGTTATCATGGCAATGCACTTTCTACTATCTTGAAAATTTGACCTGCACACCTCTGCATCAAGTTCAACAAGTGGACCAAATCTGACTTGACCTATTTAAAATTTGGAGAAGTGCCACCATCTGCAAGGCTTTTTCCTGATTTTGGGACCATACTGCACTGTTACCATGCCAACCACCTTAAAACTTTGTTAGGCAGGGGGTATGAATATTTCCACTTTAAATGCAAATGCCCTGTATACTGTCTCCAAGTGGGAAATCAAGATTTCTCCTGAAAATTGATACCATTTTTCTCATTCTGTCACGGTGTTTGATGACTATGAATTCAATTACTCACAAAATAATAAAAGTCCCTTCAAGTCTCAATTTGCCCTGCCACTCATCTATTGACACAGAACCTCCAAGCCTGTATCATACCTTGCCACTGATATATTGACAGCCTACACAATACCTTGTGGCCCGCCAATTGACATATACAGCTGTAACCCTTAGGCATACACAAGAGGTTATATGTGACCCGCTACAACAAAAGGATCCTACAGTCGCTGACGGCCGAGCCAATCATGGCCCAGAGAAATGCTATTTTCAGGCCTTTCCTTTGATCATTTAGCTTCGAAATTTCGGCAGATGATAGAAGATACATCAGACTACAAAATTATGTTAAAACAGAAATCCAAACATTTTGACAGATTTTGGTGATCTGACTTCAAACTCGATTTTCTCGGCTCACCCGTCAGCGACTTTAGGATCCTTTTGTTGTAGCGGGTCAAATATATCATATATCATATGTCTAAAAAGGATGAATTCTGTAATACGTCTGTGATTGAATGTAGGGTTTGCGTGCCCCCCTTAGACTTCACTCTGCAAGCATGTGCTCTGCAAGCTCAAGGAATATTTACAGGGCGAATTTAAACTTTTACATTTGTACATGCGAGTCCGCACTCCATGATTTGGCTGCTCCTTGGCTCCTCGTATGCCAGCAAGGAGCACTGTCTGCCGTGAGCGGTAAGCCTTATGTATCGTGTTGCTCCATGTGCTCACAGAACAATTGTGCAGGGTGTATCATGAGTTATCATTCTAGTACCCACTCATATACTGTGGTGTATAAACCTCTCTAGGCATCCATACGTCATACCTTGCTGCTCCCAATCTTAAGTGTGTCCACCACAGCCTTGATGAATTCACTGTTATCCAGGGTAAAGGATCGGCCGCTGTCAAACGTCACCGAGATCTCTCCCCTCAGGTTGTGCCTCAGCTGTTGTCTCTTTTGCTCCAGCGAGAGTCCCTCCTGTCCCAGGACGTAACTCAGCTTGCTGAGGGCGGCCTCCGGTGTGATGTCCGACCCCGGGATGACCCCAGCGTCCAGCAGTACCTAAAAACCCACAAAATAAAGATACCAAAGGCATGATAGAAAATTTTGTCACTGAAGTGTGATTGTTGTTATTCTTAACATTTGACTAACTTGACAGTAAGATTATTTTTTGAAATGGCACTAATCCTGAAAAATTTCTATCTCTCAACCTGGCAAATTCTCGATGTCACCATGTCTACTGCCCACACCCATATTACAAATGTGTATTACACTTTACACACCACATTACTGAACTCTTGCTAATTAGTATCTATTGAACCATGAAGAGGAGGTTTGGCAATTTCTGCTGTGTTGATTTTGAGAACCCTATTCTCACTGCTCCCCTTTCTGAAATTGGGAATATTACACTATAATGCTGATTCCTGGTTACGTGCTGAAAATGCATTTCAGAAAGTTTAATGAGTGTTGTTATTGATTCATTTTAACATCTATTATACTTGGGAAGGATTAAAATCAAAGCACTGGATTATAAAGAAACTAGTAATTGAAGTATCTAAACTACTTAAATATGCAGCTGACCACCAGACAAATATGGTGCCTCTACCACTGGGCATGTGTTTGAGCACAGCAGTCTGAGACTACACCAGGCTGAGATTACACCTGTCTGACAATGCACAACTCTGAAACAACACCAGTTTGAGACTGCAATATTGTGAAAATACACCAGATTGAGACTACACCAATATGGAATTTCACCAGTTTGAGACTACACTAATCTGAAACTACACCAGTTTGAGACTACACTAGTCTGAAACTACACCAGTTTGAGACTAGTTGGTAAACCAGTTTTGAAATTCACCAATCTGAGAATGCACCACTGTGAGCCTACACCAGTTCGAGACTATATAGTGGTCTGACACTACATCAGTCTGAGAATACACCAGCTTTAAGGTGTTAATACTACCCACCTTTCCTGTGTGGTAGGAGGGAGACACACTGCCACTGGCACATTGAGTGCAGTTCATGATGATCATACCCCTGGCTGCTGCAGCCTTGATTTCACTGATGAGGTCAAGGCGGTCATCTGGGCAGTTTCCCGCCCCGTATGTCTGAAGAACCGCACCTTCCATCGGGGGTTGGAGAAATGCTCTAACCTACACAAAATGCATCATAAGTAAACTGATGCTGATTACCATTCATCCAGTCAAAGTGTAACCTCCAAAATCTTAGAAATGATGGACTAATGAAAGATATGACTAAGAATTGCATGTGCATGATATTGAGAGTACACCATGTCCTTCTTTCATACTAATATATGTCTCTTTCACTGTCTGCATATTGACTTGTTCACAAACAGAACACAAATGGATAAGCAATGCAAATCATGGAAGTAAAAAAACAAAACAAAACAAAACTTTTTTTTTCAGGTCTACTCCATTGCAGGTAGTGGTTCTCAAAATTGCAGATAAATTGGCAACATAATGTGTTTCACCTGTTGTGATTCATAATGTAAATGCAATATACACAGGTATGGAAATAACATGATTGATCCCATTGTGTAATAAACAAAATGATTGCATTACATTCCAAGAGGACTGCAAATACAACAATCTCTATCAAATTTAAAGGACAAGTTCACCTTCATTAACATAAGGATTAAGAGAATGCAGCAATATTAGTAGAACACATCAGTGATAGTTTGAGGAAAATTGGACAATCGATGCAAAAGTTATGAATTTTTAAAACTTTTGTGTTGGAACTGCTGGATGAGGAGACTACTAAGGCTTGTGATGTCATATGAGTACAACAGTATAAAGAAAATGTAAAGAAAATTCAACATATTCTCACTTTTTTTCGCATAATAAAAGCGTACCTGACTTGCCTCTTTCTAAAGGCAATGGGAATAATATTACCCATAATATATGTCAGTAACGAGTTAAGGGAATGTGCACTTTTTTCAAAAGATGAAATTTTGTGAAATTCTCTTTATATTTTCCTTATATGGTTGTACGCATGTGACATCATACACTGCAGTAGTCTTCTCGTCCAGCGGTGACTGCACAAAAACTTCAAAAATTCATAACTTTTGAACGGATTGTCCGATTTTCCTCAAACTTTCAATGATGTGTTCTACTAATATTGCTACATTCTCTCAATCCTTATGTTAATAAAGGTGAACTTGTCCTTTAAGAATAACATTGTTTTAAGTAGATGTGCTTTTCTGACACAAATAGGTCATAATAAATAGAAAATACAAGTGGTTAAAGAAACAAGATAATCTTTCATTAATAATTAATGAAGATGGGTTTACTGTTTCAGCTGTGATGCTGGGGAATATCCGAAGCAATCCAACATTTCTGTTCATATTCGTGTTGATGCAGAAGGACTCAATGGTGTTTGGTCGAAAGATGTTGGCCCAGTTCACTGGAGAGAACACGAGGGAGGCAGAAGTGATATATATATATTTTTTTCCTGTTTTTTTTTCCTGCTTTTTTTTTGGGGGGGGGGTAGACTTGCATTGTAAAAACTGGGGTAGTCCTTAAAAAATGTACAGTATTTCAATCAAGTATTACAAACAAGGCACAGCTGAAAAGGACCTCATTATCTGTCTATAAACAGGTGACAAATTTCAGGGTACCTCACAAATTATGTAGATGTACCAATATAATCATACTAAAACAGTCTTTTTGTCTAGTTGTAGTAGGTACCAGCCATGGAAACAACTGCAGATTTAGAGCATCAATTCAGTTATCTTCTTCTATTTCTCTTCTTCGTCTCCTTATTTTTGTATCAGTACGAAACAAGTACCAACATCAGGTTTATTCCTGCATTGTAGTACATTTCTTTTGCAGCTTGTCTGACAAGATACCCTCCAAATTAAAAGTACACTTACTTGTGTACTAGTGCTTACCCATAGCAGTGACTTGATAATTTCTGGTGCTAGAGAAAGATGCTTTTTAAAAGATTCTCTGATTTGGGGGTTTGGGGACGACCTGAGGGTCACACTGTCAAAAAGCATGGCAAATGATGTTGGCAAACATGAATCAAGAAGCAAAAGGCACAATAACATGTATGGATGAAACTTACCACTGACGTCAACAGCCATAGATGCCAGTGGGGAACAATTGGGTGAGTCAAAGGCGTTGAAACTGTCACTGGAGATTTTTACACACCTGTTCCCTCGATACAGCTTGTTATTAAAGAACAGAGACACCTGATGCACAGTAAGGATTAATAGAGCAATGGTGAGATGAAATTACCATTACAACGGATGTCCATTTCATGAAGCCATTCAAGAACTATAAAATACCACCAATGGGAATTGTATACAACAATGGATGAGAAGTGCTTCAGAACAGATCATAATCACAATTTGAAACTGACCTTTACTTTAAAATATTATTTCAGTGCACTTGTTTTCTCTTCCTTTTCACATGGTAACAAAAAATTCATCACCACTTGATACGACCTGGCAAACGATATATAAATGGCAATCACATTTTCTCAGTACACATTCTGCTTGTGTAGTGTAAGGTCGATTATGCCTTTCAACAAATCTACTGTAGGTTCAGAATGGTAATTTTGAGACTCCTGCAGAAAAAAAGAAAAAACTCAGTTGGGTTTGAGAGTGTGCATTTTGCATTGGATCTGCCAAATATATAATGTTCCATAGACTGATCATCACTACAAATCATGGGTCTTGACTGACCATCACTACAAATTATAGGTCTTGACTGACCATCACTACAAGCTATGGGTCCATCTGATACCCGTAGTCTCCGTTTACCTCTGGGATGACATAATGGCCGGCCATGAAGACAGCACCAAGGAAGTTGTCTCTCCCATCACTCCGCAGCTCAGACAGCGGTACCTGTGACCCGGTCAGGACTACCGGCTTGCCAAGATTCTCCAACATGAAAGACAGTGCAGACGCAGTGTATGCCATGGTGTCGGTGCCATGAATAATCACAAAGCCATCAAACTGCCGATAGCTTTCCTGAATGTCCTCTGCAATCTGCACCCAGTCGCCGACATTTACGTTGCTAGAATCCTTGAGTGTTTCGTATTCCTTCAGGCAGTAGATGACGCGTCTGTCCTTGGAAATTCTGTGACAATGATCGTGAGATGTATTTAGTAAGGTATACTAAAACACAGTGCGCTGCTTTCAGGTTTGGCTGGAAAATACATGGTGAAGTAATATTCTCTATATATGTGCTCAATTTTCAAAATCAGATTTATATGAATGTCGAATGGTTCAAGTTGAGAGTTAGAGCTACAACAGCTATTAAAGACTGTAGGTATGATTAAAGATTGTTTTGAGCTGACAAAAAAAAATACATTATTTGTGTTTTTGCAACAGCCTACAAAAAAAGAAAAGAAATGAAGATGACATATCATCTTTTCACAGCGTAAAAGACAACACAAAATACCAAAACAATCAATGAGGCCACTGGACAACAATGTTGCAATATCTTTTTAATATTGCTGTGAGGTCAAAAGTCCCTTTTAGACCATAATTTAATTGAGGTGGACCAGTTTTATTGGGTTTTTTATGATTCATAATACCAGCTAGCTAATGGATATTTACAGACTCAACCAGATGATTGAAGTTAATTACTTTTTCTTACTTAGGTATGAAATTTTGCTATTTTGGGACAGTTTTTATTTTTATAAAGTCCTTTGAATGTGCTTCTTTAAAAGAATCTATTTAGAATTAAACTTTATAAAAAAAAAACCAAAAAAAACAAAAACTGTTGTTTCATGGAGACAATGACACAGACCATTCACATGGAATCGGCAAGCAAAAGGTGAGATAAAGTTGAGTGCACACTACAGTAGGAGAGTTTTTGATGGCATCCCTCAACTGTTTAACCCAAACAAAACCAAAAAGAGCAGTTTAATGATCTGTTAAAAAGCCTGTAAGTGAAATCTTCCGGTTGGATGAACTTTATAGGCAAATTCAGGCCACATGGCCTTGCGTCCTTCAAACACAATATTGCACGCTATAAAATGCAGTCAACTACACCACCATTCATTCCACAATGAGGAAAAAGTACTTACGGTAGAACGAATATGTTTTGTTCCGCTTTGTCCAGGCCAATGTCCTTGGCGTACTCCTTGTCATAGAGCATCGGCATGCTGCGTATCACATGAGCCATGTGGTCTTTCACTGGGGAATAGACTATGCACAAGCCAAAAGAAAACAATTTTTCTTATTTGAGAGAGTATTCTTTTTCTACCTGCTGTCAAAATTTGGCTGCTTAGACACATTCCCAAAATAGAGATACAATGTATTAGTGTAGTTGTTTTTTCTGGACTATCCTGGTAATGTATTTCTGCACAGCATGCCTTGGGAGTAACTTTAAACTTATAATTCTCCTTTCTGCCTTTTTTATGAAACTGCATCTCCTAACTGTGATCTCTCTTATTTCAATCATTTTTTAAATGGGTATGCATGGCCCAATTTCAAGCTGTATATCTATCATTTGAAAACCTAGAGCTTGCTCATTTAACTGATTCAGAAAGGAGGAAATTCATTTTGGCCCACTTATTGTGGGTTCTGAGCTAGGAGGACACAATCACAAACATTGTTTACAAAATCTCACGCCTTTCATGGGCACTAGCTGGATTATCAAACGTCACTTTGAAAAGCAGGGGCCACCGAACCAGCAGCCTGGAAAGTCAATTCCGGCCTGTTTGGTTCTTCAAATAAAAATGGAACAAAAAAATCTGAAAAATAAGAAATGAAAATCACAATTCCAGTGGCACTTTTGATAATCCTGCCAAGAGATTCTTCCCATGAAAGCAGGGATTGTACATTGACCCCTGATACCCCAACCCACCTCCCCCTCCCCCCCCAAAAAAACCCATATCCATTGCCCTTGTACAGAACACATTTATATAGCATGGCAGGTAAATTTGTGCAATTCTTTTTGTAGCTACGGAGCTGTATAGAAAATATCATTAATTATAGAAATCTATAGAACCTAAATACATCCTTGTCATTTGATTGGCTGTTTGATATTGATCATTTGTCCTATCTACTGTATAAGTGGTTATTTTCGCGAGGGTTTAATTTGCGCGAATTTCGCGAATCACAGTTGGATCGCGAATTTAACAACACGCAAAAATGTCGCTATACACTAGAGTAGCAATACATGCAAGAGAGCGTTGGACCGTTGGCGTTAATTCGCGAAATCAACATCTCACGAAAATGTCTGTCACCTTCTAATACGCGAAAATATCTGTACGCGAAAACAGCTTATACTATACAGTACCTTAGTTATGGGTAAACTCGGCCTAGCGGGTAAAGTCGGCCGCCAGCGCGCACAGTACATAAAATTGTACTGTGCGCGCGGGCGGCCGACTTTACCCGCTAGGCCGAGTTTACCCATAACTACGGGTAACTATAAGACAAACTACATTGATTGTTCATGTAATTGTGGCTCCATTTACTGTGCAATTCTTGGCAGTGTACATGTGATCAAGCATATTGATAGACAGCGCACTAGCGTACAGTGATTGGCACTCTCTGTGTTGATTTCACATCTTGCACATTATTAATTAGCATACTCTCTTGTTTCTAAATTCAAAGAACACCAAATGACAAGGATCTATTTTTACAGTATATCTAACAAACAATAAATGTTTTTCATTTGTGCAATGGACAGAATATTTCACCGGGTGAAAGATGAAATTATTGATCCATTCACCTCTGCTCCACCTTGTTGAATGGATCATTTCATCTTTCACCTTAAACACTGTTAAATATTTTGTCCATTGGATTGCACTCATAAACAGCCATTACATTGGTGGTATACTAACCGTCATTCTCCTTCTTCATCCCAATAGTTCCTCCTACATAAATTACAAGAACTCTGGACTCTGAAGAATCGTCAGGTTGGGTCAGATCCCTGGATCCTACACGCTTGAGACTTTTCAGCTGAGTCGCCAGTTCTGGTTTAAACTTGATGGTCAACCCTGATGATTTGGCATCGGGCGATTGCGGTGTTGTTGTCATCATCTTGACGGCGGGATTGGGATGGTCACCTGCGCCACATAGAGCTACTCTAGGTGTTCGTTGCACGTACTGACATCAAATTGATGACAAGGTGCTAGGTTCGAGGATTTTGGGCAAAGTTTCTGGTAGTGCTGCTGGTTGATTGAGTAGTCTGTTATTCTGTCTATCCAATTTGTCAGATTGCATATGCAGAGCTACTGCAGAGACATGTACAAATAGACTTGACGCGCAACCAAATGACGGTGAAGACATGCAGAGCTCAGAGTCAGAGATCGAATAAATTTAACTCATATTCAAGCCAAATGCCCATGGGACGACATCGCGACACACTCAGCGTAAATTACCAGGTATAGGTAGACAAATTCAGTGCTGCGTTTGCATCCTTCAACCACCGCATCATATGACCACCCAGGTTATGCTAGGAGCTACGGAGAGGCCGGAGGGAGAATGAAAACATTCCAGTGGAGCTTAAACTCTACTTGCCGGTCGCGCCGGTCTCGTTTACGTGTGGGAATTAGCTTTTTCAGCGATCACATCATCACAATCACACACACGTACAGTACATACAACACACAAAACGGCGCCTTTCGAGTTCGCAACGTAAATAGCGGTTTACGGAAAGCTAAATGTAAAATTTATTTTTATTATCAATGATCTATTTACAACAATCTGTTTAAAAAAACATGTCAGATGGAAGACAATTTTCGAAATCAGGACTTATTCATCTATATTTCTCAATTTTCCATCCCCGACTTCATGTAATTGTCTATTAAGGTCTGATGCGATAATATGACACGGAGCAGGTACAGCTGCCCGTACAACACATGGACCAATCAAATGGGTTTATGCCGCACACACCCACCATTGTGGTCAAAGACTAGGGGTTGACTAGGGGCCGCCAAATTTGTCAATCCATGGATCACGGATCTACCACTGATCTCTACCACTGATCTCCCCTCTACGGAGGGGAGATCAGTGGGATCTACATGGTCAATCCAAGGTACATGTACCACTTTTGTTACCCGTTGTTCGATATCAGAAGAAATGTTGCCCTTTCTCGCCTTTTTGAAGGCTCATCACATTATTTTAATTTTTCAAGAAAAAATTGTTGCTTGTCAATGCTTGTAGGCTTGAGTTTTGGGTTAAAAGAAAAATGTTACTGTGCTGATAGAGGGATAAACACAAATTTAGCAAAGTGGATTTTACCCAATTCAATTCAAAGGGATGTGATACACTTGTAAAGTACAAGAAGTGATTTTACCATATCAACTAGAATAATGGCAGCTGCCACGCTGAGGGCCAAGCCTTGGGGCCAATTATAGTTGTCAGAGGGTCTTGGGCAAAATTCCCCCTGGGCAATTACCCCGGGACCCTTAGCATTAATCATGGGTGTGTATGAAAGTAGAAAAAACATTTTAAAAAAATCCAACGAATATCCCCAAACGAAAATGATAAAACGAAATTCAATAAAAACAAAGTAGGCCTACTATGATTAAATTCCCTAAATATTTAAGTCTTCCCATTTTGATAAATGTAGCCCCATTTTACCAGCTTTAATTGCTAATTCCTTTTCTTGATCTTTAATCTTCATTAAAATTTGGTTCATTGAAGGAAGCACTCGTTGATCCTTTTGATTTGGAAAATATTATGTTTTATAATGAAAATAATAGAATCGCACATTTTGATTCTTTGAGAATTTTGTTGGATTCTCGTAAAAATCAATCAAATTCCAGTCACTGATGTCTATTTCCCTCAAATCTAATATACAGTGCACTCCCGTTATAACGAACACGGTTATAACGAAATTTCCTTATAACGAAGTAAATCTTCTGGTCCCAAAATTATCACCATAAAAGTCTATGGTAAAAGATTCGCTTATAACGAACACGGTTATAGCGAAATTTCCGTTATAACGAAGTCTTTTCCGAGCGCCATAGACAAAGAAAAACAAAAGAAATGTGCTCCGTTATAAGGAAATGCGAATTGCTTTCAAAAATTTGTAGCGGAACAAGCATTTATAGCTTCTCTGCATGGGTGAACGCTTCACACCACTGTGTGTTCGCTCTTTGTGTCACGCACAGTTTCTGAGGGGAACTTGCGTTTATTATTGTGATACAGTTATCCTATCACATTTCACATAGCTTTCCAGTGTATGATGAATATTCAGCAAACAGAATATGATATATAATATACGTGGTTTTCTTGTTTTCGTTATATATTGTATTTGTTCGGTTATAACGAAATTTCGTTATAACGAAAGAAAACTGCCGGTCCCGAGCATTTCGTTATAACGGGAGTGCACTGTATTATTTCTTGCCAAGTTCTTTGAACTGTTTACAAAACAAAAATATATGTAAATATGTCTCTTCCTCTTTTTTTTTGAATACAAAAGGAACATAATTCATCAGATCCAAATCCAAATCTATAGGCCTAAAGGTGTTTTTTAGTATATAAGGCACATAATTCATCAGATGCAAATCGAAATCTATAAAGGTGTTTTTTTAGTATATTGGGCACAATGTAGTGCCTTGTATGGAAATTCCCTGTACTTACGACAAATTACTGTACGTCTCATTCTCAAAAATATTTCCTTAATTTCTTTCTTACTAAAATTATACTGATTGCACCAATTTTGCATTTGTAATCATAATCTTCTTGAATTGTCTAAAAAAATAATCATATAATTTCTTAGATTTCATATCAAACAATGTGCCTACTTGAACCCCAATTTTTAATCTAATACATGTACAGACGAGTTATGAATGTCAACCTGCATATGGTCTTTCCCTTTCCAATCATTTGGAATAACTTTAAACATGTCAATTATCAGTAATCCTTTGCTTTCAATACCTAAATTCCAAAAATAAAAATATGGTTTCTATTTCATCCACTGTACCATCTATATGAACAACCCCTTTCATTGATAAATTCTCAATCAAATTTGGATAAAAAATAAGTTTTCAACAGTTGCACTTTACCCATTACAGTTAGATCCCTTTCTTTCCATCTCACATGTATCGTGTAAAATATATTACTAATATTTTTACCTCTTCCACTTAATTCCAAAAGCACTGAACTCCACACACACACACACACACACACAAACAAACACAATGATGATCTGGCATGTAGTCCTGTCATTGGAGCATATGTGATGCACTGTACTCGGTGTCAGTTACATAAAGAAGTGATGCCTTTTTTCCCTTCATAATTGTCACATTAACTTCAAAGTCATAAACAAAATACAGAAAATGATTTGTGTTAAAAATGTACTGGTAGGCCATCGGTTAGTAATAACTCTCTGCAATTCACTGAATGCGTGTTACACAACTGGGGTGGACTTCTTTTTCTTCCCTATTTTTTTTTTCCGGGGGGGGGGGGGGGGGGAGGGGAGGGGGATGTGTACATTTTTTAAAGCGAAAGTGATGAAATTACAAGTAGCAATGTTACAATCCAGGAAAGTTTGGCCTTAAAGGAAAAGTTCTCCTTTATATGTATGAGGATTGAGATGATGCAGCAATATTAGTAAACACATCAGTGAAATTTTGAGGAAAATCCGACAATCCGTTCAAAAGTTATGAATTTTTGAAGTTTCAATGCTGATGTCGCTGGATGAGAACTACAATGTATTACCGTTTGTGATGTCACATGCGTAGAATGAAGTATAGAAAATAAAATTCAACATATTTTCACTTTTCTCACATAAACAAAAGAGCATTTGACTTGCCCCTTTCAGAAGACAGGGGGAATAATACTACCTTTAACATATGTCAGTAACGAGTCAAGAAAATGAGTGTTCTTTTTTTTTTTTTCAAAAAGATGCAATTTATGGAATTCTTTTTACATTTTCCTTACCTCGTTCTATGCATGTGACATCACAAACTGTAGTAGTCTTCTCATCCAGCAATGGTGTTACTGAAACTTTAAAAATTGATAAATTTTGAACGAATTGTCTGATTTTCCTCAAACTTTCACCAATGTGTATGACTAATATTGCTGCATTTACTCAAACTACATTTACATGTATATGATGGTGAACTTGTCCTTTAAAGATACAGGGACTACGGCACTTTTTCTTTTTTTTTTTTTTTTTTGGTGTGAGAGGGTCAAAGGTCTATGGTACCTCTCTCCTCACTTTCACTTGAAGAATTTTGGTGGAACCCTGGAAAATGATTATTGTTGTTGTAACCAACAGTGTGTGTGTGTGTGTGTGTGTGTGTGTGTGTGTGTGTGTGTGTGTGTGTGTGAAAGAGTGTCTTTATTAGCCACAGACTTTCAAGATTAAGACAAATATACATGCACACACAACAATCTACTGTTCATCATAATATAATGAATGATACATAAAGCACATATGTATGATTTTAGGGCACATTGAACGAGCAATGCTTTTTATTGAGGCAATTCTCCATCCTGGACATTGCAAACAATTCGCTTGTTCCAAACATGGGATTTTGTATTCTAGGGAGTAATCAAATGAAATTAATTTGTCAACTAGAGCAAGAAATCGACTCAAGATTTTGTACAGCAAATTAAAAACAATTTCAGCAAATATTGTAATAATCTCAAAGAAATATGTTTTCTGAGGCCATAGTGATTCATGGTGTTTATCCAAATAGGCAATTTTGTTTAGATTATTTACAAAAAGAAAAAAAAATTCCTTGTTTTAATGCATCATTTAAATCTAGTACACCTACATTGCCTAGTCCATGTCCAACAAAAGGCATAAATAAACAATCTATGACAATGCAACCAGTATATCAACTGTAAAAATGGTAAGAAAAGCTTCTCAAAATCATTATGCTACTTTTCAATTTTAATAAAAGAACTAATTCATTACACTAACATTAACCATATCACTGACGATATCTATTAGTCCAGACACACGCTCCAGAACACAAGGGAAAACGGATGAAGTTTTTGGAAGTTCACTAAACATTAACACATGCTAAATATTCAAGTTTCATATTGGGCATTTCATATGTTCTGTCCACAGTATCATACTCACAAAATGTCATGCATTATTTATTCATGTATGTGCAGTGTAAACATTTGTGTAAATTCCACCATACAATACTGCAATTGAGTCAGCATAAGCCTTTTTTGTATCAATGCTTCTTGATTGTCTCTACTGAACTGTGATTGTAGGGTCATATACACATATGTAATGGTTTTGATACAGTTACAGTAAACTTTAGCACAAATGGTTTCAAAATGGCTCATAAACAAACATCCTGCAACTAATACATGGAAACACTAGGTGATACACTATACATATTTACCATATTGATGTTATTTCATTCACATTCAGTACAATGTACAATCTTATCCAATTTTACAATGTGTTTAGATTCTTGGTTTCTGCAACAAACAATGCACACTGAATGCATATCTTACAGTGATTTTCATTTCTAGTGATAAACTACAAGAACATCATCCAAGCATACACAAGAGTCAAATTGAAAAGCTGTGTATAATTTACAGTTCAACATCTTGTCTTACATTGCACTGTACATGATAAAGAAATACCAATAATCATTCTTAACTCGGCATTACTCCTATTATGAAAAGAAAGAAGACAATGCACTAGTAACTCTCAAGCGACTGTGAAATCCTGGCAAGGAAAAGGAACGGGAAACAATTATACAAAAGAGAAGAAATTAACTACCAAGCACATTCCTTTCATCTGGCATGTTAAATGTGATCACTTCTAGTACGCCATACCTTGAGATCAGTGAAATTCTTTCAGTGAAGAAATTCTTCTTCTCGACTTCTACATGGCAAACACTATACAAGTATATCATGGAAACAACTTCCATTTTCGGGAATACTGCAAATAGACTATAATGTCTAACATAATTTCAAAATTTAAGTAAAGAAGCCTGTACAATTCATAAGTAATGTACCAGTACAATAAGATTCAGGCTGGAAGTGATTAGGAACACAAAACAGAGTGAATATGCCTCAACCCCCTTCTGCTCTTTTGTTCTCCTTATTTTTCAATGAACTATCTACCTGCTGGAAGTTCTGATTAATCAAATGAGTTTGCTTGCTAGTTTCGATTAGGTCTTTGCAGTAATATGGATATATTGAATGCATTAAATATGCAATGCTGATATAATTGAAATGTATCCTCTGCAGGTTTGTTTGTTTGTTTGTTTGTCTGTTCCTATCGTATCATGCTTCTCGATTTATATGTTCACAGAAATTCGCTGCTTATTGTTGGGACAAGGAAATTACATACTTCACTGTCTATTTTGTTCTATAAATGCACAGGTTAGCTTCCTGTACTTACAGGTTTTTCACAGCAATAGAGTCCATAGATTTTTATACATTCATCTGTATCTATGTGACTGCACGAAAAGAGAAGAGTAGTAGTATTACAGATGTATCAAGAGCACAGATACCATAGGTTACACAGTCACATACATCAATGCCACAACACCTCAGTCCAAAGCCATATGTTTACATGACGACGAATGGAAAACCTACAGCAATACTGATTGTTACGTAGAAGTTTCACAACAATGATTTGATGGTTCTCACAAACGCTTTGCCCGACTGTAGTATTGTTTCAATGGCTAGCTGTGCACTGTCATTTAGTTTTACTGTACAAAGTAACTGGTTTCAATATTGGGCAATACTGATCACATCATATCCGTGATTGTGACAATTTGCCAACACTTTCCTCATATCCACATTGCACCAATTTTTTATCTTTAATTATCATTTTTAACCTCAAGTTGCATCAGCCCAGATTGATTGCGAGTAAGTTCTTGAAAGTATTTCAGGGTGGCTGGAAAAGACAGAGCAAAGCCGATACAGGAAACTTTTAACTGACTTTTTTTTCTTTTCTTTTTTTTTTTTTTTTGTTTTAGTTACAATACTACAGTGTACTTGAAAAGCCCTGCTACACTTAAACTTACAATGCTATTTTGTAAGTTAGGTTGAACTCTGCCGATAACCTCTCACACTTGGATTTTTGTGATTTCTGCATGACAGGCATCGTCTCTTAGTCCTCTTTCTTCTTGAGCCATGGAATCTTGGCCGTGATGCTGAAAGAGAAAATTGGGTACATACAATGTAACTGCACATCTTCTGTATCAAATTCAATTTGACATATTCAAAAGCAGGCACAGCAATAATGATAAACAGACATAAGATGCAAATTGAGAACCAAAATAGCTGTAATCTCTGCAACAAAGCATCTGATATCAACAACTAGATGTTTAAGCTTTCATTTTGCGGCAACAAAGTTGACACATTATGAATTTGGGAGCTGTATGAGCATCATTAGGTTTGAAAGGAATGCATGATTGTAGGCTAATCACTCTCTCAGGAAGTGGGGCATGATTGCAGTAGGCTCATTCATTAAAGGTACTAGCCCACATTTGCAAACCCACGAAAATCAAAACTGCATAAAACAGGTCCAATATGACTTCAAGTACAAGTTATAACAGTAACATACCTCACCTGTTGCTCTTTGTCTATACCATTCGATAAAAGAGAGATAATCATCGTTTTAAAATCAATTTTCAAACCGGGTCAACCCGACCCAAAATCGAATTACGAGCGCGGGCTAGCTACGTACATTAACTTACACGTGTATCGCATGCATGTAGTACATGTGTGGACCGGAGCTAGCGAGCGTTTTTATACGCACGCATACGGTGCATTTTCATTTATTTTTATGAAAGTAATGGACTAATTGGAACGAAATTTTGCACAGGTGTTACTGCAATCATACCCAAACTCCATGCTAAGGCAAAAAAAAAAAAAAAATTGTTGCATTGGCGTAACCCGCCCGACCCTAAAAATTCCGCCGACCCCATGTTTTTTTATTATTTTTTTTTGCTATCGATATCAAATATCTTGTTGATTGCGATCGCGATCGCACAAACCCGGAAGTGGAAACGGCTCTGGGGATATCGGATGTACGAGGGAGAGATCTAACGCCTCGCATAAGCCTTCCTTGATCAGTACGTCATCTGTTTCCAACACGGACACGTACTCTAACAAGATTTATTCAGTGTAGGCCTATACGTAGCATTCAGACTGCGATGTATTGTGCACAGTTTTGCCATAGGTTTCTTGTGTGGAGAACTTACACGAATCTGTATATGTGGAACTGTAATAGAGATCGCCGTGTGCGATGAAAAGATCGTACATATGGGTCAATTTGCATCTGGTCAATTCCATTGTGACTTATGGGACAAAGTGACAAATTTCGGCAATTTCAAACCAGTATTTTGAGAAAATAGTTGCATCAAATGCATTTTTCTCAGTTCATGGTTAGATCTACCATACCACAGTTTATGAAAACACCATACTTAGTTTGAAAAGTATCATTGCATTACATACAGCAACGAAAACTTGCTGTCGTGACTTATGGGACATCTGAGGACCACCGTTTTTCACATGGGAAAGTAAGTTCTAAAATATTCTTACACACAGAGTCTCTGCAAAGATATTTTCTTTCCTGAATGTAGCAAAGAGTTGGTGCTTACCCTGAGCCAAGTGGTATGAATATCTACTCACTGGTACAGTAGCAGGATAGGGAAAACCAGTGTGACTGATGGGACACAAAAACGTGACTTATGGGACGCTATCAACTACCACACTTTGAGATTGAGAGAATAATATTTACTGATGCCGGAACAAGTTCTAGAACATCATAAAACCAATCTATGACCAAAGAACATTCAGAAAATAAGCCATCTGAGAATTACACAAGCTGTATTATGGTCATGATAGTGTATCAGAAATGATACATAATTTCTGCAAAAATTGGCAATTTTCATGAAAAATGAAGGTTTTTCGGACATAACTCCTCTCCACGTTCACCGATGTTCACAAATGAGGTATCAAAATATCCGTTGTGAAAGGCTGCTTTGAGTAAACAATACCAGATCATCTAATTAAGCTTCATTAGTCATCTATACTCAATAGTTTGATTTTCATAAAATGCAACCTTTCGGTGGAATTGACCATCTATCTTATCTAAGTCAAAATAGTAAAATATGAAGTGAAAACATTCAGGATAGGGATTTCAACATCTTTAAATTCTGTGAAGGGGTATAATTCCAGTAATATCGGCCTCATAAATGATTTGTAGAATAGATGAACACAGCACATTCGGTGCAGCAGTTGTAACTGTTTACTGAGCTGAGCACGAGTTTTACACGTAAAATGCAGGTAGCAAAAAAAAAAAAAAAAAAAAAAAAAAAAAAAAAAAAAAAATCCGCCCGACCGACCCCATTTGAAAATCTCATGTTACGCCAATGCATCAATTTTTTTTTTTTTGGCCTAACTATGAGACCAATTGCTGCAGGTTTACAAATGTGGGCTAATACCTTTAAGACTATTGAATCTTCTTGTTTTTCATTACAGCATGCTTCCCCTTTGATAACCTGAAAGTTAAAACTCATTCTGTTGCATCATGTCGGATTTTGTTTACATGCGATGCTTTTAGGATGCATTGCAGCGTGTCACAAATCCACTTGCCCACAGCAACATATCAGGACACTTACACCTCAAGTTAGCAAGGTCCTGACGTTAGCCTTGGCCCAGTGGCTCAGGGCCACTAAAAATTGATGTCAGGCCATCAAATTTCAAAAATGGCTATCTTTTGGTGGCTCATCTGGTGCTTACAATTCTAAAATGGATTGTTACATTTCCTTTCATTTCAGGCCACTACATTTATTTTTTTTTGGCTACCAAAATTTTATATCTAAAGATTTCAGTGACCCAAATGGGCCACCAGAGGAAAAAGAGTTTGTGTTGACCCCTGACTTAGCAATCAAGCAGAAACCCCTTCACATTTCAATTGTCACTCAGTGAAGAGAGTTACAGCACTGGGTTAGCAATATCACTCCTTGAGTAATGATATGGGATCACACAATGCCAAAAAGAAAATATTTGACAGAAACATGGCCATTTTTCCAAATTCACAAAATTCTTCTGTCGAGTTGTGTTTATTGCAACAGATCAACAAACTGCCCTACATCGACGTAAAATATTTACATTGAAGTAGGGCAATTTGTTCATCAACATGGCCTTTATGCAAATTTATCACATCTTCTGCAGAATAAATGCTTCCCACGGGTAACATAATTATAACAAATGACTTATGAAATAGCATGTACATCTCTATAAATTTTAGGTCACTCAGTTAACGACTGAATTAAATCCAACTCCACGTGTGTATGTAAAAAACTGTTGAAGCATCTATTAAAAATAATTTCTGCAATGCTGCTAAGATTTAGCCACACACTGCAAAGAAATACAAGAGACCCGCGGGTCTAGCGCTCACCTGAGTATCGCAAGTTCACTTTTCACGCAGTCAATAATCTAACTTATTCACAGCTCTACCAAAATTTGACCAGGCATTCTCAAGTAGAAGATGAAAATGTACAATAAGGGCCCAAATTTTTTAAGATTCCTTAATTTGGGGGGAATGGGGCCCCCTGGGGCCCTCTGGGTGGGGCATGGTGCCCTTTTTATAAATTGAGATCCTGACCCCCTACGGATGCTACCTGCCTAGTTTGACAAAAATACATCATGAGGTTTTCAGGAAGAAGATGAAAATGTACAATTCAGGCCCCCATTTGGACCTTCAGTTGGACCTTCATTTGGAACTACAGTCATCAATGTACTAACTCATAGTATTAACTTAGCTCTATCACTTCTGATTCTAGAGAAGAAGATTTTTACAGATTCCTTAATTTTGGGGCGTTTGGGCCCCCTGAGGGCCCCCCGGGTGGGGCATGGTGCCCATTTTAACAAATTGAGTTCCTAGCCCCCTAGGGATGCTACTGCCAAGTTTGATGAAAATCGGTCTTGGGGTTTTCAAGAAGAATGTAAAAAGTTTACGCACGACTCACGACGCATGACAGACGACGCGCGACGGACGCCGGACGAAGGGCAATCGCAATAGCTCACTTGAGCCTTTGGCTCAGGTGAGCTAATAATTGGAGTTGCCACAGGCCCCAACAAAGTCAAAGCTTACTGACAGACACATACTTTTTTTGTTGTTGTTGTTTAGTATATGCTGGTCATTCTTGAGAGGCAAAATGAGAAAATAGGCCTGATTTTCAGATATGGCCAAGAATTAATCCCTTTCACGGTAGCTCAGAATGAACATACATGGTTTTCTTGGTCACCAGTAAGACAAAATATCACTGCTTATTTGCAGCTTCTTACTTGTTGAGAGCCGTGTTGATCTGTTCCTGTGCCTTTCCAACAGCCTCATCGATCTGGGCCTGTGTGACAAGGAGAAATTAGGATGATATGGTGTACCATTAACCACTTAAGTCTGCCGTCACTACAAGCAAGAGTACTGCTGGAGATATCTATGAGTTGTTTTTTTTTTTACTCTTGTTCTCACATAGTTTTGCTGGCTAAACTATAATCTCACATTCATTATGCAAAGTCTCATGTTATCAGAAATAGGCAACCTTGCAAACCTGAAACAAACTTACACTTTCACAGAGTTTGTATTTCAAGAGAGGTGTACCATATAATATAGCACTTGACATCCCTGCGTGAGTTACATTTTTCCAAAGAGATTATATTTTGCAGAAGCACTGAATACAAGGGGAAAATATTGCCTTGAGGGAAACCTACAAATCCCAAGGGACTGTCAAGTGTTATATTACAACAGTAGGCAAGGCACGCATTTGTTATATTATATGATCTACACAAATACACATCATTTCATTCTAGCCAAGTAGGCAGCCAGTCATATTCTGCAATTATATTAAATGATATGACTTCACTACAGGCTATAAAATTATTTCGATTCTTGCAGCATTAGCCACACAAATGCTTAATGAGCAATCACCAACCAGCATTTTTGCAGAACATTTAATGTAACTTGCTGATGATCACAAACTTTCAAAGACTAATAGCATTACAAGTAGTACATGGGAATAATGCAATTTTTAACTACAAACTTCATTTCGGTGAAGTCATAAGCTCTTTAAAATATGTTTCTGTGACTGAAAGGGCAACTTTACATGTTTTCATGTACTTTCCATAGACTTTACAATGGCTCTATTATCAATCAGGGCCACAGTCTGTAATCTTTTCATAAAATCCTACTTTCCACCACGCCAATCCTCTAATACTGCATCAAAACATAATGAATTAACAAAAACAACAACTGTCCTTTTACTTCTCTGGACATTTAGATACGTAATTCATATCTACAGTACATTGAATACAGCTAACTGTGCACATATGCTGTGTAGGTCAGGAAAATTCTTTCCTTTACAATGTCTATGTGATCAACAATTATTAAGTCTATTCATACTGACTGTTCTCCGATGCAATTCACACAAGACTTCAAATTCACACTATTGCTATCTCAGGGGGTCGGTCCCCTATTTCAGAAATGATGGATAAGAAGTGTAACGTGAGAAAATAATTTGCTGAAGCCAATAATTAGCAAACACTTTGCGCTTTAATATTGCTATTTGTTAAACCTGATCCCGGATAAGCAAAGTGCCAGGTTTCTCCTCTCATCTCATCAAATTTTCATCATTAAATTTTTGACATTGGGGCTATATATATAGAAAAGGTATAGACAAGGGCTGTCTGATATCTTCTTTGACCTAGGACCAGATTGTACCAATTAAATTCCTGTACCACATGCACTCCTATCTGCAGGTCAATTACAATAAACAACTATACTGATAAGAGGGCAAAAAATAATGCTCTGGCCATGAATAGCAGTGTTAGGTTTTCACATCATGCTAACCTGGTACTTCTCGTAGACCACAGGCAGCGAGAAGAGTCCAATGTAGGCTGCAGGGTTTGAAAAAAATGAGACAAGACGAGACACAAACTTGTCATTATTCAAATTCATGAAATTCTTCCGTTGCAATGTTTTCATTGCAACTGATCGACAAATTGCCCTACATCAACGTAAATAAGCACTGAATTGATCAGTGTTTTAGTAGTAGCCATGAAATCATGGGCATACATACTCAAGCAGGATTCAAACCTATGACCTCCTGGTCACCGAACAGGCGTCATCTCCACTAGATCACCGAGCTTTCGCTCGACAGCAACTGTTGGTTCTAATCCTTGTAGCATGCAGCGGGTACTGCATAATTATTCAAATTCATGGAATTCTTCCGTCGAGATGTTTTCATTTTGGTGATCAGGAGGTCGTAGGTTTGAATCCTGCTCGAGTATGTACACCCATGATTTTTTATCATGGCTACTACTAAAACACTGATCAATTCAGTGCCTACTTACGTCGATGTAGGGCAATTTGTCAATCAGTTGCAATGAAAACTTGTCATTATTCCACTTCACACTTTCAAAACTCCTCACTGCATATAATACTATTGCACTTTCCACTTCATCTCTATTTAAGAATTTCACACTTAAATCAATAGCTATGCTGCTGCTGCTTATCTAACTGTAACATCTTAGACCATTGAATTGAATTGAGCAACAAATTAGTTTATTTCAATCATCTGCAAATGTAACTCTACAGACTCATTTGTTTCCCTGTGTCTAAACATGAGACGACAGTGCTAATTCTTACATCAGGATGTTGATGCCACAGGATTCTCTCTTATTTTTGTCTCTCCGTATTTCCTTTATGCACTGACCATGATGAAATGGGCAAATGATGCAATAATAACAGAGCCTCATCTTGAGAAGGTATTTTGACATGCACACAAGAATGCCACACATTAAGCCATCCCTCCGAGGAGCCCAGCTATAATCACAGGGAAGCGAAAAGGACTTGCTTGGAATTCTATCCATAAATCATTCCAGCACTCTATAAACAAACCAGATAGGAAAAGCTCCTCAGCACCAGTTGTTTTAGTCCTTTCCTTTTTTGACGGATATATTCTAGAGGCAAGCTCCTCTCTAATATTTCTCCTCTAATGCTCATGAATGTTTGCCATTCTATACTGCACAAATCCTCTCTGTTACCATGGTAGCAATCAATGTGGACAGGACAGATTATGTTCACACTCTGTAAAGAGGCATATCCTGTCAGTAACCCAAGATGGTGATGATATCTCAAAGATGCTCAGTAGATGTATAGATACATTTTATGCTTCAAAAGAATACTTCTAAATCTCATGGCAATTATATCTTCAGTTACAATCTGGTAATTAGGCTCAATGATGATGATGATTAAAGGTAGTATCCTTCTTTAATAAACTTTCCTAATTTCCACAAAATCATTAAAGAGATCTCAGCTGACATTGATTCAAAGTGCATGGAAAAGATCAGATGGAAAAACACAAACTGTTCCTTTCATTTTCTCTGAGTGACTCAAATCACCGTCCGCCACATACTTTACAAACTACTCACCTCCTTCCCATAATGCATTACATAAATCAAATCAAAACGTAATAAATGCTGTACAAAGAGGATACTGTAAAAGTGAAAATTTTTCGTGGTGTTGAAAATTTTGTGCATTTCGCGCAACCAGAAACTAGTGTGAAAATAAAAGCACGCAAATATTTTTGCTGCACGTATGTTCCATACCGGCCAACATTTCAAGATGAAATATCTTACTAGTGGATTGCAAAAATCTTATTTTATATGCAAACTGAAGTTAAAAATCTTACTTTCGGTCAAATCTTCAAAAAATACACATGAAAGGTATATATAAATATTTGTCAAAAATCTGATTTCTCTGACAGAAAATCTGATTTTGCCATTTTTAACGTAAAAAATCTTACTGAATCTGATAAAATCTTACTAGTTGGCAAGTATGATGTTCCAGTAGTTGATGTCTTGATTCCATGGAATTAAAAACACACGAAACTCTTCTTGCTCGGTCAAGTGCGAAAAGTTATTCGGGTGAAAATATCCACTTTTACAGTAGTACTGTTCAAGAACACATCAGACTTGATCAGCCACAGAAAAAAAGTAGTGCTTCGTTACAAATTAGTTCATCCAGTGTCATCTCTGGGAATTCTTTGCTCTTTGCTGGTCATTTTATACTGTCAGTGCTGGCTGAAAATAATGAAGGCCTATCCAGAAACCCGGGTAATAATAGTATGTATGTGCCCTGAGAACTCTACACAGTGGATGTGGCACCATATAAGTCATTTATTATCATTATCATTATTCTCTGAAACATTGACACGAATCATTTGATTGATGTTACTGGTTTGTTCAATGGCTGAGAACTATACTTGGTTAATGCTGATCATTCCTGCAGAAGACCCAGAAAACTGACATGACCACAGAGATCACAGGACCTGTTCGATTCAACAATGTTTTGTTTTGGACGGCACTAATAGAGGTCTTACCCAGGATCACAAGAGTGAGACCGTTGAACCACGCTCCAAGGAAAGTCAGAAGCCAGAGGAATACAGCAAACTGAACAAAGAAAAATTGAAACATAGCTTTACGTTTAGTGCGACAAATGATGGAAGAGGAATTATATTTTTGAGATGTCCCTTATCTCACGCATGTGAAATTGTAATTGCAACCACAGCAATTTCTTGATTACTACTCATATCTTTTTGTTAGAAAAAGAAACTTTTCATGTGCTTTCAACTCATTCATTTGGGGGTTCACTGGGTCAGTCAGGGACAAGAAATATCCTCATAAGTCTGAACTTAACATTTCACATATTGACTTATGAAGCATCGAACAAACTCAAAGAAATTTGGTATGACATGCAACAAGAAGAGTTGATTTGTTCATTCTGATCTGAAAAGAATGGTACAAAGAGTACTACAGGTATAGGGAAAAGGTCAAAGTCTTAGACTACTATTTCAACCAACAGCATATTTGACATCATAAAATCTCATTAGAACCAGAACAAGCACAAAATATAATTGATCATCTGCAATTAGGTAATGGGACTCATGTTTCACAGATCAACGTTCAAAGTCAATTGAACTCTCAACATCTAAAGCATTGAATGAGATAATGCCGGGGAATATTACTCATGATATCAAATCTAAAGAAACTACCATTGAGAACCAATCAGGTTTGCACACACAAACACACACACAATTTCAATGAAAATTACACCATTCATCTTCTTCACTCTTCATAGTTTCTACTCTTTGCATCATTGCCTCTGATGAGTGCATTTAAACACTCCCCCGACTGGTTCTTTGCACTGCTCTCATCAACATCAGTATGAAGCATTGCACAAGCATGACTAATCCTGACGTGATGCAGGTAACGTGATGCCCACCTTAATGGAGTCCACGAGGTCTTCCACAAGGAGCAGGTGTCGGAGGGTTGTGATGCACACATTGACCTTCTGCACAGCCTTCTTACAGTAAGTCTCGATCTGGTCCTCTGACAGGGTGATGTCGACCTCCAAGTAAGGCCTGGCAGAATGATGTCATAGTAAAAAAAAAAATCATGAAAAACATACCTCTTCTTCCTTTTTTTTCTTAATGGAGGGGGGGGGGTATTGTCTCTATAGAACTTTAATAAAATGAACAACATCACATCAGCAAACAAATTAATAATATGCCCTGTTATCCATGATTTCAAAAGTATGCTTCTTTTTTCTTTCTTTTTTTGCATCGTCTCTATAGATTTTAATAAAATGAATGAGCAACATTACATTGGCATACAAACTTACATGTCCTGGCACATCCATGCTTTCTGTGCAATTTTTTTGTCATATGCATATTATGAAAATCTGTGGAGTTGATGATGCTGTTCAGGCTGGTGCTATGAGATATTCTAACTGCATCCTGATGAGTAGTTCATCTACATTTTTTGATTACAATTTGCCAATAGCCAAACATCGCATTTCTCCTTTAATATGCAGCAAGCACATTCATCATCTAAAATCTTTAAAGCTAACCCAAATATATGGAATTAACCCCTATGGCCTAGGACTACATTGCAATCTGCAAAATTTCACTGTCATATCTACTTAATTGTAGGGGCTATGGATAATATATGCCTCACAAATGATTCAGGAAAGGTTTGTTGCTTCACAATACCAATTTAATTTTTGTAACAGTTGTAAATAAATTTGAAAAATTTTATGAAAAAATAATGCCTCCGTCGACACTTTGTGGCGGAGGCATGCAAAAGAGAGTCTGAAGTGCATTAAACTGTGAACACTTCCATGCATATGAATCACACACACACACACACACACACACACACACACACACACAAAGTCTGAAAGGTGGATTTTGGGCAGAGTAAAAAAAAAAAAAAAAAAAAATCTGATTTCAGTTAAACTCTCATCCCTGATGATATTTTGAAGTCAGATATCTACAAAGCTGCTGTACAGCAAGGAAAGTGGAGAAGGTGTGACATGGAAGTGCTCTGGGGACTGGGTCAAGGCTGGACACTAACTTTTTCTCTGGTGGTCCAGAATAGACCAAAACATTTACGACCCCTTTTGAACCGTGAGTGCCCAATTGGGCCACCAAAGGACAGCCTTTTTACCTCTTTGGAAATTTCATGGCTCCACATCAACTTTAGTGGCCCTGGGCCACGGCTGAAGTTGATCCCTGCTGGGTTACTTACTTGAATGGGCTTCCCTCGTCGCTCTTCTGGACAGCGGCCAGGACCGTCTTGTAGACGCGGAAACTGATGGTGACCGTGAGCGCGGCCAGGAGAAGGTAGGCCACCACGCTGATGAAGGAGAAGAGACTCAGGGCAATGAGGACGAAGAGGATGCTACCAAAGGCTACACCCGATTTCTTGACGTCACGCCAGTACACAAGATCCACAACTGCTCCATCCCATGCGAAACGGGAGATAAAAAAACAAAAACAGAAGAGCTAATTAGCATCTGAGTGTGACTTGCCCCGGGAATCAAACTGTATGTTGCTTGAGATTTGTCCCGTAGCTGAAAAAGCCAAGCGCCTTTTGGGCTTGGCAGCAAACCTCTTGGAATGTATGCTGAAAATGAAATGAAAGGATTGGATAATGATATAAATGTAGGGTAATGATGTTTATAGGTTAATCACAGGGGGATAGGGAACACTGTATTATGTGAAACGGGTCTAAAGAAATAAAGAGTGCATAGTCAAGAAATTTGATGAAAACACAGATATGAAGACATACAAAGTACATTGGAGATACACAGATACAAACACTCAACAAAAATCTATGGATTTGAAGCCTGTCTGGTTCTCAAACAGAAAGGAAGATATCCAAGCTATGTTCCAGAGTTAACGCAACCAACACCTTCAGAAAGGACTACACTGATAAGAAGGTATTCTATGTTAATTTATCTAGAAGATTAATTCCTATGTTAATGGTGGCATATGAAGAAAACAGGGTATTGCCTTCCATCTATTTTCACCTCCTTATTATAATAGTCAGTGATGGATATTAGAAAGAATGCAAAATATGGACAAACTGTGAAATGTGTATCTAAATCTGGAATCTTTGGGAGGGCTCAATTTCTTATCACCGACAAAATGTGGGCAGCCATATGACTTTGTGAAGGAAATTTAACGATGACAACAATCATGGCAAATTAGTGTACTGATTTGTTGTTCATTTTCTGCTGTCAACATGAATGAGATGTAAATGGATGAAAGGAAAAATGACACTAAAAATGTCACATAAGGTACTGCGTACATCACATATGATTTGCAGCAATTGAATTTTCTCAAATTTCATTTAACAGTCAACTGATATTTGTAAAATGAACAACATCCTCAGAATATCACCTCCCACAATGAATACTACATTGAAAAGCATTAACTTTGCTTCTAAAATACAGAATGTATATTAACCGCTCACAAAATTGTCTTTCAAGCCCTGATCCAAAAAATATTATGCTTGCAAAATGTATGAGGTGTAAAGTACTGCATTGTATTTCTTCACAATGGATAATCCAGCCTTCGAACCAACAAAATAACAAAAAAGAGGGAAAAGACTACTAGCCAACAATCTGGATAAATATGTTCAATCCATTCTTCCTCTTCAGATATATGAAAACTGGAAAACGAACAAACAAAAACAATCAGTTTCAAAACCAAAACCCAAAGCATTACCACTATGTAAAAACTGTGACGTAAAAATTAAAATCACAAAAACATAACACAATGTGAAAATATGGTCTAATAATACAATGCATGCACCATAATTTCAACTCGTTTTACAAAATGGTTTTCTATGATTACATTTTTATCATGCACCTCTGGAAAATCTTTAAAGGTATTTAGTCATCCTTGGCACCTGCTCTCAATTTCAAAGAAATACTGGTTGCCATCCTGCACAGGCTGTAAAAAAAAAAAAAATGTTCATGTTTTATGTCTGTTTTCCATTTGAGATACATAGAAACAAGCTTCAATTCTAAAATACAGAAAGTCATTTTTTTTTTTTTCCCGGTTTTACGTCATTTGCTTTTTTGTGGCAGCTACATTCCATGTTGATATCATGAGCTGACCCTCAATTAGAAAAAAAAAAAATTCCAATCAATGAATTACTGTACGTATAACAGTGAGAGCATTCATGAGGATTTCTAAAACACTATTACATACATTTAAGACAAACATACTTCCAATGCAACAATTTGTGGGCATACATTCTCACATGGACACTGCCTGGACTGCACTTACACTGTCTAGTAGTATGTATACAGTCACTTACGATTGTACTGCATTATAGTAGTACAGTGGAAACTCGATATAACGAGATGGTCGGGACCGAGTCATTTTCCTCGTTATAGCCGATATCTCGTTATATCAGTAGGCATAAAAGAAGGCATAAAATAAATACATTAATTTGCACATGTGGGACTACCCATCATATTTCAATCAATACTGATAACTTGATATTGTGTGTGAGGGAATTACTCACCTTTATGGGTAAGAAGATGTTTTTCGTCAAGGAAATCCAATATCAAGAATGTGTTTCTTATTAATTGTAGATGTTTGAATTTGTAAATCTATATAGCTTGCGATTGTATCAAGATCGTCTGTGGATTGGTATGTGGTTATCGTATGGGTGTGTGTTGTGTGGAAAGCTTGAATATGGTCTGCACAATGTTGTGTGTGTATGTGACACATTCTGTATGTACATTATGACTGCGTGTGTGTGAAGACGGGGAATTCCCTAAGTAGAAGGCCAATCACAGCATCAGATTGCCTCACACCTGCTAAACGTCATATCATGATGATGTCATGTATACATATGGCCGTCCCACCACATTTTCTGCATGTATCAGTGTGCGTGCACACACACACTTCACACGTACAACATGCAGTGCTAGCTGGAGTGCACTGAAGAAAATGATTATGTGTGTACAAGACAGTTTTTGGCGCATGAAGCTTTACAATCTCGGAAGATGATAGCACAGACGAAGCAAAGCTTTACCGAAGGCATTTTGCTTTACCTCGCTATAGCAGGTTTGATTTACTATGTTTTTCTTTGTTTGGAAGTCACAAAATTTATCTCGTTATAGCAGTTATTTCGTTATAGCCGATCTCGCTATAAGAGTAGCATTTTACATAGACTTGTGTGGAAGGAAATTTGGGACCGAGAAAATTTCCTCGTTATAACCGATATCTCGTTATAGCAGTGTTCGTTATACCGAGTTTCCCCTGTATACTGCTTGCCTTCATATATTCGTATGTCTTATAACTTTACCTTTCTTTCTTTCTTTTTTTTTTTTTTGCTGTCCTATTTTGGTGAGTTTGACTTTCTGTTTCAATTTTTGATTTGTTTCATTTTCATTTTTCCTCTTTAAGGAGGTTAGTATGTATGACATCTAACTATGTTACTTTGATTGGACGATGTTAAAATTTTGGCATTTTTTAACTGATACTAAGCACTCCAAGTACCTATAAATTACTAAATATTTTCTAGGTATGACTGCATGCACATGTTTATTGTTGCTGAGGTGACAAGACCTCATATAGCTACAAAATGTAAAATAGTCAGGAGAGCAAAAAAAAAAACAACAAACAAACACACAGTTAAAGCACCACATCAAATGGGATAGCCTTTCCTTTGATATGTTCAATGTTGTGGTGGCTTCACTTTTTTTTTTTTTTGGGGGGGGGGGATAAGACAGCTGGAATTTGAACACAACATCACTTATAAACTGATTATCTGACCATTAATCCAAAGAAGTCATTTTCACCCAAATTTGAGATACAAGGTCTTGTCAGCCCAGCGACGATATCATCAAGTCTGAACTATTCTGCAAGAGGTTAATACCACCTCCATTGATTCCAAGCTGATGAGTCATGAAAATGTGACAAACAATTTCCCCCAAAAAAAGAGAAGAAAAAGATATTTTATGAACAGAATCAGCATGACAAAATATCAAGTATCAATCTTCGAACATGACTCTATTCTTGGGCCCTGTCTCACACATGAATAGTACAAAGAGATAAGAACAAACTACATCTACCAGAAAATCAACTACCGGTATCATCAGCTTCTAGAGGAGGATGTTGTTGCTGCTACAGTGCATGTAACCACTGCATATCACTTGTCGGGGGGGGGGGGGGGGGGGGGGGGAGGGGGGGGGGGAGGAGGGGGGGTAGATGACACAGCACTATACAGGACATTATATTCCAGCACTTTAACCTAACTTGTGTGCAAAAAAGGGGAATTTGTAGCTTTCAAACCATAAAGAAAGATCACTAGAGTATCGCTAAAGATGCTATACTTATACACTAGTGCTACTCCTGTACAGTCAGTGCACTGGTTAACAGTCTCAGCAGAAGGAGTATTATAATAGGCATTCATCTCGTCTACATGTCATGACACCAGCTGAATGACTGCTATGCAGTGCGCTGCAACCTGGAGTGAAGGGGGGGGGGGGGGATGGGGAAGCAGCTAATAGTAGACCAACATCATGACACATTCCTTCCCAATGCCTCATTCATCCCTATCACAGCTTCTACGCACATTGCTAAACACTCCACCAGCATCCAATAGGTCGCTATCTCCCCCTTCTCTCTCTCTCTCTCTCTCTCTCTCTCTCTGTATGGCAGCAGAACAGGAAGAGAGCACATTCTCATGTTTGGTGGTGGCGGTATGGGGAAGGGGAGGATGGTTGCTAGGGAGATGCCAAATATCAGTACTGCTCACTTTACTCTCTCCTACCATGGACCTACAACGAGTGTTGTAGGTTCATGCTCCTACCAACCAACACAGAGTGCATAACATCTAGTATTATCTATGGAATCTATAGCATTATTTGGTAAATTTCCAAAGAATGAGGAGCACATTGTGTGGTAATCAAATCCAGCCTTCTACATTTGTGTAATAAAGAGTACACATATCTTATGATTAATGTTTTACAGTGAACTACAGAATTCTAATTAATAAAAATGAAGGGGGATAGCATTAAATCAAAATGTATTGCCAGTCTTTTCATGGTGAATGCATAAGACTCTATTTCAGAAACTACTGCTACAAACTGCATTAAAAACTCTGACAATATTTGCAGTATAGTTATAAGGATGTCTATTGAGAAAGGCAAAAACAAACAAACAAACAAACAAACCTTACCTACTCCCATTCGAAATGTAATATCCCTCTGTACCTATCAAATGTTTGCATGCAGTTGACAATTAAATTCCTGATCTGTCCACAGCTTATATCCCTTGAACAGCATCTAAAAGTATCATGAAATGACAGCCATATCTGCAGCATCATGCTATCTCATGCCAAGCATTCCCTTGGTTGTAAGGAAAAGTGACTAAATCCATGAGAGTAATATTTACATGGGATCCCCATTGCTCATAAATCTGTAATACATATCTCTCGTATCTGAGCCGCTCATTGACCATTGTAAGATAATACACTCATGTATCTCACATATCCTGCATATTGTGTCATATTCATCTGTAAGCTGGACAACATGCATCAAAATTGCCACATGTCTAACTGGCTCATCAATACATCGTAATGCAGTGTATGAGATGCCATCACCGGCAGAACTGCATCAAGTTTCTGCTCTAGTCTTAAAAATATGCAGCACTGTTCCACTTCACAGCTCAGAGCCTACGCACATGTTGAATAACATGCCTCCTTAATGCTTGGTCTACTGAGATGCATTCAACTCATTCATTATGCACACAGTGTAGAGCTTACATTCACACATTGTGGGGTTAGTCCAGTTTGTTTCGCCACTGCGTTGGTCACAGAGCCGATTTCCTCAGGGCAGGCGGCTAGCAATGCCTCCTTGGATCATAGCCTCGTAGTAGTTATGTGTGGCTGAGAATCCTCACTTGATCTCCACAGGGTGAAGCATGCAGCACCAGAGGATGGGGAGCTGTCCATGCATCAAACCGCATCAACCCTCAGCTCCTCACATCCATCAGAGAATGCACACTGAGAGCGTCATATTGTACAGCAGGCACTCAGAGGACAGGGCGGAGTAATTCCAGTCCATCCATCTCCAGCTGAAGCTAACGCTGTGTACTCTCTCCTCTATCTCTCCCTCTCTCACTTTCCCTCTCTCTTCTATCAACCACAACTCCGATTCACGCCCGTGCCCAGTGCACGCTGCCTTTTGTGAAAGGGGAGCTGGCCGCCTTGTCTCCAACGCTACGGACGTATTGCCCACTACACGGCTCTACAAATCACACATGCGTGTCAAGCCATCCGCCCTTTGCATCGGCCTAATGGTTTGGAAGAGATCACAAAGCGAGATCATGGAGCAAGGTGCCACTAAGTCAACTCTGCCCTACTGCAACGAACAAATTGCTGATGATAAAAGTATGTGTGCATCCCGGGTTGTCCTCCACTCTAATATGACATGAACCTCTGCAAATTTCCTTGCCTTGAAAGATTTCTTCTCTTGCATTCATCTATGAAATGACACGTGTAACTCTCTATCTCTCATGACTCTGAACACACGTGTCTGTCCAGTCTGTTTGCATTACATTCTACATTAAATTTGCCACACGACTGAGAGCTATAATGAAATTCTGCCTGCCAACGCCAGCTAATTTGATGGGCACTGCCTGCATTTGCCGCATCGGGGCACGATTCTCGCATTTATCTTACTGTATGTAGAGCGGTTCAGCACTTCAAAATCGTCTGGTGATATAAGTCAGCTTCAACTCTTATGACAGTGAATCATTAACCAACTCATAAATTTATAGGTTGAATATTAATCTATCACCAAACCGAGCATCCTGTGAAATGAGACTCTCATTCGATGCCTATAAGTTGCTATGGCAACCCACTAAAGTATATAATCAGGAGATGAAAACATATAATTATAGTTCTTAATATCAAACTCAGTCATACCTAGGTACTTGCTTGCTTTGGAAAATATGTTAGCTGTAGCAGGGACCCCTTCATTCTAAAGCACACTTTACCTGAGACAAATAACTTTACAATCAGTTACGTAAAAAGTGGGAAGTTGTGTGCATTTGCCAGGCATGAAAAATAGCACAAAAATAAGAGCACACTTTTTTTTTCTGTGATATTTAATACCATGTTATACGTTTGGGTCAGTGAAAACCCAGAATCTGTGAAGCCTTCCTTTTTGTGTGAACAAACAATAATCTCAATTGTAATTGCAATCGTGTTTGTAATTCAGCATTCAAATTAAACACTCTCGGTATGTGTAAAAACACAGCAAAACTCCTAAGCTTTGGATGCCTTTAAGTAAAGCAGGCATGGATTTGTCCCATTCTTCATAATGGAGAATGTTCATTGGATCTAATGTGATGACCTACTATATCTGTGCTGCAAGCTTATGCACTTAGTCCCTAATGCAATACCTCCATCCCCTCCCCCCCACCCCCCCCCCAAAAAAAAATAACCCACATATATGTAACAACTTCTTTTGAGGTTCCTGTGGTTATACGAACCAGTTAACACATTTAAAAGTTATTGATTGCCCGAGTTCTCCACACAAAAGTCAGAAATGGAAACCACGCCCCACTGAAGGCAGGTCAGACAGTTCTCAACTGCAGTGCAGCCAAGTAGTAATTTTATCACACTTCCACTCCCAATGTAGCTTTTTGTTAAGGAAAATTTACTTCTGATTATGAAGACAAGTAGAATTGAACTCGTCATCAGTCAAACTTGTTCAAGATCAATTCATGCATGCTAGATCTATGTAAAGGACAAACATACGTGTAGATGCACGTGGGCGAGACAAGAGTGATTTCACGTTATTGCTGAAATCTAATTGTTGAAATATGAATGGAAGTTAAATACATACATTATTGATTCAATACAAAAACCTTTTTTGAGGGAGGTTAGAATTAGATATAATCACAATTAAACAGATATTTTACAGTGTGAATTTACTGGTAATATAGTTTCATTGCTTTTAGAAATCTAATGAATTGAAATGAACTGAAATCACATTAAATCTCAATAATCTTACCCTGACCTTCAATTTTATTTTTGTGCATTTCAACTTAATTGATTTTCATACTACTAGTAATCCACAAACCTACAAATGGCAAATAACTTACAGATGAAACACAAATTACATTTGAGCATTTCCAAGGTAAAGGGGTACTTTTCAGGGATGTTGGTTTATTTTCTGTTTCCAAAGTCCATTACCCCCAATACAATATGATTTTCTAGAACACTTATAGGAGATAACTTTGCCCCAAAATTGTTTCAAAGAATCAATTGATTAGAAATTTTGCCAAAATGAAAATACTTGGGGTAATGTAGATAATACTGGACAGACATTCATGTACTAATGCATAAATGCCAAATAATGAATATGCATTGAAAATTTGTTTTTATATTGAATGGCCTAATATTGATGAGAAAATATAATAACAGCCCCAAAAATTTTATTAAACAAGTGCTGGATTTCATAAATTTTTAGATTAAGTGAGAAATATACGTAACACGGAGAGACATAAGTGTGACAGTTGTGTCTTTCCAATTGTGACCAAAGCTAAAGAATCTCTTAAACTGACCTTTTACAATGACCTCAGAATATGTTTTGAACTCCCCTTTAACTCCTATTAAGAAATGCCCTACAATACTTGAGTGAAATTCAGTGAAATCATGAAAAACATAAAAAATGGTGATATTGAAACAAACAAAGTAGTCCAATGGATACACAGTATAAAAAAGAGGTAACCATTCTTCATAAAACCAATTACTGAACCATGGTATCAATGAAACACTATCACACAAATGTAAATGTACTGAATTTTTAAATAGACAAAAGAACAAAATTCCCATTTATCAACAAGAACTTTCATATTCTGTACCTTACATATAACTGAAGTGCATTATAATTTCAATGTTGACTGGCCATGGATGATATCTCATCTGATGTGAAACGATATATTCTTCTCCGTTAGGGGACTGCATACAGTGGCTGCAGGCATATCCTGCAGCACACACAGATTGCGTCCCTCCGCAATGAATTATACATGGGATGCATTCGATAGGATGCTATTTGCGACAGTACCACTTCCCACAAGCACAGAATTTATGACGATTGTTAAATTGCATGTGGGGGCTGAGAGGAAGACTAGGCCATTAGACGCCTGCAGTAAACACTTGGGCATGTATGGCGTGTCTAGAGGCTTCCAATGGATGAAGGGAGGGGTGGCTGATCAGCCATTACCCCTTACAGTTGTCCACACAGTCTCTCATTTGCATAACTGATCACAGTTACATTAACGTCTCTATGAAGACTGGGCATTTTTAACCATATGTCTATCTTGTTCCAAAAAGATATTGTGCACGACTGGACATTCATCTGTTATTATCACACATCCTAGAGATAATGAATGCAGAGGAGCTCTCAAGTACTACAGTAACAATATATTGAGTGCATATAATTGAGTGGTGCAGAGATTGAAGCAGTTGCATTATGTGTTAATAATGTGGATGGGCACCAACTGTATTACTTGCATGCAGAACATTCTTTCTCTCTCTTTTTTTTTTTTAGGTAGGTATCTTTATCTTTGAAAATATGGAATGAAATACATTATGCCAGCTAAAATGTATCAATTTGCTACATAATTTGCTGTCTCACATGACTTACACCAATAAATGATGAACTCAGGATGAGTAATACAAGGTGATATTTCTGCTGTAAATACATGTACATTTGGTGATTAATACAGACATTCATTTTTACACTGGATGGCACAGGTTTAATTTCTTGAAAAACTAATTAGTTACCATATATTGCAATGAAAGATGCATGACATATGACTTGTGTTTATAAAAAAAGAAAAAGAAAAGATTAATATTTAGTAGGTTTGATTTCTGATGCATGAATTCACAGATGCATCCAAAGCATTCACATTGTTAAATGTACTACTCAGAAACTGAATCAGGTCAGAATCTCTCTATGGCTAAATAAGTTCTCATCTATGCATTTCCTGAAAGTGATGCTGTAACCACATCTTACACCCACTATCTGCTGTGCATATTTGTATACATGGAGTTGTGTCTTTCTTTTGAGTGCCACAACTTGATTCAGATTTAATGCAAAGCCTAAAGCTGTCAAGAATTTCAAACAATTCATATTCATCAATTGATAGTATTTCGAAATAGCACTGACTGTTCAAGTTTCAGTCTGTAAAAATGTGGTCTGACCTTAAACCTCATTCAATATACTATGCTGATTTAATTAGGTGAAAAAAAAAAACATTGTAAGATGAAGAATATTCTTAGATGAATTTGTTTGTTCTTTATTGTTACTAATATACTAATATACATAAGTGGCATAAGCTTTGATCCAAATTATGTAACAAACCATCAAAGTCCTTATTTTGGTTGTTGCTTGTTGTTTGTTTCTTTAACACTCTTGTGACAAAACAATAAACTTAAACTTTATCAGCACCTATGATATACAGGATGTGGGGACAAGTGTATTCAAAATGTTTTTCTTCGAAAGTTACTTCACTACATGCATTTTAATGGTTAATGAGCTATCCATCTGATCTGCTTACAGTTTGGATGGACTCTTCGATGAAATCTTGCAGGTTATGGGTACAGCTCTTCAAGTTGTTGGCTTGTTACAACTGCAAACTCCATCTTTTCCTTCATATCTGAAGCAGAGATAGAACGCTACCTTTAACCATGTGCTCTACTCTGCCAACTTCTGATGTTAGGAAAACACAGGCAGGACAGCGGGTGAAGGGTGGTACACAGCATCGGGCTGGCTTCTCCGAGGTTTGTTTGGAAATGTCAGGGGGCCTCATACCTGGGAAACCTTGAGCTCCAGCTTCTGTGGGGATCGATGGAGAACTTCAGCATCCGTCACCCGCCATTACGGGCATCCCACTGATAGCGGTCACTGGTAGGCATCATGGGATGGAAGATGATGCACTCGTGGCCATCGAGAGCATCACAACACCAAAAGTTTGACTGGAATACAAGTCTTTCATGGAAGACCAAATCTAATAGCTTTCTGGGCTCTCTCCACTCGAAGCTCTCTCTCTCTCTCTGTCTGTGCTACACAGCAAGTCCCATATGTTTATCCCTGATGTTATATCTCACGAACAATATTTTCCTCCCTTATTACCTTCTCCCTTAGTTATAGGAATGATTGCAAATTCAATTAGCATACGATGTATTAAAAATAAGTCACTTAAAGGCATAATTTACCATTTGCAGATGAAACAAAAACCCATCATTAGTGCTTTAAAATAGTTCTAAAATGTGAGTTAGGGATAGAAACGACCACTGTCAAAAGTTGAATCCGTATAATCGATGTTAAGTGTTGTTAAATACACAAAATGTGAACAATAGTTATAATAAAGATGTTTCCAGACTAAACCGTATACAGTTACGGTTTATGAAGAAAAACCCTGATATCTCCCTATATTTTAGGTTTCATTGCAAATATTTAATATGGTAGGATGTTTTATGATACAGCAGACCTACACATATGCATCAAATGTGATATCTTGAACATTTTTGAAATCACTGCTCCCAAAGGTAAACTGGACCTTTAATGCCTCACACTGCCTGTCACCAGATGTCAAGAAGTGGCTATAATTCGATTTATTGTGTTGTTCCAATCGCAAAGCCAGTAGTAACTTTTAAACCTAACGAAACCCTCAACCGAATAAAACTAGCTTGTACAGTATTAACTGCGGTAGAACTACAATACATTCATTACAGCACATTAAACTTACCTACCATATTGCAAGCTTGCATCACAATATGGGGCACAGGTGCTACACTTTAAGCTTATAAATATAATGCCCTCCATCACAGCAAATGATGGCTGGGTTTATCTTAGTAAGATGATTTATATTTTGTAGACAGCATGGCATGATGTCTCACCTAGAAATGTTTCAGACTCGTTATGACACAGTGACATGAACACAACATCCAATTTCTGAGTTTAAGTGTATACGGTGGACTCCCATAATAACAAACTCCTTGGGACTGGCAGTTTTCTTTTGTTATATCAAAATTTTGTTAAATAACAAACAATAAAAATACATAGAGCTGATAATATTGCAGCCTGAATTTTTACTGTTGTAACTGGATTTTGTTATAACCATGTTCATTATAACGAGAGTGCACTGTACATTGTACATCCATGAATTTCCAGAAACCAAGACCTCTCTGATAGTCCTACATACAGTAAATGCCAATTCCCAATGCTGCCAATTTAGTTGGACCAGTGAACAGAGATCCTCGATCACACTTCATTTCCTAATAAAATTCCAGAAACAAAACATTAAAACAAATGATTACTTTAAATTTTGTCAAATATAAAAACAGGTGCCTTGTAAGTTCAGATATTAATTGAATTAACAAACTTAGCTTCATTGGTACCGGTAATTTATAGAAATAGCTACAGTAGTTTGTGCTAGTAGATCCCACCCAAACAAATAAATTCCATTTTAATACAAGAGCTCAATATTAGTAACGCACCATTATTATTTTTGTCTATATTGAAAGATACCTTGGAAATGTGAAAAAAATTATGTTGTTTCCCTCTTGTATAGGTACCTGTCATTCACTTCTATCTTGAACAAAGCTTATAACGTTCCCAAGAAAATGTTCATCCTATGAGCTGTGCGTACCATTGTAGTTGTACTTTTAAATACACACTGGACTGCCTTTTCATTTCATATAACAGTAAACTTATCTCTGTCACAAATTAAATTAGCCTTCTATCCAATGTTTGTCAATACGAAAAATTTCAAATGTCATTTCAAATTTCAATCCAGGAAAGACAGCACTCGAGCTCTCCTTTGAATCTATGTATAAACAGAGGTAACATGCTTGAATAATTCAAGCCTTAAATATAACTAAGCCCTTTACAGAATGATGAAAGCAATAACACTCTCAGAGACTTCCTTTTCATGGCTGAATTCATGACACTGTGTTTTAATACTTCAGCACAGCTGGAGAGACAGTTATATTTCCATCTGCTACAAGCAGGTCCATGGAATGATTCTCCTCAGAGCCTTCATCTCCTCCACCAGTCACAACGGAGGAATTCAAAGACTTTGGAGGCCCATAGCAACAGTCGGCAAGGCAGCATCATCGCTGCAGGCTGATTTAAAACAGATCATCGACAGTTTCAAAACCTGATGCTGTTCTCACTGTACAAAGTACATTGTACAAACAAAGCACTAGCTGAAGCAATTAACATGGATGAATTCATTTTCTTCGATACATGTCAACACTAGAAACTAATACTAATTGATACAAATATCAAATGCGTGGCGTTGATAGGTGCTTAAGAATCTCACATCTCCTCTTAGATATATTGTCCCTATCCCCTTTGAAGTCAAGATTATCTAGCACCTATATATGCAGTAATGTTTGCAAGTGAATACAAAACATCAACAAAAGACAAACTTGCCTCCCAATGAACAAGAATCCTACATCACTCAAGAATATTTCATGCAGATATTTTGTCCATCTTCACTTGTATGGGAACAGTAAACATGACAAGAAGGCCAAGACACATTCACAGGTCAGCTTCAAAGTACCAGTCTACACAGAAAACAAAACATCATCCCAATGCTGATTCCCAGCCTCAATCAAAATGGGGGCTCAAACCAGGAGGAAAGCCTCCCAGGATCTGTCTTTTCTTCTTATTTTTCCTTCATTTTAAAGATACTGCTGGTTGAAATATATTTTGGGTATTCTCCAGTGAGAGAATAAGTTCTTCAAGGCATGGAGGTAGAAAAGAGACCTCCATGTTCAAAGTAACTCAGTAATCTACTCCAGGGTTGACTCAAAGGACGTATGTCATGCTTACACCAGGGATCGTAACGTGTGACTAGACAATTTATGTGTGTGTACCAGGCATGCACATTTCAATAGGCCCGTTCACAAAAAACGAAAATCGAAATTTCAATCGCGATCCAAATTTTGATTTTTTTTTCAACCGTTCATACACAGGGAAAAATCGCACTTCGCAGCAAGGAAAGAACGATCAGTGGCCAAATTGCGCATGCGCGAAACTTGCATGACCGAAACTCGGATGACCGAAGACTGACCCCGCAGTCCCAATAGAGTTTCGCACGTGCTACGAACGATGGGATTAAAAATACCGATTTCCGAATCTCGATCGCACTCACACACACGACGGTTGGCAAAATAATCGCGATTATTCTGAAAAATCGCACTAATAGTGCGAGTTGGATCGCGATAAGGATCGCGGTAATTAGTGAGATTTTTCTGTCCACACTGGAAAAAATTTCGAAATTTTGATCGCGATAAGAAAATCGATTTTTAAATCGCATTTTTTCCCTTGTGTGTGAACGGGCCTAGTGCATGTGCAAAATAAAGAGGGTGGGACATAAAGCAAAATTAACAATACATTGACTTTTTTAATATGCCTACAAAATTAAACGAAATGCCTGTAGATTTTAGTACGATCATCCTGTGTGACTCTTAACCACTTTCTCAACCTTACAGCACATAAACCTAAGACATTACACATGTGCAATCCGATCTGGCTGAACAAACATACACGCACATAATGTGCACCTTGTGTACTCTTTGCCTCTTCACTTAGCCGACATGTACATTATCGATGTCTGATACTCGTCTGCTTGCCTGTGTACTCAAGATATTGATCCCCTGTAACTCTAGCTGGGTCAATCTGTGAATGCATCAGATAATTTGAAGTCCCATCTCTAAAGCAGGCCCTCCAGTGCGCACTAATTTCATATGTATGAGGCATTCTAATGCAAATACAGTACACCTTGTCTCCATGATGAGAAGTCTCCACTTACATATTACTGCGACCCTTTGCTGCCATAGACACGACTCAAATCATACAGTACATGTACACAGACTCAGACCTGCACACACACACACACACACATACACACACACATACTCATTCAGAAGCAACAAAAGAGTGTCAAGTCAGTGCCCCTGGGTAATTAGTTCATTAACCAACACACCACTAGTCTCATTGTACCATGAGTCATGCATTGTGAGTGCATAACGGTTAATGCCCTAATGGCCTCGGTGTGTTTTAAAATATTTAGTCACTAATTACAGGTACACTTTACAACATACATATTCAGGTATCTTCAAACAGTCGTCATATACTTGAAGAGGAATTCTACACCAGGAAAATGTTCGTCTATAAAGAAAGAGTAAATTGTTATAAGCAAAGTAGTGAAAATTTGATCAAAATCAGACAAAAATTAGGGAAGTTATGACATTGTGAATTTTTGCAGAACAGTTAGAACAGATAATATGAGTGTACAAATGAGTGAGCTGATGATATCATCATTTCACAATTTTTCATTGATCATGCACAAAAAACAACTAAAGAAATTGTAAATTTTCTGCTTTAAATGTATGAAACATACTTTATGTCATTCCTGGCTGAATAACTTTAAAATAATCATCAGTCACTCAGATATGAAATTGAGATTTGAGTAAAATTGCACTTGAACAAAAAATAAAAAAATAATAAATATGAAAATAAAATACTAATTGATGTGCTTACAAATTTTCACTCTTTCTTTTCAGGCTAACTGTGATGAACTGGTCTACAATTCCCCTTTACTCAAGTACTGTAAAAAGAACTTCAAATCAACGTGTTCTATTATGTGGCAAATCTATCAAAGCATGACTGCCATTTCTCATGCATCATGTAAACATATACACAAATATATACACACACCAATACAAGCACACATCATATCTCCTCCTCCATCCTACAGTATTGAACTGCATCAAAAAGAGACAATTTACTTTCACTGGAGTGAACAAAGGAATGATTCATACAGTAACACAGAATCAACTCCATCTCATGATCTCATGTAAGAACAGGTTTGGATGATTCAGAACACCACATCTCTGGAGGAAAAATGCGCCGTCTGAGGGGATCCGAAGAAGGCAATTGTTTACGTTTTCTTCCGTCTCTACGTGGCTCCCTTGAAATGAAATTGGCCTTCCTGTCGTAGGAAATCAAGTTCAAGCCAAGGTAATCAACAGCCTTCCAGCTGCTGCCAGTCTATCACAGTATATCTCGGACCTACACTCCCCTTTTACAGCGCTTCCAATATCTACCAATTTTCATCAAATGCTGGCATGTAGCATGAAAACATCATATGTCTGATTAATGCTACATTGTATGTTACTATAGTTTATTTGACTGCAGTCACAGTTTTTTCAAATTATGACATCAGTGAATTTGCATGTTTTCTTTATCATAAGCACACTGAAGCCCGTTCACATTTGTTTGTTTGGTTGTTTGTTTGTTTTTTGGGGGGAGAGGGTGGAATATTATCTGATGAGGCAGTAACATAATTATGTTCTAAATATCAATTACATGCATATGATACACATAAATGTGCATACTGGTCTATGAGACAAGGAAAACAGTACCAGCAAAAATTCATCAATTTAAACAGAAAAGTAAAGAAAAGAAAAGCTTAATTCATTCAGAAGCTCTAAACAGCCAGGGTACATGGGGCAAAATAAGCAAGTAAAACATTCACATAACATAATACCAGACATTCTAGAGAACCCAATAAATCCTCATCTACACATGAATGTAAGAGAGGATAACTTCCTTCAGTTTGCAAGGATGATTCCTTGGGGGTTACATCACATCATCCCAAAATTACTCTGGTTCCAAAAGGCATTTTTTAATGAGAAACTGGCTAAACATTTTCTTTAAAAAAAAAGAGAGAGAAGAAATGACATACTCTGTTGAGACTGCATGAAGTCCCACTACACTGATTTTGTTTTGCCAAAAAGAGAGAATACTGTTTAAAAAATTAAACATTCAATCTGAAGGTATTTTCTTGCTTTTAAATCATATTGGCTCATATGCAAATGTACAGTGAAACCCCATTATAACGAGGTCCGTGGGACCGGCGATATTACCTCGTTATAACCGGTACCTCGTTTTATCCGTACGCATCAAAAAACAAAGAAAAACATAAGCACGACATCATATACCCATCAATGAAACTTAAGAACATCCTTTGCGTTGTTGGATGATGGGTCATTATTATTGAGAGAATAAAGGAAAATATATCTGTGAATTAGACGAAAAAGCAGGGGCTTAAATGAGTTAAATCTTTATTGTATTTCTCGTTTGTTAAGTTTTTCTAAACACCAGCGCAAATTAACATACAGGCGTTGTTTACCGTAACTTGGGGGTATTTTTACGCTGTTGGTGTCCAGCGGGAATGCGATGATTTCATGAATCATTTCGGCTGTAATCTTGTACAATGTATGATCGTTGCGTCCGAAGGGATTAAAAATGCGTTCTTTATTTTCTTCCGAAAATCTCTTCGCGTTTTGTAAATCCGTTCTTGAAAAATATGCGACAGGATTGAATGTGGAAGGTTGTGATCCTTTTTACACAATGTACCTGGTAGACCATTCTGAAAGAAATAAAAATCTTTATTGTGAAATGCCGTGTTAAAATTGTGATAATGAACAAACCCAGATCTATTCAAACTAATGAATGCGTTTGATTCCTTTTCTGATTTAGGTTAACCTGCGTCATTCAACTTTTTTTTATGCTACTGTCACCTGGCGAGATCGCGATGATTTCAAGAGTAACATACATGCGTTGTTTACCGTTTAACTTGCGAGGTATTTTACGCTGTTGGTGCCCAGCGGGAATTCAACAATTTCATGAATCATTTAGGTTGTAATTTCATACAATGTATGATCGTTTTGTACATCCGTTCTTGAACTGTTAAATGCGTTTGTTTCTATTTCCGAACACCGATTAATATAGGTTAACGTGTGTTATTCAACTACTTTTTACGCTACTATCACCCGGCGAGATCGCGATGATTTCATTAATTATTTCGGCTTTAATCGTACACTCTCATATTTAAATTAATTTGTTAAGTGATAATGAACAAATCCAAATCTATTCAAACTAATGAATGCGTTTGTTTCTTTTTCTGAACACCGATTAAGTAAGTTAACATACATTATTCAACTATTTTTACGCTTCCGCCACCTGGCGGGATCGCGATGATTTCATTAACTATTTCGGCTATAGTCATACACACTCATATTCAAATCATCATTTGTTAAAAATGATTATGAACAAATTCAGATCTAATCAAACCAATAATTGCGTTTGTTTCTTTGTTTGAACACCGATTAAGTAGGTTAACATGCGTTATTCAACTATATTTTTACGCTACTGTCATCCGGCGGGATCGCGATGAATTCGTTATTTCGGCTTTAATCATCCGCACTCATATTTGCTAACCAGCAAAACAACTGGAAGTCGGAACTAAAAATGGATATAATGATGAGTTGCACATGCATTCCAATTGTCCATTTTTGGCCACAAGTGTCGCTACATGCAAAGTTTTTGAATGTGTTTATCTTTTTCTCTTTTTTTCTCGTTGCACTGTCGTCTGACCTAATATCACGCACGCGTATCCCGCGAAAAAGAAAATTGAATGATTATGTCGTCGGAAGGCATTCCTGTGTCTTATCGCGTGATTTAGAAGAAAATATGGAAGGAACGGTTCTCTGCAAAACGGGAAAAAGACGTGGATAGCGTGAATTCGGTTTTCAATGTTTCGTTTGTCGCATGTTTGAAAGCGGCAATTTAGTCAAGAAATGGAACCTCGTTATATCCGATCAAATTGCTTATGTTTTTCTTTATCATGATGCACCAAAATTGTCCTCGTTATAACCGGAATCTTGTTATAACCGATTCGTTCTGCCATAGGTTTACACGCAAAGGAAAACGGGACCGACGCGATCACCTCGTTATAACCGAACTCGTTATAACGGGATTTCACTGTATATGTACATGATCTCATCAAATTATGATAAAATTATCACTGACCTATCCCCCCCCCCCCCCCGTACATAAATAATGTTTAATTAGGTTATATCTGTTATCTGAAATGAAATTACAATATTCATCAGCCTTTAAATCTCATGCTATTATACAGTGGAATTTTTGTTGCAGTTTTCATCTCATTGTGAACACTCTTACAAAGAGGAAGGTGAACAAAACATGACCTCGTCTCAAGCACATGATCGGAAGCAGGTTTGAACAGCATGGATGTGCATTTTACCATGAGCAAGATCGGAGACAGCAGGTGCAGCTGTACAAGCAACATTTTGTGCTTTACTGCAAATGATTTGTTCCTTCTACTGAATGCAATACAATCAGTCAGACATTACCATGGTGACCTTGTCCCAATAAACCTACCTGAGAACATAACACAAATGTTATCTTTGAAGGAGCTGCTACATACATAGTATTTACAGTTCGTCATGTTTGAACCTTACCTAGGTTACTTCTTCTTTTTTTTTCTTTTTTTTTGTGTGTCTGTACAGTAATATGTTTGTATCCCTTCAGCTTTCTAGAAGGCATTTGACTCTATTCACATTGATCTTTTTATACTGGCAAACCCATTCAACTCCTAAGGAGCAACAGACATGCAATATAAAGCACTGACGCAGACAATTCAGAGCATAATAGGTGAGGAGAGGATGATGAAATGGCCGTATTTATCACGCCCAGTAGCATCTGGCCAATATCCTGCCACACTTGCCAGGCAGTACAGGGAGGGGGCTGAATTCATTTCTGGGTCAGCACCATACAGCTCACCTATGACTCAGGGCTATAGGCACATTCCCATGAAGACGAACTCGGAGAAACAACAGACACACTGCATTCAAATGTATGTGATCCATTTATGTTCTCGGCATGCATGCATACATACACAGCTGCCTAGTTGCATTTCTGTTTTGCAGAGTGTGCTAGATAAACAGTATTGCATGGTGCAACACGGTGGGATATACAGTCCTTGAAATTCAGGGCAACTGCAACCTTCCGTTCAAACTTCAACGTTCTCCTTCGTGCAATATGATGCAACATCATTAGTGGTACACATCCTATTTTCTCAAGCTGATAGGGAGACTTGTCCGGGGAAGAGATCCGAGTGCTGACGGCCAATGCATGCACAAGATTAGCCTCATACAATTTGAATGCTTTGACCAAGCTACTCTGCAACATGACTCAGATACACATAAACCAGAGACGTAATCACACTAAAAGCTTAATACACTGTACATTCTTCTCAGAACATGTTCTCCCTAATCAGCCGCCTGTGTGGGCCCTTGCATCAAAATAGAATCAAAATACAGAGCTGATTCTGAAAGGTGCTTTTAAAAGGTGACCGCCAAGCTAAAGATTTTCAACTAAATAATATTCATCTGTATTTTTGCTTCAAAAACACATATGCATATATGCCAAACATGCCAGGGCATGACATTGATGGTGTATCTGTGAAGAAAAATACAGGGAATGATTTGAAACGGCATCGATGGAAGTTGCCCAATACATAAATTCTGTGCGGAACTTTCATATGTTTGTGCATTTAAATGACCTGTGCATGGTGAATGCCCATTGCTTCTAAATTATTGGAGCCTCTCAAGTACTGTATTGATATCAGTGAAGTATTGTCTGCATGCAGGTGCAGGCACACATATACAGCAGGTACCAGTAGACTAACATTCTGTAAAAATGGACATTTTTGTGCGTTTCACATAACATGAAACTTGCACTAAAATAAAAACAATTCTTTTTACTTGTTACATGTTAAAGGGTGTGTACAGTTCTGGTCGAGGTGAGGATTTAGCTTTTAACGTTTTGCGAGATATTCAGAAACCACTCTATGAGATGTCAAAGAGCATGCAGTTCTAAGGGGTATCAAAAGTTTATTTGATGAAAATCGGTTTTGAAATGGCTGAGATATTCAAAAACAAGGTGAAACAAAGAGATCCTAATAAAGTTGGGGCATGTCGCCTGTTATTATTAGCACTTTTTTGGATATCTCTGCCATTTGAAAACCAATTTTCATCAAATAAACGTTGAATCCTTCTTAAAATTACATGCTCTTTCATATTTCACAAGAGGCTTTTCATTATCTCACTTACGAATGTTCAAAACATGAATCCCCACCTCAACCAGTACTGTACAGTCCCTTTAATATCGGAAATTCCAAGCAATTAAAAACATGAAATTCATCATACCTAGTCAAGCACGAAAAATTACTAACATGAAAATTCCACTTTTAAAGCACTCTATAGATCATCATACATAGAATTATGCACGGTTGTTGTCACTGGGTGCATGCAAGGACAAGTGAGATATCAGTCTACATTACATCAATTGCATTAGTGATGCATCAGTACAGGTCGTCAACCTTGCAAAAGGTTGCACAAATGTTGTAGGAATTTTTTAGATGAAAAGAGTTGTGTAATAATATATCCTTTGGTACCCTTCAAAAATGTGTCTTCCATTTGTTTTGGTCTTTAGTAGAAAGATATAAAAAAAAGCATTAAACAATGACACAGTAACCCTTACAAGTGTTCTAGGATAATTACCCTCTGGACAATTGCCCCGACCCTTTTCCTGACCCCAATCCTAACCCTAATCTTGAACCTAATCCTAACCCTCGCTCAAATTCTAACCCTAAACCTAACCCTATCACTAACCAGTCTAATGGGGGGGGGGGGGAATAATCATCTTGACATGCTTATAAGGTATGAACTGAGTATGCAAAACATAATATGCAACAATTATGTACCCTTCTCTTGTATGCTAGCAGCTCATCTTCACAATTCTCAGAAATAAAACATCATTTATGAATGTGAAGTGGTATGACATATATAGTAACCCTGAGTAGTCCTTGTGACAATCCTTCAAAACATTCAAAGGGTTAATCACCAAAAATAAGAACTTGGCTTGCGAATTGTATATTATGTCAACATGATGTGTTCGTGTATAAACTGAAGATTTCATACATTTCATTCACCATTTGTTTTCATCATACAGTACATGGACACGCAACTTCCAGTCCCCTCGCGATAAGAGGTACATACTACAATGTGTATATGTAATTCTATGCCCGTGCTGTAAATTAAATAGCATGTAACCTTTCGTATATAAAGAAGAAAAGCCACACCCCATTATCTGTTTTGGTAATAATAGTACAATTAAGACTGGTCCTGTATGATGTAGATGCATACAGAGTAATGATTTTAATCACAAGCAACACATGGAAACACCACTGGACAATGGGACATGTTCTGAAGAACATACATTTGATGAGCTCCTTCATTGATCATGAGTGAGTATGCAAGTCCATGCCCTGTCCATAGAATTAATGCTGAACATTACAGATGCAATTTCCTATACAGCGAGAAGAAAAGCAGTTGAAACAGTACCCATCATACTGTGTGTTACATATTGCCTTCCCACAGACAATGTCAAAGTAATAAAATATGAAAGAATCTTCATTTAACCATTTTCTGTCCCTCAAACTTTTGTCAGGCTCTAGCCGTCAACAACTTCACACAAACAAAATATAAAAAGCACTTGCGCTTTCAAGTATCTCAATCTTATAGGGTGGGTGGGGGAAGCTTGTATATCTCACCTAGATGTCTGTGACCTGGCAAGTACACATTTTAATACTGCACATGTACACTCGCTTCCTCTGTCTCAGCATGCAGCTGTACAGTTGTACATTTAACTTTCCACCTGGCACTAGCTCACCATTTCCACCACTAAAATTAGCCTAGGAAAAAAAAATATCAACAGCATATCTTCTCAATCAAATATGACAGCTGCTCTAAGTTTGGCATGTATCCCATACTCGATTCTCAGCACAATCCCCCAATAGGACTGCAAAGACAGTAGACTGTATGACAGTTGCTATACTGTTGGCATACAAAAATATTGATGAATGATATTTCTTTTTAAAAAATAACTAGAAATGTCGCTACGGCAACTGGTATGCCTCCGCCATAATGCATGGTTCTCCTAATAGGTCTATAGTACAATGTCTTGACAATGTGTGATGACAGTTTCACATAATTGGCAAAATATCAAAATTGACAGATTTGAAACAAATGTGCAGATTGTTTACTTTCCTTGAACTAGGTTTATTTGGATGAATGACTTAATTGTCAGAGTGCTGGTATTTGGGGATTTGAGGATTTTTACTTGACTTCTGACCCTTTTATAAGTATATGCACCAAGTAATTTACAAGGTATGGAGAAAAAGTGTAATTTCAGTATGGTAAAATACCTGTATTTAAACCTGGCCTTTGACCCTCGACCTCTGACCTTAAAGTTCCAAAGAGAATACTGTTGGGTAGAACATGCATAAATATGCAATTGTAGTAAGTTTCATGATGATACCTTGAGTTATTTTCCAGATATGGGGGAAGAAGGGAAATTTAGCACTTTCCCTTGACCTTTGGGCAAGAAACTTTCCACAGAATATCTATGGGTAATACATGTATATATCAAGTTTCAAGAAAAAATCCTGCAGGCATTGCATAAATACTGTATGAAGGAAGTAGTGACATTTTGCAGAGTTGACCTTGACTTTTGACCCCCTGACCTTTGACCCAAAACCCCAATTCCCTAGATAATCACTGCCAGTCAGTACATGCATATACTATAAAGTTCCACGAAGATACCTTGAAGCATTTGCGAGATATGGAGAAAAGCATACAATTTCAACATTTTGACTTGACCTTTGACCCACCTCATGACCCCAAACTCTCTCTGGAGAATCTTTATTTGGTAGTTCATAAAAACACTAAGTTTCAAGAAAATACCTTCAGGCATTGCATGGATATGGGGGAAATAGTGAAATTTTGAGCATTTGACCTTGACCTTTTGACCTCTGACCTTGAGCATGTGGACCCAAAAGTTGATAGGCACAACTTCACCCCCTCATACACATACCTGCCAAGTTTCATTAGAATACCTCACACAGTTTTTTAGTTATGCTGTCCACAAAATTGATTAAGGACGGACGGACGGACGGAAGGACGTAAGGACGGAAGGACGGACAACCAGAAAACATAATGCCTCCGGCACCCCTTCGTGGCGGAGGCATAAAAACAAAAACACTTTTCAAATTTACATGTGCCTGATGATGATAATCTTAATAATTCATACATTTTTGACAGCTCCAACATTTCAGATAAAACCAGAGTTGACACCGCAAATGTTTTCACTCATTTCACTTGCAGGCTTCAATTTCCACAGAACAGCATCATATTTCACTTAGGAACCTATCTGTTTGTTTTTATAATGCTTGTGGGCAATTCCGCAGTTAGGTGGACATGACATGGATAAAAGAAATGTGCCTCTTTATCTTACCCTTTAATCTAGGTATCAACTAATGCCATGGATGTTCACCAATCATTAGGGTCTTTCAAATTCAGTAGATTTTATTTTTCATATTCATTGATTTTGTGAGATCTAAAACCATCATTTAAAATGTACATGTGGGACTGGGGACGCTGAAATTCACTTAAATGCAAATTACAGTGGGTTCTTTTGAAAATTTTTCCTCAAAGTTTTGCTAAAGGGTAAAAGATGAATACATTTAAATACTCCAGAAGTCATGTGACATTTTGTCAATTACAAAAGGGTGAAATGACCTGCGGAATTACTCCGGACAAATGTAACGTTACTAACCGTAACGTTACTAACCATGCTTTTGGGGGTCTAGCTAAAAAATCATTGGTCTAACTGCTAAAAAAATTTGCATGAACATTTGTCATGATGCACTAATTGAAATTAATGCAACACTTTGTTTGAAGTAACCTGAATTTTTGCACACTTTTTGTTACAAGACATTGATTTTTTTGTCATGTCCTTTTTTCGTAACGTTACTAACCAGCCCTTTAAGTTGCTATAGCAATTCTAATATTTCTTGGATTGTGTTCATTCTTTTCTGTATCATAAACCTGGGAAGGATGAACATGTTTTTGACATAATTTTGACTTGAAGTGAATAAATGGTAATTTAGTGGTAAAAACAAATATCTAAATTTGTTCAAATGTAACGTTACTAACCGCGGAATTGCCCTTATGAACATTGGCTAGCACTTCCCAGCTATGCAAGACTACAACATTGAAAATTAATCCCTCCTAATACAGCCTAAAAGCAGGTAGACCCTTACACTGCTTTTTGATGGAAAAAAAGTAAATGAATGAGCCAAAATGAAAATTATCTCTGGCAGATGAATTATCAGTATGAAGTAGAAAATCAGTTCATTACCGGTAGTTCTGAAGGGGGGATTACTAACTCCAGTTATCAACCATCAGATTCATAATACTCAAAATTAAAGAATACATAATCTGTACATTGTAGGAATCAATTTTATTTCTCACATTGAATCATTATGAATCAAGTCATCTAGCTGTATCTAGTTCATTAAAAATACTGGTAAGCTCTTGCTTTCATAAGGGATTCTAGAGGTTGATTGCAGCATCACAAAACCACTGTAACAATTTTGAATTCTACTATTGCTCATGTTCATGGTCCCAACTGTCGGTCTCAGCTACAGCTGTACATGAACAAAGAAGTTCATTACAACATTAATGCAATTTTCCCTGCAAATTTAACATAGTTGGAAGGCACTTACAATGTAACAATTAATGCGACAGCAAATCTAGCTGGCCATTCTTTTCCTGGAGTTAAATCAATCAGAAAATGTTTGGCAAATGAGTACCATTAGGCGTTTTCACATCAGCCCGATAAAAATCCAAGCTTGAAATATTTTCTGTGATTGCGAATTAGAGCGCTATTTCATTTCTTATTCACATCAGCCCGAAGAGGGGGTAGCCCGAATAGTTAAAAATTTTAAAATAGCTAATTTGACAGCTGAGTTTGTGCAAACATCATCAGTAATGTGTGTGCCCTCTCAAAAATTCCTCATGATTTGTGTACAGTTTGCCTCGATCGATCGGGTCACACACGCTAGGCATGATGGAATTCATTGCGCTAATTTTTCGAGTCGTTTTCACATTATCAAATAGCGCGCTACTATCCCGCTATTTCAGAAATTTCCCGAGTTGGAGTCGAGAAATTTTCTAGATCAGAGCGATACAATTAGCGCGCTAATTTGCGTTCACATTATCAAATAGCGCGCTATTTCGCTATAGCGAAAATTTCCCAAGTCAGAAAATAGCGCGCTATTTCGCTATAAATTTCCCAAGTCAGAAAATAGCACGCTATTTCGGAACATCGGGCTGATATGAAAACGCCTATTGATATGATTAGGAACGATTACATTTTTTTCATGTATTACTGCAGGTGTTGACATATTTCCATACAACATATTCACTGATTTGATTTCCCATACTGCCTTTGTTCTGTACTTTGTAAAATTAATAATGGCTATTCAATAAGATCACACCCATCCACCCATTTCTATTCCTCTTCCTTTCTTTATATGGGCAAGCACATGCACGAAAGCAAGCTAAATCTGAATCATTTCCCCCCTCTGAAATTCATTCTCTAATCTAAGATTGACATTGTTTCATGTGTTCTGAAGACCCATTTATACAAGAATTTGAAACCATCATGTTATGTGATATGATATGAATTATTATCTGAGTCATGTTGCACAGAGTGATAGTTGCCATATTCTCAACACATATTATAGAAGCAAGGGAAATATCCAAGGAAAACAACAACAACAACTGTGTATTGTACTGTCACAAAATTTCACTCACAGTGTTTTTCCTTTCAACAGTTAAGTGTGTGCCAACATATTCCTATAAAATATGATTACACAATAAAAAGTTAAAACCTAGATTGGCTAACATTTGTAGTCGAACATATCTGTATCTTTTTTTTTTCTTCAATGTCACATGTTCCTTAAGAATACATGCTCACAAGTAGCCTCCCCCTCCCCCCCCCAACACGCACACACACACACACACACACACACACTACCACAAGCACACACAGGAGCAAGGAATTGGCTACCACTAACAAATGACCCAAGAGCATGTTTTGCTCAAGCAGCATCAGTCCATGCCAAATTGATCATATCATGCAAGTTTTTGAGTACGACTAGTCCTAAATGCATTGTGTCACTTCAGAATTGCCATGACTGTAATGCTATCATCTACAGACAGAAAACTGCACTGCAAAATTCAAGGCCAGCTGATTAAAATTTGATCTTAGATTCAACATGTCCCCCCCCCCCCCCCCCCATGGGGACACTCATACTGTACAAGTTTCTCTGAGACACAAGCAGTGCATTTCTTGAACTCCATAATTTCACTATGAAATATTAGTGGTGTGATTTATCCAGCACACAATAACAGAATCATAAATCCTGTATGTTAATAAGTAGACATGATTGATAAAGATGTTTGAGCTCACTGTTTCTTTTCTTGCATGTCCTTGTATGTTCTAACATTATCCTACAATGTACATTTCTGGTTCCTTTCTTAAAATAGCCAAATCTCAATGAATGGAGGAATTAATCTGCACCCAGTCTGTTATTCAGGACTTTCAATTTGACTTCAAATGCTAGAGAAGAAAACAATGCATGCCATGTTGGGCACATGACAAGTGAGATACATATCTCCACTTTTCATGTAATGAGGATGAAGGATACATCCATGAGTTTTACAGTCCGGATGCAAACAACCTCAACTTCGGTGACCAATTCAAAAAATTGGTAGGTGATGACAAACCGGGAGAGATGTGTGGCATAAATTACACCCTTTTTTTAAGACCGCTGAGATGATTTCTTGTGTGATCTGTTTCAGGCTTCATACAGTGGGCGGACCATCCAAGAGAACACTAGCCCGTCTTTCATTCTCTCTGAGAAAAGCTGACGTCTAACACTCTTGCTAATGTCACATGCCTTGGTACAGTGTACGTCTTATAGGCATGCATTCTTAGCATATTTTCATACAGCTATAGTATGATACATTGCAAAACATTGTTTACTGGATGGTGAATGCTCTGATCAATCCATTCACAGTAACCCAGGAGGTATCGAAAATTTAATTTAATTTAAAATTCAATTAAAAAAACAAACAAATGTTTAAAAACCACTCTCTATTCTTCATGCAATGGTAAACTTGACATTGGATGTACTGTACATAACTTGATTACAATACCAGAGTAAATCACTGACGAAACAGACTCTTAATCGAAGCATATCTTTCGTACTGGAGTCTCATTGTTACTTCAAAGGGAGGGAGTATCTTGTGGTGTAGGAAGTCCAGAGAGTTTAGGAACTGACTGAGCACTGCATGGTATGATGAAGAGTCAAAGACACAAGCAACTGTGACAGTCATTCAGCAGAACACACTCTGGAAATGTTGAGATGAATTCTTTGTAGGTGAAATACAATTTGCTTCAGAGGAATCCATTTCATAGTAATCAAAAGGTCCATGTCAGGAAAACACTTCCACACCCTAAAGCATGTTCCATATGCACCAGGTGAAATTCTGTGTCAGAAAGGCTATGGAAACTGCACAATGTGGTGATTCATGAATGATTTCATTTTGAACATTGTGTATGAACTTGCACTGACTTTGATGGGTAGCCTAAAATCAAATGAATGCTTCTAAGGGACTTACAGTGCACATGTGTACCGAGTCCATTCTAGTATTTTTTTCTTGCAATTGCTTCCAACATTTGTGTTAAATATCTTAGTGTCCATGGTTAAGAAAGGAATGAAAGTTAAATCTCTTCAAGAATACTTTATAGGTCTATACATTTAACAGACAGTATATAAAAGGTAAAACACACAGGGGGAAAACATTGCAGTCAGCATGATTATTATCTTTTTTTTTCCTCTTTTTGTTTTGCATACTTGTACATATATTTGGATTTCTTTATGAACAGTGGCGACTAAATAGCATCAATCTTACTGTGATGGCCGATGAATTGAAATGTAATAGGTATTGTTAAATACATTTAAAGGAATGATACAGACAATGACAAAAGACATTAAGTCATTGACTTGTGTCAACCACTGAACACTTGTGTACTACAATTACATTGTATACATGAACACACAAAAAACAAAAACAAAAAACAAACATAGTTCTCCAAGCATGCTGGAAAGAAGACAAACACTGAAAAGCAGATCCAATGATGTACGGGTATACACAACAGCATGAATACAATACCAGTGAGTCACAAGAGAGTGAGATAAATCTACCTCTTGGGTCGAGCTTGGAGAGATCAATCAAGGAACCTGTTGGTAGAGAGAAACATGCATGCAAATGGGAAATGGCAATAATTGACATGCAATAAAGATAATAAAAGTTGGTTTTATTTTTTGTCTTTCTTTCAATGACAAGAAGTTGAATGTTAACACAAAATAGAGAATAAACCTTGACACAGCCCTTGGGAGAAAGTCTACTGGTTCACATGCATTTAATCTAGAATGATTTCTCAAGAAAATTGTTCACTAAGAAAGATATAGGATTTCCTTTATGTAAAGTTGAGTGCTAAAGACTGCCTTGATCAGTAAATGGTAAACCAGCAAGAGTTTGACAATTCATTCATCCTTGGCTTTATAATACAATATCAACATGAATATTGACAAATACTCAGATCATTAATTTTATTACACGATTTTTAAAAGTGAACCACCATGATACACACGTGAGAGGTGCAGTGAAAGTTAGAGAGAATTGAAAATAGCTCTGAGTGGCGAATATGTTGCACATGCCATCATTAACCGTAAAAGTGGAAATTTTCGTGGAGTTGAAATTTTCATGCATTATGAAGAAACTAGTGCAAAAACAAAAGCAAGCAAAAATTTTTGCTTGGCATATGTTTCTGCAGTTGATTTCTTGATTTTGTGAAATTAAAAACACGCAAAACTCATCTTACCTGGCTGAGCGTGAAAAATTACTCATGCGAAAATATCCACTTTTACAGTATGAAATTGAATTGACATTATGTCAACACGACAAGTTTGCAATGGTATCAAAGGGTAATCATACAATGTATCTAGGCTTTTAGTGTACATAACATGCTATGAAATAATTCTGTCAGATTCTCTTCCTTCGAAAATCACTTCTTTAAAATGCATAAATTATGCTGATGTCTATGAATGTGTGTGATAGATCCCAGCACTGTCAAATTTACATCTAGGCAAATGAGTTAGTTATGTGAGTTGTGTCTTACTGCCGATGTTCTGCATTCCTTTAGTCTCACAAACATGCAAACTGGGATCCAAAGATTTAGCAGAAAATATATTGTTGGTATCTGGAAAGATAAGTAAGGGTACGGTACCTTGAACAACATTCAAGAGCTTAGCTCTGTTTGTTTTTGTTTCAAAGTAAAACCCTAATTTTGAATTGAAATGACCTTAGGGAAGACAGAAATCAGCACTGAAAATATAGTCAATTTTCATTTCTAATTCCACTAGCTTTGATGTCCATGTCTTCAAGCAGTGTTACTTTTGCTGACATTCAAAGTTCTACCCTGTAGCTAAAGATGATACTTCTTGCATCCACAACATATCCACTTCATGAAAAATCAGTTCCCTACAATATGTCATGTTTTGTATGATTTTAGATGCAAATTCTCCAAGTTCTTATTCAATGATTCCATGAAGCTTTTCATATCTTTTTTTTTTTTTTAGAACAAGAAGATTCAGTTTTGGAAAAGTCTGACATACAATGTATTTGCTAACTTCAGAAATTGTCAAAATTTGCTTACTGAGCTGCCTGATAACATACAAACACATGCACAAACACACTAACAGGATACAAAGGTTTCGAGAATTGCATGTCACATGCTGTGATTCATCATAAAGAGTTCTATCGTGATCAAATATCACCATGCTAATAATTTTTTTCCTGAATGGTTTAATGTCTTATTCTTAAACACCACTGCCTAGATGGAAAGTATAAAGTATGGTTACATTCGGTCACTTAAAAGATCTACAGTTTGAAGAATTCAGCTTTGAGTTTGAACTTTCACTTTTTCTTACACATTATATATTTACTGAATATCAGAGAGATTCTGTATCTGGGAGCGTTTTAACAAAGAATATAAATTACAATTTAATAGATCTTATAAGTTTTAAATGATTAAATTAACATTATAGTATGCCTCTGGTATCCCTGTTCAGTTTTACTTAAAGGCATAATTTACAATTTGCAGATGAAACAAAAACCCAGCATTAGTGCTTCCAAATAGTTCTAAAATGTGAGTTAGGGCTAGAAACAGCGAACGTAAAAATTTTAATCCGTATAATCAATGTTAGGTGTTGTTAAATACACAAAATGTGAACAATAGTTATAATAAACATGTTTCCACGCTAAACCGTCTACAGTTATGGTTTATTGAGAAAAACACTAATATCTTCTTATATTTTGGGCTTTATTGTGAAATTTTATATGGTAGGATGTTTTGTGATACAACAGACCTACACATACAGTAAGCATCAAATGTGATATCTTGGAACATTTTTGAACTTACTGCTCCCAAAGGTAAAGTGGACCTTTAATGTCAATTTGAATGATTAGTACATTCCAAATTTTACAGATAACTTCCTTTGTCATTTCTTTTATTTTGTACATTGATGGCTGCATGAGCAAGTCCCCAACATTTTCACCATCATTGTTTATGTATTTCATTAGAAGTTGAATACCACTGAAGACACACACAGTATACCATGAGTTTAAGTTGATCTTAACTTTAACACTGACTTAAATTCATTGTGAAACACCCCAAGGTAACGTAAAATCATGCAGCTCATACAATGTATCTACATTTTTTGAAGCTACTGTATAAAACATTGCTAATCAGTGCCTACAAAACCAGTGGAGAGATTATATGTTGGGCAGGGATGCACACTAATCCATTTTTTCTATTCGTTCAATACAATGTAGACAGGTTAGACCAGTAATCACAGTACGTCAGTACAACTGTAGGTACACTCAGTTTTTCCACTTTTTACTGGTCCATTGCTGAAAATGAAAAAGTTACTTGTCTGACAGTGATTTTCACTAGTCAGGGACCCCCAGACCAGTGCCAGTGTGCAGCGTTGTGTTGGGTACGGGCACCTAATGAGGAATACTATTGAACAGTCACACGATATGGCTTTGTCTAGTAGTACAGAATTTTGTTTCTCATCTGCTGTGCACATGAAATGTCAGTTTATTTAACTTCTCCATCCCCCCAAAAACAACTCTGACATGGATTTAAGCATGTACTGATTTTGATCAACAATGTGGGAATCTCAAGGTAAAACAAAAACATATCAAGCTCTCATTATTTTTTTTTCTGAAACATTTAGAATCAAAAGATATCTCATGTGACAGTCTTCATGGCAACAGACACAATTTCATTGTCTCCTATGAGTGACTTCAGTGCAATCACACTCACAGTAGAGGTTCTATGCTCTATGGAACATGACACACTGACACAGAAAATTATAGATTTCTAGGCCTAAATTTACTACTAAATAATCAAATCTGGTACTGGTAGTCTGACTTTTTGCCAAAACATAATATGTAATATGCTGCTTTCATTTCACAAAGTTCATTCAGGGTAGACGCTATGTTTCTGTCAGAGGGAAGTTCACCACATCACAGTCCCTTAAAATATAGAAATAATCATCCTTGTGTGTGACAGGTTGCCTATTAGTATTTGCAGCAGGAGCCATTTCATTCGTTGATGAAAAGGCCCAATCAGGGGGGTATTTCATCAACGTTTGTCAGCGCTGACAAATGTTGATGAAATACCCCCCCTCCCCCCCCCCCCCCCCCCCCCAGTGCAAGCCAAGAGTACCATCACGGGAATCACTTCCCACAACATTTGCAAGTATTATCAAACTCCTGCACTTGTTCAATAAATCCGTTGAGGACAGTTTGATTTTGCTACAGCACGCATTTCCCATAATAGACACCTGCCCGAGTATACTCGGGACTCGTCCTCAACAGGTTAAAAAGCAGAACTATTAAAGCACACTTGACGCTCATTTATACTCTAGAATCTAGCTGCTTTATTGATGAATGAAACTGCCCCTGCGGCAAATACATTTGTAAGTACCCTGTCTGTCACAACAGGGATAATTATTTGAAACCTTGTTGTAGATATCTAGTAGATCTAGTTTTAATTTAAGATCAACTTATTACTCACTGTGATTACTATGTCTACTTGTACACTGAATAGTGTGAAGTTGTTGGTTTTTTAAGTCAAAGATTTTATGCAGCAAAAACTACACTCACACTAACAAAATTAAAAATACTCATTAGTCTGATACTGATAGTCAATGGTATTAGTTGGAATCATCAAATTAAAATAATAATTTTGTTATTTGGATTTAGATCATGGGTCTACATTTTTTTTTTTTCAATTATCTCACCTACTGACTGTGAAACCTGCTGTGACCTTGGACTTGGTGTTGGTTTCTCTGGAACAGATGTTGAGCCAGTGACGACTGGAGCTGCTTCGGGTGCCGGTGGTTGCGAGACTGGTAGGGGCTCTTCGATTCTTTCCTCTGGTTTGTAATCCTGAAGATGATCAAAGTCACCGAGGGTCCCGCCCGTTGAGTCAGGAGCACTGACACCATCTGTTTCGAAATCTCCGAAACCAGTATCTGCTGGCCTGTTGAAGTCAGTCGCTGGTGCAGAACTATCCCCGAAAGACCCTAGTAAGTCTCCAGTGGGGACTGGCTGAGAATGGGCCTCCGGTTGCTCAGATACGTACCGATCCTCCTCTGGGTTGTCACTCATTGTGAGAGGTCTGTCTGCATCTACGCGCTCGAAATCATTGTCGTAATCTCCGACAAACTGTTGTGACGAGTCAGGTTGAAACTGGTCAAAGTCCGCCATTTCGATTTGGAGCTTAGGCTACAGGCTGGTAACACGCTGGCAAACTGGTCGGGTCAGGTCAGCAACGTCAGTTTACTTGATAATTGATGGTAGTGCTGATGATAACGGGTAACGGTCACATACAGTTAATGATTGCCTAGATCAGCATTGCATGCCACATATCACTGATGAAAAGGGAAGGAAAAGGAGGCAGCATCAGGTTAGGTCGAAGCCCCGCCGAGCCAGATCAGTGCACACAATACACACAGCACACACGTACGTCTAGGGGCTAGCGGCTATGAAAAAGGATGACAGTGTGAGATTACTATACATTGGCAATGTGTGTCTGTAGCGTGTGTGTCTTGCAGAGCTCGAGCTGGGTTGGAGGTAGGAGAGCGAGCATGCAATGAATGAACAAGATGGCGACTCGGTGCATGACGTATTTCCGTTATCCTCGATATTGTGGCGCGCGTTTATGAAAAATATGATGTGACAAAATTAATATTATATATTCGCCATAGCAATATACTACTGTAAAAGTGGAAATTTTCGCGGTGTTGAAATTTTCGCGCATTTCGCGCAACCAGAAACTAGCGCGAAAATAAAAACACGCGAATATTTTTGCTTGCCATACGTTCCTGTGCGTGATGTCTTGATTCCGCGGAATTAAAAACACGCGAAACTCTTCTGACCCGGCCTAGCGCGAAAAATTAGTCCCGCGAAAATATCCACTTTTACAGTAACGTACGTATAGTAACCGTCATCGTGAACCTGTAGTCAGTACTCTAGCCTGAAAGTAGAAGACATTGGCCTACTTTTTGCGATAGGAACTAAAAGTCCTGACTCGTACAATAATGCAGTCCTCTAAAAAAGCATCCTAAGCACTAGATTTTTTTTTTTTTTTTTGAGGGGGGAAGTGGGTGGGTGGGGGAGGGATTGTAGTAAAATATTTTTAAAAGATTATATAAGCAAGTTAGTAGATTAATAATCCAATGATTATACTAGCTAGTAGGCCCACTAGAAGAATAAAAGGTGAGTGCAATAATGGCGCTTTTAAATTTATTCTATCATGGTAATGTAGGCAATCTATAGGTCTACTTACCTATAATAACCAATAGTAGCCTATTATGTGTAGTAACAGAGCCTCATGTATTTTTGCATTATAAATATAAATCTTATGATCCATTTGTCCACCTATTGATCATGGATGCATATCTATAGGCCCTAATGAGGGGAACTAGGCGAATAATTTATTAAAAGATCAGTTTTTTATTTTCCCTCGTTCAACATTTTCTACCGTGAAAACAATCGTTATAACGACGGAAAAGAGTGTTCCACTAAAAAGCCAAGGTTGTAGGACGTGGAACACTGCAATGAATAATACATAATACATCATTCATCAATAAATTCATCTTAAAGGTCTTGTCTATCTTTGGGAACAGTGATTTAAAAAAAAATCGAGATATAACATTTAATGCATATGTGTAGGTCTGTTGTACCACAAAACATCCGATCATATTATGATTTTGCAATAAAGCCTAAAATATAAGGAGATCACAGCTGTATTTTTCTCAATAAACCGTAACTGTCGACGGTTTAGTCTGGAAACATTTTTATTATAACTATAATTGTTCACATATTGTAGGCCCTATATTTGACCATACAAACATCGATTTTACCGATTCAAATTTTCACAGTGGTTTCTACAACTTACTCACATTTTAGAACTATTTTAAAACACTATATAATGCTGGGTTTTTGTTTCATCTGTAATTGGTAGATTATGCCTTTAAAATCGATTGTACTCTCTAAAAAAAATCGAGTGAAAATTTTCACTCTATAAAAAGAGTGAATACAAAAAAAGAGTGAATTTCGAGTGAAATTGGAGTGAATTTTGAGTGAAAATGTTCATTTTCACTCATTTTGGAGTGACGTCAGGGATCACTCCAAAATCTGCGAGTGATCCCTGACGTCACTCCAAAATGAGTGAAAATGAGCATTTCACTCAAAATTCACTCCAATATCACTCGAAATTCACTCTTTTTTGTATTCACTCTTTTTAGAGTGAAAATTTTCACTCGATTTTTTTAAGAGAGTACATTAATCATTGACTCTATATGATAATACACGTATGCTGATAATACAAGCATATAATTATACCGGTAGTTACATAATCGGAACCCAACATAACAAACAACAATGATTATGGCGCAGACACTATTTCGCAATACGATTGGTTCTATCGCAGGAAGAGCGCATCTCGTCGGTCTGGAAAAAACGGCACTGAATGTGGCCCATAGCGTCGAACTCTCGTCATGGAACGTTAGGCCTACTATCGGCCTCTGACGTAGTAGCACTATATTGCCTTCAGCGCAGGTTGGTATTATCATGGACAGTAGGTCCATGGTATTATTAGTCCATGGGCCAAGAGGCGAAAAATTGGTTATTGGTACCATCTCAGGTGGCAATACCTTTTTGGTGTCATTTTGTTTGTTGGGCATAGATTATGCTTATCAAGCTATGATAGCATTTCCAAATGAGTAGCTTAGTCCTAATAAATGAATTTTTAACCAATTTGGTCTCGTTTTTATATCCCTATACTTCTGAATCGAGGCTAACCGCTATAGAAACAAGAGCACGGTCTTCTGTATGTCCATGGAGCTCATGGTATGTTCACAGGTGTTCTGTTGTAAACGCGGTGCGCTTAGTATTTATTCAAGGCGGCAAAGGGAATATCCAAAGGGTGATGCTGTCCAGAGCTAAACGCGGTGCGTTTAGTCTTTATTCAAGACGGCGAAGGGAATATCCAAAGCCTATGATACAGTGTATATCCCTTTATCTAAAAAACAAACAAAAAAGCAATTCCTCGTGGATTTTGCCGTATTTTTGATTATTCATCATTTTCCGGTGAAAACGGTGAGGTGAAAACACTAATGCCACGTCAATGTAGCTTTATTTCCATCAAACAATGAACCGGCACACTACAATACGTAATAATAAATACTATTGTAAATGAGCAGAGTGATTTTTGTTTAAAACTGATGTATTTGTTGAGAGGGTAATATAAAAACAGTATAGATAATTCCTTTTATTAGTAACTTTAGATATGATGACGGTACATTGTTTTGTTTTGTTTTGTTTTGTTTTTTTTTTTTGCAGTGTTTACCAGAACTGATATTGTTGTTAATCAGACAAACACACACACACACACACACACACACGGAAACAATTGTCACACAATTAGTCCATGGGCCAAGACCCGAAAAATGGGTTACTGGTACCACCTGAGGTGGCAAGTTCTAGTTGTGCATTTTGAAATGGCATATATCTAAGGAATATTATTTTGCTATAAAAGTATAATAGCATTTCCAGAGGAGTAGCTTAGTCATAGATTTCAGCCATCAACCCGACCAATGGAGAATATTTTTGACGCTCTTTGACCAAAGACAGGCAGAGTGTGACCTTTGAAAATTTCCACTAGGAATTGTTTTTTTGTTTGCTTTTTAGATAAAGGGATATACACTGTATCATTAGCTTTGGATATTCCCTTCGCCGTCTTGAATAAAAACTAAGCGCTGTGGACATCATAACCCTTGGATATTCCCTTCGCTGCCTTGAATTAAGACTAAGCGCCCCGCGTTTACAACAGAACACCTGTGGACATACAGAAGACAGTGCTCTTCTTTCTATAGCGGTTAGTTTCGATTCAGAAGTAAACGGATATAACAGCGAAACCAAACGGGTTAAAAATTCATTTATTAGGACTAAGCTACTCATTTGGAAATGCTATCATAGCTTGATAAGCATATCTATGCCCGACAAACAAAATGACACCAAAAAGGTTTTGCCACCTCAGATGGTACCAATATCTGGCCTGGCCCATGGACTATATAGAGAAGCGGGGTGACAACGTAGGGCCTATAACCACCTGTAAAGACAGGCCAAAATGAAAATGGAGACTGAGCGATTCTGCCACACTTTGTGATTTCTTTTTCTTTTTTTTCTTTTTTTTTGTCACACATCGCCACGATCGCCTTCCTAGGCCTACCTGGATAGCATGCCTAGTAATGAGCTAGTCTTGCGTTCGGATAGGCCTAGGCTTCAAACCGCTTCCGCTATAAACGCTGAACATCATGTTCTTTGGGCGTTGATGTCACGCGCTGCTATCCCAAAACTAACTGCTGCGTTGCTGTTGCCCTGTCATGTCGCCACTAGTGGCTGCCGCTGATAGGCGGCGATTGCGCAGAATAAAAAGGCCTCGGCAATGGTCAGTGGCGACCTAGGCCTACCACGTGCTCAATAAACTATGAGCTAGAAGACATACGGCGATACATGAACATCCATGGAAGAAAAGTAGGGTCTATAAGCCTATATATTATACAGATGTAATTGGGACCAAAGGGTATAAAATAGAGCTGTCCGAGCTGCACCTGTTGGACCTGACCAGGAATGAATTATACTGCACAATAACCAGATAACGGCAATGAGGCTCCTGCTACAGAGATCGACGCCACAAACTTGACCGAAAGATCAGTCTGTATCTGGCCGTCTGGGAATGTTACGCGGAGACTGCGTCTGGCTTCACGGATCCCCTCCGTATACACGGAGGAGAGCAATAACGTGAAAAATATAAAAGACTCCTCCGGACAGATTGATCTTTCTGTCTAGCCACAAACCTGCTTTGTGACTCTCAAAATCCAGCAGGAAGTAAGAGGAAGGTGGGCAGCAGCGGCTGCAGGAAGAAAGCATGGTCGAGTAGCTGATGGACTAGACGGCGTCGGTCCTACGAGAAGATGCGGGATCGAAAGGATACATTTGAAGGAGAAGCTCTATGCCTAGAAGCCGAGGCTGCCGAGTCGGCGCCACGTTCTGCAAAAAGTTTCACAGATCGCCGAATCATGGTCGCATTGGTCGCCATAATGATCGCCTTCCTATCATAGTGAGATAGATGCCTTTTAAACACCCCATCTCACTATAGAAGGCGACCACGGACTATGGCGATCTGTGAAAAAAATCACAAATCGTGGCACAATCGTCCTCTATCTCAATTTTTGGCCTGCAAGGCGATTGCACTACGGTTTCTCAACGCTCAACCTGTGCTTAAGGATATATAGGGCCACGATGATGTACGACTCTGCCACGTTGTTGCCGCTTTTCCAGACTGACGAGACGCGCTACTTCTGCGATGAAACCGATCGTATTGTGATATTCGTACGCTTATCAAGACCTCGCTATTTACAACAGTGATACAATCGGAGCGATCGTGATACGTTTCCGACGGGTGCTACGATATCAAGCGATTGGTGGATAAATTGGGTTACATGATTGAATTTCTTCAGTCAATCTAATGTCGGTGTACGTCAACCCATGTGCAGAATAATGGTCCCCTGTAGAGCCCGTAAATGTCAAAATCGCCCACTAATGTCATAACCACAATGTCATAACACGTCAACCACAATGTCAAAATCACAACAGGTCGACCACGAGTTGACGGGCCGTAGCGGTAGCACCTCGCAGGCAACTCCTACCAGTGTTCTGCGCGGACCTCTGCGGGCAATTCCCGCGACTAACCCGGAAAAAGTTTTGCTCATATTATTCAAAACTTGGCTGCGGGTAAATCAGACTTGCGTGCGTACTTCTTGGCAAATACGGGCGAGATACACGTGCTAGGTACTGTCAGGTGCGGGCCAACTGCGGGTAATTCTGACGCGTTGTGACATTTGCGGCTAAGTCTGGGATCAAACTTCATCCACCCACCAAGTTTCATCCCAATAAACAGACAGACAGACGGACAGACAAACAAACGTTGATCAAATTATAGCTGATTCGCTATTTTTTTTCCATTTATAATGCAAGCAATGAGTTTTGACATTTTTTTGTGGTTGACGCATTACTCTAGTATGACATTTGCAGGAAAATGGAAATTTTGACATTAATTTGTGGTCGACGTGTAGCTACGTGTTATGACATAATTATTTTGATTGTGGTTGACTTGTGTTATGACATTGTGGTAATTTTGACATAATATGTGTGGTATAATTTTGACATTTGTGGTTGACGTGTTATGATATTAAAGGGATCGTATAGTTTTGGTTGAGACCTATAGTTTCTAACATTTTTTGGTGAGATAATGAGAAACTTCTTATGAAATATGAAAGAGCATGTAATTCTATGAGGAATTCAACATTTATTTGATGAAAATTGGTTTTGAAATGGCTGAAATATGCAAAAAAAAAAAAAGAGCAATTCTAATAAAGTGTGGGGTCCACACTTTATTAATATCGCTTTGTTTTACTTTGTTTTTGGATGACTGTATCATGTTTCAGTCATGTTCCAAACCAGATTTTCATCAAATAAACTTTGAATTCCTCTTAAAATGGTATGCTCTGTACTATTTCATGTGTTTTCTTGGTATCTTGCAAAAAGTTAAAAGCCCAATTCTCATCTCCACCAATACTGTGCCATCCCTTTAATTTGTGGTAATTTTGACATTAGTGGGCGATTTTTACATTATGGGCTCTACATCCCCCCCCCCCCCCCCATTATACATCTTATAGCTTCTACAGAGCGTATCAAAAAAAAAAAAAGGTAATCCAAATTTGGAGGGCTGCCATTTCTTAATCGTCAGTTATGTAGGACTATGTTGGTTGTAAGGAAAGAACTCTTCCTCTTTCCATTGATACCTAATTATGTTGACAATAAATGGCACGCATGACTGAGCACATGGACTTTGATGACAACAATGACAAATTGCACTTTTTCCAAGTTTGTGTGTTGTTGTGAAGGAACAATGCATGTCTGACATGGGGGTTCAGAATCTAAGATCACTGGCTAAATTTGCTGATTTTCAGTTATCAGTGCATCAACAAGGACTATTCAGGCGTAAGTTCACTAAGTATAAAATACTTACATGCCACATTGTTCCTTTACTTTTTCAAGAAAAAGCAAATTCCACAGTCAATTCCAAGGTCAATGAACGTCATAAAAACTCAACTCAATAACTCAACCATGGTTGTCAGTTGCTAATGTATGTAGTTCAAGTGCTATAAACACTGTAGCAATGAGGTGGAAAGTTGGAGGCATCCTAATCTACAAACAATATTGCTGCAGTGTACCTTATGCATTTTTGTAACACTATTTTCCCCTATTTTCTCATTTTTTTTCTCTCTTTTTCTTGTTCGTTTAGCCCTTGTCATGCAGTTCACCCCAACTCTTACATCTGTAACTGCAAGATCGGTGTAGGATGACATTGCTGTCTCTCTGGGACTTACTGGAAACAAAATGTGACTTTTTAAATCAAGAAAGTGGCAGCTACTCGTGCAAAAAGAAATTCAACAGGCAGTCCTGAAGGTGGAACTTGCAGAGACTGACATGTTGACTTGATTCTTTCATTTATGTTGTACCAGTACAAGTTTACATGAACTTTATGTACATTTAATATCAATTTAGAATGGTTTGATTTCTGTTTTCTCACTAACTACAACCACAGCTACTCTCTAAAAACTTTTCATGCTCAAATTCACATTGCAATCAGTGCCAATTTTTTGTGAAATACCTACAAACAGCTGGAGAATTTCAGTGTGCAAGGCTTTGTCATGATTTTAAGGCGATTACGCACTGTTAATCTAGCAATGCAAATTCACTGTCTCTTTAAAATTATTTATCCTTAACTTTAAATCAAGTACAACAAGTGTACCAAATTTTGTTTGAATTGCTGCAAAACTGGAGAGGGAAAAAATCCACAAGCTTTTCCCTGCTTTGTGAGGGCCATTACAATGTTTTGTGACAACTAAGCAACACTTTTTCCACTATACTGTTTAGAAATGTATGTTTTGCGCAACTTTATGTCAAACTCGACATGGGGATTGTGTGCCAAACATTGTTTGAATGGCTTGAAAACTGGGAAGAATGTTGTTCCAAAGCCTTTGTGTAATTTTGAGGGCCATAAGTGCTGTTACCATGGCAACACACTTTGCATTGAGCTGAACATGTAAGCCAAACTTCTTTTGTGTCGATGGAAAACTTGAGAAGAAGTTCTTGAGATGTTTTACCCTAAAATTAAATTGTATAACTTGTTCTCTAGCAAAATGGTAGTGATATGACATATTTCTTTGCCACTCTCAAGAATGTATAGAGCAAAAACACCTTATAGCCTGAGGAAGTGTGAGCTTATTTCAAGTTTTCTAATCTTAATTTAACTTGACCATGGAACAACTTAGTTTTTTAAACTTATAAATCACCTTAATAACACCAGTCTATGGTATGTCAACAAGATCTTATTCATTGATCAATGATGGATGAATTGCACAGTGTTTCCATTGCCCCGTCTAAACGTATTGAAATATGAGTCTGACAATAATTATAATTATTACCAGAAATGTGTGAGCTAGAAAAATGGAGAATGCCCCGTATATCCTTGCAATAAATTCTACTGTCGCTGCAAACAAGACATCATAATTTTATGTTACTGTGCAATTCTGAATTTAGAGCAATGTGATTGCAGCAGTCAGCGTTCTGAGATACAGTAGCTCTTTTTCCTTATGCAGTCATATTCTGCTACTGTGCTTGGTATTTTGTTCATACATATTAAAAAGAGTCTGCTGATCTGAACCGCTGATCTCTCCCCCCCCCCCCTGCACAAAATTATGTTTGTTTGTTTGTTGTTTATCATATCTCTTTCTGTATCAATGGATAACATTTATTACTGGGCTCACCATTGGAGGGTTTGACTCAGCAAATTGTTATATAAAACACGCGTGTAGTTATTTTTGATTTGATCATTCAAAGCAACTCAATGTTCATTCATTCGTATCTGCCTGATTTATTGATAACACAATTTCTTGCATAAGTCATGTCTGGAAAGTAAAATGTATGACCACAATACATGTACACTGGTCTTCAACCTTTGATCTATTTTTTCCTTTCACACAATTTAACCAGCACATCTTCTTGTGAAGAACGCCTATAGGCACCAAGATAATCTGGGATGGGCAGAAAATGGACAATGTTGAGGATGAGACCTCCCGTAGTGATATTATTGAGGCATGTTATTTATTGACAAGGTTCACACAGAGTTGGAATCATTTCAAATGGCTGCTTGGCCTCAGTATTTTGCAGTGTATGCAGTGTCTTGTTAATCTGGATTAAGATCAGTAGCACATTTCAGTGCGTCTTCAAGCACCTCTTAGGATGCTGGTATATCATTTCATTTCGGCATGTTTCAAAATATATTTATAGTAGTGTTTATGTGCCTTATAGAGCATTGCTTGTAGAGTATGTTAGATTGCAGCAATTTGTTCTGGCTGTTTGCTGCAACATGATTTGGGAAATTGTAGTGGCATAGGTGGTTGTCTCGTGCAAATTGAAATGGCAACAGTCTCTCATAGATAGCTGAACTTCTTGTAGATGTTGACTTATTATTTTTTTTTGGGGGGGGGGGGGGAGAGAAATGGAAGTTGATGAGTTTTGTCACTTTGTGTGCCATTTTTATGAACTATGACGTCCATACCTCAGTGTATGTGATTATTGTACAGCACAATTATGATATTGCTTTGGTAAAGTACTAGTTTTGCATTTTTGTGTGTGTGCTTTGTTTTGACAGTACAATTATAATGAAATGATTTAAGTATACACCTGCATTGTGGTGTACAGCAAGAGTGATCGATGAATGTACATTAAATTTAATGACTTGAATACGATATCATTCTCTTTATTCTTGTCACTTTCTTTGTATGTGAATCAATGTATATTGTTAAAACGTATCGCCGGGAAATATAAAAATCTCGAAAAATTGCATCAACGGGGAATGTTAAAACGTCTCGCCGGGAGATGGAAAAATGTTCAATTTTGCCGGGAAATGTAAAAACGCTGCCGGGAAATGTAAAAATCATGTATTTCCACGGTATTACGGATATATGTTGATGATGATCATGAAAATTCATGATGAAGCGGGACGAGTGCCCAAATAGTGCTTATTACCAAGCTAGATTTTTATCAACCCGCTCTGGCTAGACTCAGAGCGGGTATCTATCAACCCGCTCTGGCTAGACTAGTGTCACGCCCTCATACGGCTTGTCGCGTACACTGAATCAAAGTACGTGGATATGATACGCGAGTTAAAAAAGTCCTAAAGCTAGACTATCAAACGAGCGGCGGGCGGGTCTTTCAAGCCTTCGATAGCGCTAGCGCTGCTATTTATCAGCTAGCTAGCTAGGCGTGACTCGGTACTCCGATCGACTTACGTATCAAAGCGGGGAGGTGTCCCTGATCAAAGGGGTAAGTCACAAGACAGACAGGCAGCTAGGGAGAGCAAGGCTGCCCGACCTGCTCGATGGCCGCCCTTGCCCGACTGGCGAGTTGTCAACTTCAGAGTCATTGCATGAGAGTCGTTCACACGACAGTAACGTTATCGTCGTTAGACTGCATCAACCGCCCTGCCCATCAACCTCTCACTGAAGTGAAAGACAAGACAGACAAGAGAGCTACCTGATCCATTCCGTTTGTTTTGATCAACACGGACTGGGTATGTGTAACACTGTTAACAGGTTAGAGTTCTAACAAATGTTAGTTCTAACGTTAGTTTATTATTGTAACGTGGTCGTTAGGCCTACCCGTTACGCGTTAGAGTCTACAACTCTAAGTCTGTCTAGGCGTTCTACTTTACTAGACGTCTATGACGTTATGATTGTTAGAGCAGTGTTCTAGACATTCTAGATTTCTAATTGTTTAGAATTAGAAACTATCTAAGTTACAATCGAATCGGGGGGGGGGGGGGTAGACAGAAAGATCCGTCTGTCCGGAGGACTCTTTTTATATTTTGCCATTGACGCTACAGAGGGGATCCGTGAAGCCAGACGCAGTCTCCGTGGAACATTCCCCGACGGACAGATACAGACCGATCTTTCGGTCAAGGGGGGGGGGGGGGGGGGTGTTACATCAATTTAGTCAGCGCTGACAAGCTGTCATCAGTCTCTGACAATTTCAGTAAAATCCTTACCCTTGGTTTTGATTGGCTGAGAAGCTTTGGCCTTTCGTCACTGACTGTTCTAGTCTATAGGGTCTATAGTATTTGGTCAGTGTAATATTGTCAGAGACTGACAACTTGTCAGCGCTGACTAACTTGATGAAACACCCCCAGGACTTGTGTTTCTTTATATGGGGGATTAGAACTGTAACATTCATATTAATAATATAGGCCCCTCTGTAGCCCGACCAGACGCTGTTAATATGCTGCGCGAATACTACGTACGTACAGCGACTGGGCTGTGTATAGTTACCCTATCAAAATTGCCTATTGATAATAATACAGGATCTAAGGTCGATAGAATCCTAACGTTAGATGTCTAACGTTATGGCATAGACCGTCTATCTAATTGACCGATTCTGTGACGCGCTATGTGTACTTTTGGCATGGGCAGCACCATTACGCGGTGTCTCGGCCGACCCCACCTTCCCACTCCCCACCCCTCTCCCTACATTAGCACACGCGCAGAATGAAAAACTGATGCATGGTTGCTTTAGTCAATGAGCGTCTCGTACCGAGTGCGCGAACGCTTGCTTAAACAAGTGCGCGAACCTTTGTTACAAGTGCGCGATAAACATGTTGCCCGGGGAGTGGGGGAGAGCAGGGGGGTCGGCTGAGACACCGCAATTTGAGCTCATGGCTGCGCCCAGTGCCATAAAATGTCTGCTGCCCTCAACGAACCCGAATCGGTCAATAGGCCTAGGGGAAACATAACCGTGCAGCAGCGACCCCAACACGGCTGTTACTAGTTACAGCGCCCCGCACCGGGGTTATGGGGAAACAGAGACTGAAGAATTTAAAGGGTGTGTACAGTTTTGGTTGAGGTGAGGATTTAGCTTATAACGTTTTGCGAGATGTTCAGAAACCACTCTATGAGATGTCAAAGAGCATGCAATTCTAAGGGGTATCAAAAGTTTATATGATGAAAATCGGTTTTGAAATGGCTGAGATATCCAAAAACAAGGTGAAACAAAGAGATCCTAATAAATGGCGTGGCCTGTCGCCTTTTATTAATATTATTATCACTTTTTTGGATATCTCAGCCATTTGAAAACCAATTTTCATCAAATAAATGTTGAATCCTTGAAATTACATTCTCTTTCATATTTCATAAGAGGTTTCTCATTATCTCACTTAGGAATGTTCAAAACATGAATCCCCACCTCAACCAGTACTGTACAGTCCCTTTAAGAGCGTCGCCCAATGATATTGTAACACTTGATGGCCCAAACAGCAGGAACGCTTCGCATTCCTGCTGTTCGGGTTAGTCTGTTAGGGTTAGTCTTATACCCTTTTTTTAAACGGTTAATCTAGGTGGCACTGATCTGACCCTGTTTTTATTCCAGAGCCTTTCAAACCAAAGTGCGATATACCAGCCATGACAATGTCTGGGCAATCTTTTTTACTCCATACACCTGCTAAAACGGTCCCCGATAAATGTTGCTCGGCTGTTGTCACAGTAAATTTAGCCAAATTCGGCCCAAGCCGTCTGGATTTTTTGGGAAAGGGGTATATTTTGGGGTCTCGACGTGGGGGAAAAATCCCTGAGAATTCCCTAATATAGGGTGTCTTTTATCATTTCCCCAAAAATATGTCAAATAAGGGGTAGTTTAAAAATCTTTCCCAACATCTTTCAGACATGTCCAAATCCCAGCCTGGAAGGAAAAGTGCTGCAGGAAGTAGATCTTCTCTGGTTCATTCAGCAGAAAAACATCTCTAAATATTATTCCTGTCCATGCAGGTGCTGAAATTGAGGACATTCTTTACCTCAGTGCTCTTCCTTCATTTCGGGGGTAATTTTGTTAGTTCCCTTCCAAAAGCATGTAATAGGGGGGAGGGGGCAGTTCTGCTGGCCTCCCTTCCAAAACCCTATATACGGGATAATTTTGATGGCTCCCCTTCCAAAAGCCTGCGATAGGGGGTCGAAATCCTAACCTACTTCCCTCTGTAAAGGGGGTACTTGTAGGAATCTGGAATAAGCATATGTGTATGGTTGATCACCTGAGTGTGTGTGTGTGTTGGGGGGCAGGTATCTAGGGTAATTTACCCCGACATTACTCTGACAGCCCTTCTGTAAGATGCTCTCGCAGTAACTTTCCTTGCATACACTCAACACCCAATAGTGTAATAGTCCAAACAGAATGACACGCCACTAACCGATCACATGCGTGGATCATAACCACACCCCCTTCGTGCATAAACTTGCAGGTTGTTATGGAAACCTAGCCAGAGAAGATTTTTGGTGCCTCTCGCTCTCTTCTGCAGTTTTATTGCCGGAGGCAAGGGATCTTGTTCTCTGGACGTTTTTCTCATGTTAACAGGGTAAGGTCTGTTAAAACAGCCAGGGCTTGAGTCTTTAAATGCTGACATCTTGCGACCTGCTCTTTAGTCCTCCAGTTGCAAGCTGCAATCATAGTTGACTAGAACAGTTTGAGACCCTACTGAGTGTTTTTCGTCTGCTCTCTAGCTGTGGTAGAAATTGTAATGACGAATGTCATCAAAATAACCCCAAACATTGAGGATTTGGGGTCAGCAGTGTAGATTCTAAACTTTCATCATCAACAAAACTTTAAAGAAATGATTGAGTACTATTCCTATATTTTTTTTTTTGGGGGGGGGACGTCAGAACACTTTCTTCATTTGAATATGAAATCATTGTGATCTTTCTTTAAAATGTATTCATGTGAGTGTAGAATGTAGTAGATGTTTAATATTTAAGAATTTGTGTTATTAACAGATGAGCACCAGTGAAATCAAGTGAACATATGGGGGGGGGGGGGGGGGGCTAAAGGCCTAGAACATAATTTTGCAGATTAGATTTAGCTGAAGATGGAGCCTTGCACAATGTACAGTTTGGGCTAAAATCAGATACATACATGTGTCATTGTAATAAAATGATAACTCATAAACTAATACCATTCTGTCGTCAAAACCTGAGTGAAATCTTCTTGGGGACATCTCTCTTCTAAATAGTTTGGTTGATAGACATCCATTGTGACTTCATTTCATGTGATTGTCCTAGTCCTGCTTCACATAATGGAGCAAGTATAGAGCGTGCACTATCTTTCCCAGGTGGCTAGGTAGAACAGTTCTAGCACTTTGGATTGGAACTTTCTTTTTGAGTTGGTAAAAATTCGAAGAACTGCTCAAATAGTTTACTCAAGTTTTCATATCTAACCCTGACTTAGTGTGATGACTTTCTGTTGAATCATCACAAAGTAGATGCTTTTCTTTCTTTTTCTTTCAAAACTCATTTTGTTTGTTTTTGTTTCTGAAAAACGACGATAGGGCTGTATTGCAATGGGGGATGCCTCTGGTAATCAAATGATTTCATACTCCTTCTTTGTGATTCCTCTCTTAATGTGTGGTAGATGGCAGAGGTGAATGCAGTGATAAAGGAGCTACGTGTGAAAAGGAAAAAAAGAGAAAAAAAGGGCAATGGAGATGAAAGCAGAAGTACAACTTGAGAATGAATCAACAAAGGTAGGTCCACATACGTTACCACATATCTAACAAAAGATGTGTGACTCGGTGTTTAATTTCTTTTATTTTTTTATTTTTTTATTTTTTTGTAATTGATAATGACACTTAGATTTTCTGTATCATATCCAATGCAAATTAAAGGAGAGATACGAGCTAAAAGAGGAGTGTCTCCTAGCCTGACCTAGCCTTTAAACAAGGTGACTCGCTCTGCGTGCCCCCGTATAGCGCGTTTACCCCACAAACCTGTTGGCCGGCGAGTGGAGCGAGCCGCCTTTATCCACTCGTTCAGGGATGTGTACTTTTGTCGTTGTTGTTGCTTTATATTCTTTGACAAATTTGCGTACAAATTTGACGCAGAAAATAAACACGGCACCAAGGCAAGCCGCGCGCGCTTGCTAACAAATTTGTACGCAAATTTGTCAAAGAATATAAATTTGTTAGCAAGCGCGCGCGTTTTGCCTTGGTGCCGTGTGTATTTTCTGCGTCAAATTTGTACGCAAATTTGTCAAAGAATATAAAGCAACAACAACGACAAAAGTACACATCCCTGAACGAGTGGATAAAGGCAGCTCGCTCCACTCGCCGGCCAACGTACAGGTTTGTGGGGTAAACGCGCTATACGGGGGCACGCAGAGCAAGTCGCCTTGTTTAAAGGCTAAGCCTGACCAGGCACCATGCTTTGTTGCCCAGCATTTTGTGACAGCACTGTGTGTATCTAAATGGATGCATGCTTGTCAGTTTTGCGCATGTGTTCATTCTTTCAGTGTTTTACTTTTAACTAAAATTCCCATTGTAATGGTCTTAGTGGTAGTCTTATTGACCACAGTGATTGTCCTGTCTAGTCTACAGATTTCATTCTTCATTAACTCTTACGTAGGAATATGATCTTTGCCCACAATTTTGAGTAGGAAATCTGCAGTTGGTATGATCAGTCAATCTCAGATGTGAATGGTATCATTATTTAAGTTTCGTTTTGTTTTGTTTTTAGATTGGTTGGCTGTTGCAAAAGGAATTTTGTTTCTACCTTTCTGCAAGGAGGTAAATAGTAATGATCCTGTTCTCTTCTTTTGTTCTTATTTGCATGTTTGTGTGTATGGGTATGTACATGTCTCCATCAGATTACAGAGAACAGTCAAGTTATTGCCCGTGCTTCAAAGGAAGCACCGGTGGTACCTCTACCAACACTGACAGGAGTCAGTATGGGTCCGTCATTGCAGGAATTTGCTGCAGAGATTGTCTTCAGCATTCTGGGCCACCTTCCACTCAAGGATCTTGTTGCTGCTGGTGGTGTCAGCAAGCAATGGAGAAGATTATCAAAGACTCCTTCTTTGGTCAGTACCCAAAGCATACAGTTTGGCCGTGTCTGTGAAATAATAGATTAGTAATCCACTGATTTTATCCTGGAATTGCTTTCTCTTGTGGAAGTAGAACTACAAAGTTGTATATAACCCATAAAAATGATGTACCGGTATTTTCCTGACACAGTCCACTGTGATCATGTGCACAATGAAAAACCCAAGCACAGATCCAGGTCCAAGGCTTGACCTGCCTGTCAGAACAGTGTGGCTTTGAGCTCTGTCTCTTCCATGTGCTGAGGTTGCCCCACAAGCGCAGATGCAGAACATGGTATGAACATAATGAATAGGCAAGATTGTCTTATTTCACATATTAAATTGGCAGTCCTCTTACAACAGAACTTGACATCCATTGGTCTACATTGAACTGTTTGTTTCTGTTTCTATGACTCCAGTGGAGGACAGTGTCTTTTGAGGGAACCATAGTGGATAATCTGCCTAGAAGCCTGTGGAAGAGACTGGACAGACTTGGGACAACATGTCTGGTAGGCTTGAACATGAAGAGAATTTGTAGTAGTATCGTATAATTGCATGTCCTGAACAAATTTTCAAGAGAGTTCTGTAGCAAGTGACAAAATCACCAATATGGCTGACTCTAGCTGTCCATTTTGGACACTCTGTAAGATGATTTCCTGGCATTTGATCCTAGGTTTTCGACAGTTTTCAGTTTTATTCAATTTTTTTCTTCAAAATTGTATATTTTCTGCCATTGCTTTCGATGGAAGAAGCTATTTGCGAGGGTAAAATATTCCATTTTGAACTAAAATCATAGAATGGAAATGCTACTGAAAATGAATTTCGATATTCTTGACAAGTTGAAACCCATGTATGTACAACCCATGTGTTGACACGCTAATCAACAAACTTGAAAAGTTAGCATGACCTCTCAATGAACTCCATTCCCCCTTTGCTTTATGGTCAACCTTTAGTGTGTGTATTAATTGCACTTCTGTATTGTTGCATATATCATTGGGTTTATCGTAAGTGCTGTATGTACCGGTATGTATTTCTTTTGGTTCTGTTTTTTAGTCTTCAAGTGGGACTCTCACTATGGATGTTGTGTGGACACTCGTCGTAGTTTAAGGAGTAAGCTCTAATCATCGATGATTACTTGTCGTCAATGATTAATTGTCATGTATGATTTATGCCTATAGATAAACGTAAACGTATACCATCGGAAGCAATGATGCCTCTTGTTTTCTGCATGCTAGGATTTCCATGAATGTGTGGATCCCAACTTTGCTCCGAGAAAAGCGATACCATTCATATGCAAGAGGGAGAATGTGGTGGCCCTCTACTTTGGTGTCATTGAAAAGCAGGATTTGTGGTCCATTGTGGCAGGGATGCAGCAGCTGAAAATTCTTCATGCTACATGTATATTACCCTCAATCCCCTCAAGGTATGTCACTCCCCCAACATTTCATACCTTTCAGAAACATCAGTTACGTTCAGACGATGATCTTTAATCTCGAGGATAGCTATCTTCGAGGATAAGCTCTGGCTCTCTAACTACGACAGGCATTCACATGACAAAGCTTATCCTTGAAGGTAGCTATCCTCGAGGATAGGCTCACTGCCCCCCGTAACTACACTTACCTACAAGTTCCTATCAATAAGTTCTGTCCACACAATGCTTAATTACAAGTGGGACCCCTCCCCCCATGGCTCGTTAACCCGTTGAGGACGAGTCCCGAGTATACTCGGGCAGGGGTCTATGGGAAATGCGTGTTGTAGCAAAATCAAACCGTCCTCAACGGGTTAATAGAGCACTAACCCTGAGATGTCTCATGGATAGCTATCTTCGAGTTGACTTCGAGTTAGATATCAACGAGTGCATCTATACAGTGCTTGACTACTGAGTTTATCCTCAAAGATAGCTATCCTCGAGGTTAAGGATCACCGTCTGAACATAACTATTATCTACATTGCTAGAATGTTTCTTGCATTTTCTTTGAGTTTATTTGTTGTTATTTTTTGTAACTTATTTCAATTCTGTGAATGGAATTACAGTGATTGATAGAGAGACCAACTGTGATAAAATGTTTGACAATCTGCACAAAATAACTTTATTTTGAATTGATTTATCTCAGTGTGAAGTGATAACGTGTTAGGTAAATAGATGATCATTTCTTTCTCATTACTTCTCTTGATCAGCAATGAACACTTTTTCATTGTTTAAAATGTTATGTTAGAAAATTTCCAGTATCATTTTCTTCAAGCAGTACATATCCATTTAAAAGAACAAATGATTCCAGATCTTCTGTAGTATCAATCAGTTTTCCATGAAAAAAAAAAATGATTTTAAATCAAAGAGAAAAATCAAACACTGATTACAAGAAGACATAAAGCAAGTTTAATTACTGGTACATTCTTCTGAAAAAAATGACTCAAGACTGGCTATGTGATGACCAGCTCTCCCCCATCAACTTACCACACTCCATACCCTTACCCATTTCCCCAAAGGGAGCTGGAAATCCTGTGTGACATTGGCTGCTTTGGCACCCTGAAGAGCTTGGTGGAGCTGAAGATAAGCTCCGTCTACGTTCTCAGCCTCCCCGCCATCGCCTTGTCTGGGGGAACGGAACACCTGGGACAGCTACGGAGGATGAAGAAACTGGTAAGGCATGATTTGTTCTTTGACATATTTTATTGAGACTTTATTCCTGATGAAACCGGACTTCACAGTCATGGCAATGAATATCAAGCAGACTTTCTGCTGAGCTGCATCAAGTAACTTGTCATGCAGCAGGCACGGTGGAGCACCCCAATTTGCATCTCATTATCGCCCCGTTCTATTTGAATTTCCAACGGGCATCCACGGCTGCCCGAAACTGTGTGCATGAAAAAGTCAAATCTTTACCTTCTCCTTGTGCCGCTATGCGTGCCGCTAGTAAACTCAAACTTCCCACACTATCTAAGTTTTTAAAAACCTTCCTTTTGATGAAAAAATTATGAAATTTGCTGCACTAGAACTTGAGATATTAAAGCGTTTTGAAAATCACCTCTCGCAAAACATGCTCTCTGTTTTTTTACGACTGGACTATGGCCGGGCTCCAATGTGTGCGAAATTGTCAACATAAGTTCATCAGGCCTCAATCCATAGATAATGAAAGTTTTCGCTTGGTTCCACCTGTACTTTTTGAGAAATCAACTTGTTTCTACAGGGTTTGGAATAGAAAGTTGTAGTCAGCGAAACAATTGAAAATGACGTCATTTCTTTTCCCGTAATATTGGGCATGCGTGGTACGTGAGATTCAGGATTTCGTGCTCATTGTTGGTTTGCATGTGACGCAGTCAATTTGCTGAGTGTCGCACGGCGGTGACTGCTGAGCTGCTACTGCGCACGCTGCATGCAGCAATGCGTTGTGTGTGCTGTGACATGCAACGCTACAGCAGGGAGGTGAGACTCACCGCCCTGGCTACAGTGACGCGATTATATATACATGGGACCAACCTGCACGCTTTGCGTTCGTGTCATTTTTGACATCACCTTCTGTTTTTTTCCGACACAACCATGGCCGGGAATATTGCGGTATGAAATTTAAAATGCAAGCAGATAAATAAATTTCGGTGTACTTTGTTCGAATGGCGCTTTGGTTCCGTAATCCCACGTCGTGAATTTTAGGATGATTTTCGAGGCATATTTTTGGTAATTTTGCTCGCCAGGTTTTCGCTAAAATTTCACATTTTATCATTGTCAAATCCTTTAATATGTTATATGTGCATATTCGGACATGTTTTCAAATTCAAACTAACTCAATTTTAATCCGAAAATAGGTTTCCTTAAATTGTTATTTGCTTGAGAAGTTGTTTACTTTTTCTCAACTACGCGAGTACATGTTGTTTACTTTATGCAAATGAGGCTCGGCTGCCGATGGATTCCTGCGAGATAATTGGGGTGCTCCACCGCGCCTGGCAGTAGTCCACCATTGCTCTCTTTTCATTTTTCCCAAGGCATGGTTTTTGCTTTCAAACTTTTACAGAGTGAAAATAGACCCTAGAGTTTTCACAATGTCACAGGAAGGTACATATTCACTTTTACAGTTTGTAACATGCAAGTAAAACCATTTTCTGTTAACAGAGTCACCTCTAAAGAAATACCAAAAACCTTTTTCAAGACTTAATCTTCATGATCAAATGCACTTTTATCTTCCACACACTGTGTTCACTTACTATTAAGTTTAGTCAGGTGCACATAATTCTTAGTATGTGTCAGCTATTACTTGGTATGTGTATTGTGCTTGTCATCAGTCTGACCATTACATACAGCGTTCAGTGATATATTCATGTCTCTTTTTTTTTTCCATGGAATTCACTCCTTTTTTAAGATGCTGACAAACTTCAAAAACCTGGACACAGGCTCTGTTCAGTTTCTTGGAGCCCTTCAAAACCTTGAACACCTTGAGCTTGGCAGCTGCTCACATTTCATACCACTGGTAAGTTGTTGCTCATTGATAAGGTCAACTTCCATTATAACTAATCCTCGGGAACCAGCAGCTCTCTTTTATTATGTTGAAATTTCATTATAACCGAACAACAAAGTGCATACAGCAATAATTCTAGGACCTGAATTTTCACTTCATTGTATTCAGAATTTTGTTTTAATCATGTTTACTATAATGGCAGTGCACTGTATACTTTTACTGGCTGATTTCTAGCAGAGATAATTGTGACAGAGAGAGAGAGAGAGAGAGAGAGAGAGAGCCTGAAAACAAGGCTTTATAGAGAGAATGTGTGGTACAGTATTCATCGCATAATCGGGACAGGTTGGGAGTAGCAAACACGGCCCCTTTAAGGGGGGTGCCCGATTTCGCGATGAGCACTCACCATACACTGACGGCATACGACATGTACATGTAGTGCACACATACACATGCATACTGACGTACTGTACATGTACATGAATACACAACCACGCTACCCCTCGGCGCGACCCTCTAGTTCTCCCTGCACGTGGCTTTGCTTATACGTAGGGGAGAAGAATGTTCGCGAAAGCATGTGTTTCGCAATGGCATGGATACTTATACACGGCGCTTTCGTGGCTATGCATGTACGTGTACTGGATGGACAGAGGTCAAAACACACCAGTCCGAAGCTTGCTTTGTAAGTTCGATGTAAACGACAACTGATAGGGTATCTTTGAAATGTTGTTGTGGTATTTTGGTAGATTTTTTGTGTAAAATATCAACAAAATCAAAGATCGCTTGAAGAAAAATTGTCCTGTTTATCAGAGGTCCCCGCCCAATTATCCAGTGAAAATAACTTGCATTGGAAATGTTTCTGGGAAGCGTATGTCATTTAAGCGAGGTGCCCGATTATATGTGATGAATACTGTATCTGTTTTATGTCAGGTTGTCATATGATGACATAAATGGTATCCTGGGGTACCAAATAAAAATCAGCCATTTTGTTGAATTATTCATATTTTTTAAAAGGAATTATGCCCTGGGTTGCCAAAAAGTGGAAATTATTTTGGTGCTGCAGCTACCGCGCGCTAGCCACTGCACTGCACTGTTCTGCACTGCAGTGAAGCACACGCTATATTGCTAGCACAGCGTACCATACATGCATAGTATAGCATGCAGTGGCATGGGAATTACTAAGTACACACACACACTTGCATGCATTTCTCTGTGGCTGTCCGCTAGTGGACGTGAGATGACGCTACGCAACGTGGTACCCCAGGCATCATATGTCTGTTTAAGGTTTAATGGGTTATTATGCTTCAAATTATTATGGGATATAGGAATGACAAAGATGAAAATTCTTGGGAAATGACATAGTTAAGTAAGTAGTGACCTTTTGATTCAGTCAAAATTTCGCCTTATGAATAATGCATGATGAAACATTTGTTCAGTCTTATAATTTTAGAATGGATGTCTAAAGTATTTTTGTCTTGTGTATATTGCTTATTTCATTCATTTTGTTTTTATGTGTGTTTTTTATTTTTTTTTATTATTTGTTATTCAGACTTATGCTGGGTTACAGAGCCTGAAGAATCTGAAATCCCTGAGTCTGACAGAAGCACACTGTTCTTGCCACATGGAATCCTGTGAATGCATTGGTCTACTGCTGCAAAAATTGAAGAGGTGTGTGTACCCTACTTTGCAATGTGTGTATTCTAAATGGACTTTTTCTTTTGAATACTGACCATTAGATGGCTAGGTTGATAACATGCAATCTGGTTGTCTTGATGCACTTTGATGTTGAATATTATTGTAAAGTCTCGAACAACTTTTGAGACCTAATTTGCAATGTCCGTGCCAACCGTTATGAAGCCACGCCCATTTTTATAACGGCATGTCACCCCAAAACGTACACAATTTTCCCATGAAAAACAGTGCTCTGTCATGAAATTCATAAAAACCTGACTATTTTTACTATTCATCACTTTGATTCAGCACATTACTAGAAGAAGACATGAGTGAAGCTTAAAAAAGACTTTATGGTCAAAACTTATGAATTTGTAACTTTATGTGACGCCGTCGCTGGATGAGAAGACTACAACATCAGCATCACTGCAGAACAACAACAACAACAAAATGAAGATAATTCCATATTTTATAGGAAACATACATATTCCTTCACTTGTTGCTGACATAAGGTCAAGGGTAATTGCATTACTTTTGCTTTCTGAAAGAAATAAGTTCATTGCTCTTTCATTATGCTAGAAAAATAAAATTTTATGTAATTCTTTTCTCTTTATATTTTCTTTATTACCTCCGCGAGGAGGTTATGTTTTCGTTACCGTTGATTTGTTTGTTTGTTTGTTAGATAGTTAGTTTGTCCGTGTGTAAAATAACTCAAAAAGTAGTTAATGGATTTGGATTAAACTTGCAGGAAAGGTTTAGAACGATACAAGTAACAGATGATTAAATTTTGGGAGTGATCTAAGAATTTTTGGGAATTTATGGAGGATTTTTTATATTTTGGCAGGTGGGGTCAATGAACTTGGGAGTTCAGGCTGCGCGTATTTGAGGTTTGCATGCGCGTACTAAAGTGTGTGGTCTATTTTCTACTAGGGTGAGGCGCGCCTTGCAGCTGAGGGTTTATGACGTAACCAAAGCTTCTATATTGGGGAATCGGGATGCTGTACGTATGGGTGGAAATCACTGATATCTCTATGGAAGAACAAGATTAGTGGTGGAATGAGCTGCGTGCTTGGCAGAGATCTGCACTCTCAGAGTGCTTCTCTAGTTATTGTTGTTCTACTGTGACATCACAAACTGTTGTAGTCTTCTCATTCAGCAATGGCGGCAACAAAACTTTAGAAATTCTTAATGCTTGAACGGCTTGTCTGATTTTCCTCAAACTTTACTAATGTAATCTATGTGTACTAATATTGTTGCATTCACTCAATCTACATACGTATACAATATTTTCAAAAACACCCCTTTTAACCTTATTCTAACTGGGTTATTTGAGACCGAGTCGTTACAATGTGTGTGTGGGTTGTTTTTTTTTTTGTTTTTTTTTTTTTTTGGGGGGGGAGGATCGATTTGATCCCCCATCCAGATCTCAGCTGCCGATGGTGCAACCGCTGCAAAGTTCTGCCTGAACATAGAGCCAGGTGTCAATATAGATTTCTATTTACAATTGATTAATTATGCAAATTTATGTATGAAATCATATTTTTGCCTGTAACTCTCTTAAAAAGGCTGAAGGATTGCTAATATTTGTGTCAGAATTTTTTTAAGACACATCAAACAATTTTCTTGTTAAAAAAAACTCTATCAAAAATATTTTCTTCAGTTTTTGTTGTTTTATTAATTTCTGATGTATTTTATTGGTTTTGCCAAAAATTGTTGCAGACCCTTTTTTAGTTATCTACATTAGAATTAGTTGATTTCAATGATTAAAAGCTTAAATAATCTAATTTATATCAATTTAACAAGAAAAAACAATTTGCATTGGATTTGCATACAATATCACAAATTTGAGCTGTTTTCGGGCTGATATGCATGTACAAAACATTACATACTGTAACTACAAAATGGTATACCCAGACATCACAAATTTTGTCTCATGATATGCAGGAGACTTCAAAGAAAAAAGTAATGAAATACAGTAAACCTCGCATGAGTCGAAGCTCTCGGGACTGACAAAAATGCGTCGACTTAAAGGGAAGATAAACCCCAAGAGCAATGTGGATTGAGTGAAAGCAGCAACATTAGTAGAACACATCAGTGAAAGTTTGAAGAAAATCGGACAATCAATGCAAAAGTTATGAATTTTTAAAGTTTTGGTGTTGGAATCGCTGGATGAGGAGACTACTAGAGGTTATGACGTATGAGTGGACAACAATACCAAGAAAATATAAAGAAAATTCTACAAAAATCCATTTTTCATGAAAATTACAAATTCCATCAACTTGATATTGACATATGTTAAGGGTAGCAATTATTCCCCTGCTTTCTGAAAGAGGTTGGTCCATTGCTCTTTCATGATTCTAGAAAAGTGAATTTTTGATGAATTTCCTTTATATTTTCTTTGTATTGTTGTCCACTCACACGTCATATCCTCTAGTAGTCTCCTCATCCAGCGGTTCCAACACCAAAACTTTAAAAATTCATAACTTTTGCATCCATTGTCCGATTTTCCTCAAACTTTCACTGATGTGTTCTACTAATGTTGCTGCTTTCACTCAATCCACATTGCTCTTGGGGTTTATCTTCCCTTTAAGTGAAATTCGACTCTCGCGAGAGTCGATTTTTTTTCCGACTCACAGTTATGTACATGTATTATAGTACATTTGCATGCATGTGTGTGTGTGTGTGTGTGTGCGTGCGTGTGTGTGTTTGCATTCAAATTTGTCTGTTCTTGAAGATAATGTTCTTATTTTGTTCTAAATTGAACATGGAATTTGTATCAATACTAGTAGTTAAACATAGTTCTGAGAATGTCTGCGCTAATGTGGCAATGTGCATGTGCTTTGTCTATGATGCAACATAGGTAGCCATCTCTGTCAACCTACCCTGAGACAAACACTCTCCCAGGCCCATCCCACCTCCATTGAACAAAACTATACAGCCAGCCGGGCACACACAAACAAGCTCCGCCCACTTGGCCTGTCACTGAAATATTAAAGCAGCGATTGGTTGACCAAGGAGTTCTGGCTTGACATGGATAAAGTATGGATGTGCTGTGTGTATGGATAAAGTATATGGATCGATGTGCTGTGTGTATACATGTATACATGTGTATGTATTCGACATGCGTGCAGAGCGGTACGGTGAGTGTGCATGCTTACCTGCAGCAGGCCAGGGACGGGGTTCTGCGACATGCCGATTTTTTTTTTTGTTCTCCTCTAAATGTAATGAGAATGCCAGACAAATCTTCTTCGGCTCAAGTGATGTAAACTACGTGTATTTTGTACAAAAGGGAATGAATGTTTTACTTCGACACAGCCGAAATTCGACTCTCGTACTTCGGCTTATCCAAATATTTCTTAGAGAAAATACATAGGGAAAAATCGGGACTTTTTATTTTGTTTCGAGTTAAGTGATTTTCGACTCACTCGACGTCGACTTATCCGAGGTTTACTGTAGTAGCAAAATCTTTGCGTGTTGCGGAATCATCGTGTGAAATTTAGAGGGAGAGGTTAATTTGATCCCCCCGTTTAAGATAGGGTTGAGCTGAATATCTTAATCTGTGGTCATGCTGCTACATTCTGCTTTCTCCTCTCCCCTCTGTATTTCTGTGTGTGATTTGATCAAAAGCTTAACCAGGCTGACCCTCCGTCTCTGCGTGGTGCCAAAGACAATCGCTGGCATTCTATCAAGCATGCCATGTCTGGAAGACCTAGAGTTCTGGCCCTATGTACAAGAAATCCTTGGATCCGGTGCAGAGTGTTATAGAAGCATAGATGTAAGTCACAACATAATAGTCTACAGCAACATTTTCATTTATCTCAATAAGTTGCTCTTTGAAGATATTTCAGTAAATACCGGGGATTGTAGATTTGAAATGCAAAGAATGCAGTGCCAATGGAAAGATTAATAACTATGTGTGGTAGAGGTTTATGGTGTATTTATGTGGTTGGGTAGATTGTTTGATAAGTATGTGGCATATTTCCATGATTCTCCAATGACAATTTCTTTTGAAAGAATGATCAAGTTCCACTGAGAGATATAATTTAGGTTTGTACTCTGCACATCACTTACTAAATTACTGGAAGCACACTTGTCAATTAATGTACAATGGTTAGAATGCGTGGCCTTCAGAGATTTATAGACCTTTCACTGTTGTTGCTTTTGCTATGTTGAAATTTCAGATTGCAGAAGTGTATGCTGGAATTGTTACAAGATTAGGACATCTACACAGCATTAAGCTCGGCATAGTGGACGAATGTGCAATGCCCACCAGTGATGAAGCATCCCGGAACAGTAATGGATGTAGCAGTGGTGATTCTGATGCCAACGATTCTGACAGGGAGGACTGGTCAGAAAATGAGGAGAAGTTGGGTATTATGCACAAACAAGAGAGCTGTGGTAAAGATATTGAAATGTTGGCAAACTCATCTAAAGGAGCAGTTACCATAGAAACGGTGAAAAGTAACCCAAAGTACGCACAAAGTGAGGCAGTCTGTTGCCAAGGCAGTGCAGAAAAACAATCACAGTGTCCTCCTCGGGCATCATACCAGGATGAGCAGAGCAGGAGTGATGCTCATTTGGGCCCAGGAGTAGATGACCTTCCACCACTGACAGATGAGACAGAAGATGATGGACAGAGTGTGCACACCAATCTTGAGATGGAGATATCGGAGGAGAAACTCTCTAACTCCACTGACTGCACAGACGCCCTCACAGTATTTGATTTAGTTCGGAGAATGATGCTGCATCATCCCATGCCATCAACAAAGTTGACTTTGTCTGAGATCGCCAGGTACGACTGTGATGGGGATGGCTTGGGGATGTACTACATTTCAAGAGAGGAAGAAAGTTTTCCTGTCTTGGACTTGGGATGAGGTGTGTCCAACAAGTTTATTTCAGGTGCATTTCCTGAGGAAAAAAAAAAAATAAGAAATAAAAAACCGGGTATTCCACTTTATTCCGAATTAAATTATATTTTTATTCAAACATTCATCTGTGATTGATATGGACTGCAATTATTAGGAAGTGGTTTATGCAATTCATGTATAATGTTTCAGGTCTGGAGCTGCCAATGACTGAAAGGACTTCCTTAATGGAATTGGGCAAGTCCAAGATATCGCGCACCTTACGTATGGGACATTCAGAGATTTCAAACCTCTGAAAAGTAACGAAGGAGCACTTGGATTTTATTGTTTATCATCAGGAGGACTGGTATCCCTGAGAAGAATATTGTGTTTAAGTTTGATGTCATTTGACCTTGGGTTAATGGTTTTATTAAGAAAAATATGCCAACTTACGTATGGGACCAGAGAAAAACTGGATTTTTCAAAATGAAGTTTGAACTGAAAATTCTCTGAAAGTACCTTACTGATCAAGTTCTGTTTGGAAGTGAAGAAAGGTACAATACTGAAGTATCTTTCAGCAAAGTTTCACTGCAAAAGAATAAAGCATATTTTCATGAAGATGGTTTAATTAACGAAAGTACACCTTACGTATGGGACATGGCTCAACTTACGTATGGGACATTTGTCTTTAGTGCACAAGTGCATTCATGGGAATGACTTTAAATTTCCCCATAGTGTCATATTCAGTTCCACAAATCATGCTACAACATGTAACAAATGAAATAGACCTCTAAGTGGGTACTTTCCCGGTTCAGGTACCTAGCAAAAGCTAAAATAAAACAAATAAAAGTAATTACCAATTTACAATTAAATGTCTTAGTTTGGATTCCGTCATGCATTAACACTGTCCTCATGATGTCTACACATACAGATATAGTATACTGACACTCTATTTCTAGCCCATTTGTAATTACTCTAGTCAATATTTTTTCATCAAATGAAAAAAAAAAATGAGCGAATTCTAGCTTGTGACCTTGATATAGCATACACGTACATGTACAATAACTAATTTGTAGTCTTGATAATTTCAACTTTAGAATCAAATGTCATGTACAATGTAATTTGCAAATACAGTTTGAAATGGGTACTTTCAGTAGCTCTAGGCTTACCTTGCAAGTTGTCTAAGTTTTTATAAAGCTTTATAATTGTTTGAAATACAGCACAAAACACAACAACAACAAGAGTACTTCATTTTGCTCTGTAATCATCATGTTTTGCCATGTGAATTTTAGCTGAACTGCAAAATCAATCAAATTTTAATGAAAGTTTTGGTTTTAAGAAGATAGAAGAATGTATGTACCAATGCTGTTTTTTTTTTTTTTTCAAATTGCTTGGCTTCGTGTCTATGAAACCAAAGACGACAAAATTTGTGTTACTTTGTACATACATACATGCTTGTGTAGTGATACAGGAAAGATTATCATTTGCACATTCAAATCTAGATTTGAAACACTTAAGTATCTCACTGATCTGCAAATTACAATTTTGAATAAATTCTAATAACCTCATTTGATCATACACTACCAGATTGCAATGTGTGTTGATAATTGTGTAGATGTGGGGTACAAAGTAAGTATGAGTTGATGAAGGTGTCTCAGAGCACATCTGTCTCTTCTAACACAAAATAGAAAAGAAAATTGAATTCCCTATTTGTTTGTGTAATTTATGTTTTTAGCACTCCAACCACAGAACCAGTATTGATATTGTGGTTTATAGCAAATGTTAACTATAGTCTTCATTTTACAGGATTTTCAGAAATCATGTTCATGACCTTGATAAGTCATGACATATTCTGAGGGTGAGCAGTTGAAATATTAACAATCATATCAAAATAAAAAGTATTCTCATAGGGTTTTTTCCTTTGCTATCAACTCTAGTAATGACAAAGTTACCTGCTCACACCTTAAGTGATTTTTCTTTTCAGTAAGACCTATAATGTTGTCATTGATGCGCGCCATAAGCACAATTGTTTTGATTTCGCTTTTGAGGCTGTACAACCTGTGGTACATGCTGAACAGTGTACTGCACCTAAAATGACATTCAGAGAATCCCATTCTTGGACAAAGTCATTTTGTAGAGAGGTAAAGTTGAAAATGATAACTGAATTAAGAAAATGTCCAATATCAAAATGTTAACGGGGAATGTTAATTTAAGACCAGCTGCACAGCCTGTAATGAAAATAAGAAAATACAAGTATAAATGAATATTCTTTATTTTCCTTTCTTAATCATAGAATGACTCAATAATGCTGTTCTTACACTCTCCCTGAGGTCAACTGAGTAGGAGAGGCAGATATATAGACATATCCTTCAGAGTAGGTGCAAAGATAACCATCAACCTAACAAATGTAAGGACATATAGCATCCATGTCAAAAGGCGGTTTTCCCATTCACTTTGCATGTAATGTCCCATACGTAAGGCATTTGTCCCATACGTAAGCAAACTTTAATTAGTTATAAGATGAAGGACTAATTAAATTTCCTCATTTAGTTTTGCTAATCTGGAGTTGAAATGAATAAATTAGAACTTCCTAAAGTATGATTGGTCAATGTTACAAATCTTCAAAAAAAACTTAAAAAAACATACTCAAATCCTTACGTATGGGACACTATGTTCTGGGAAAGTGCATAATTTGCATAATTAATGTGCTGACCTTGTCTTACCAATTGCAGATTATACTAACTCATACAGGGGTCATGTACATAAAGGAACTAGGTCAAGGACAAATTCAACTGATTTTAGATGAATATTTATAATTTGTCAAGGTTTGTTTTTGATTTATGCAAATCAAGGCCATATTTCTTGCATAAATTTGCATAATTCAATATTTTCTTTGCTGGAAATATATGATTTAACTCTTTGGCTACAACATGATATCAATAACTTTTTGATAAAATCAAGATGAATTTTGAGCATCTGAGGGGACATTATCTTGGACTTGCCCAATTTAGGATATCATGATTGATTTCCTTCAGCTGTTGAAATATCAGCTGTAAATTACAGAGTATTTGAGATAACGGGTATATCAAGATATAATGGGCGAGGTATTGTGTGTGACATGTAGCTGTAGCTAAGCGATATTTTTGAACAAATACTATTAAAGCATGATTATATATTTATATATATATATATATATATATATATATATATATCAAAGTGAATATCATATGAAGTGTTTAGATTATGTCCTTAGACATATTGATTTATGTTTAGTACCAGTGAATGTTTGTAGTGATCCTCTGTAAATGATATCTGATTGAGCTATACGTTGTACTCAGATGGTCAAATATGGAGATGTGATACAGGGGAAACTAGATATAGCGTCAACCTTGCTTAAGTCGACCTGGCATAAGTTGAATAATCGCTTAAGTTGAAGGTCTTTTCACGTCCTCTCTTCGTTTATATTCTATTTATTTAATCACTCGTAAGTTGAATTTTCTCTAAGTTGAAGCTATTTCTTCACTCCAAATAGATTCGACTTAGGCAATGTTAGGCATTGTTGACTGTATGATAAACAGTTTACAGTTTATTACATGATAAATTATGTTAAAAGAAATTTTTTGCAACTCTGATTTTTCCTTTCTACAGGATTCCTTTGACAAGACCAGGTATACCGAAACAAATGCTAAATAAGCTGAATCTCATAACTTCCTAACAAAGAAAAACATAAATGATTGAACCTGTTTTAGCAAGAAAATAATCCAATACCCTACATGACGATGAGAAAGTCCAAGAGACCACATTCCTAGCACACTCGTCACTGGCCCACATTTTTACTGTTGCTGTGTAGTGCTCATCCTAACCATTGTATGGCCCACTTATTTTTTTTTAATAACACATTTGTGTTATGAATGAGTAACTGAAGAGAAACATAATTTATTTTGCTGACTGTTAGGATAAAATGAGGTACATGTACATGAAATCAAAACTTGCCAAAGGTCATGCGAGTCAAACTTTACCAATGCTATGTGAATAAAGAGACAAGACAAATAACACAATTGTGCAGTTTGATGAAGCTTCAGTGAATAAGATTTAATACTTATTTGTGTGTAATTAGGGCAAATATTTATTGCATTGCATACATTCCTTCTTCTCTCAACCATGTCATGTTACACACTTAAATGGCTTAGATTTGTGCATAAGATAGTTTCGCTCAGTGAAAGCATCAATTATGCTTGCACTGATACTGATATACTGAAGACTTTCTCTTTGATTGCATTGTGCAATTATTACATTTGAATTTCTCAAGAAGGCCATCCTCAAGCATTCCAAGTTTATATCCATTGTGTTAATACCAGCATAGCATACATATTATACAGTTGGCTCCCATTATAACAAATTCCTCGGGACCAGCAGTTTTCTTTCATTATTTCAAAGTTTTGTTATAACCAAACAAATAAACAACACCATCATCAAAAATAAGAGTGGATAATGCTGGGGCCTGAATTTTTACTTCATTGTAACCAGAATTTTGTTATTAAAGGGAAGATAAACCCCAAGAACAATGTGGATTGAGTGAAAGCAGCAACATTAGTAGAACACATCAGTGAAAGTTTGAGAAAAATCGGACAATCGATGCAAAAGTTATGAATTTTTAAAGTTTTGGTGTTGGAACCGCTGGATGAGGAGACTACTAGAGGATATGACGTATGAGTGGACAACAATACAAAGAAAATATAAAGGATATTCAACAAAAATTCACTTTTCTAGAATTATGAAAGAGCAGTGGACCAACCGCTTTCAGAAAGCAGGGGGGATAATTGCTACCCTTAACATATGTCAATATCAAGTTGATGGAATTTGTAATTTTCATGAAAAATGGATTTTTGTAGTATTTTCTTTATATTTTCTTGATATTGTAGTCCACTCATACGTCATAACCTCTAGTAGTCTCCTCATCCAGCGGTTCCAACATCAAAACTTTAAAAATTCATAACTTTTGCATCGATTGTCCGATTTTCTTCAAACTTTCACTGATGTGTTCTACTAATGTTGCTGCTTTCACTCAATCCACATTGTTCTTGGGGTTTATCTTCCCTTTAACCATGTTCATTGTAATGGGAGTGCACGGTATATCTAAGTAACTTATGTTCCACTTGAAGTTTTAGACTCATATATGTAGCTGGTGCATGTAATGTGATGATTACAGTGAAATGATTAAAAGCACCAACTGAAGCACCCACCAAATGTGTGGTATGCTGAGCTGAGGAATCCTATACATTGTAAAGCCTCTTTTTTGAGTCAGTCAGAATGATCCATTGGTACCATGGGGTGGGTGTGGTTCAGTATTATCATACTGTACATACAGTTGTAACATCACATCCGTGAGGGCATTATTAAGAATTACCACACGAGATATTTTTAGACCAGTCAAACACTCCTGAGGCAAAAGCCGAGGTTGTTTGGACTGTTTAGGAGGTACCAAAAGTGGATAATTATACTAATGTAACAAAATGAAGAGTGTTATTTGCTTTATAAAATGAAGAAGCAGATGCGTGTCATTTGAAAAGAAAAAATTCCACTGAGTGCCAGCCATTTTCATAAGTAAACAAATCTATGACGTCCCGCCCATTTGTGTAGGCTTACCATGCATCCTGATGTGAAAGTGCTGACTGATCATTATTTGATAATGACCGATGATGGACAAAATCATGTGTTTGACAAAATGAATGCCCGATCACTTGTATGTTCTCATCCAATCATTCAATTAGGATCTGCTTCATTTGTTTATAAAAAGCATTATGTAGGATTACCTCCGCAGACAAGGATGACATGAGGAAGATTTCCTGTGATGCTCCAACTCATTCTGAAGAGAAATTTATCCCCTGGCACATTTCAAAATCAATGAAAGATCACATTAAATGGAACATTGTATCAAATTGTGTCTGAAGAGACGAAATTTTCCAAACTAATTTGAATTTAATGAGACCTCATAAAATGAAATTTCGCTCATGATACATTTCTGCCGAAGAAGAAGGACTCAGATACAGAGCCCCGGGATACGCAGCATGGTCTGCACTAAATCTGTACATCAAACACATCAAAGTACAGTGCACTCCCGTTATAACGAAATTTCGTTATAACCGAACAAATACAATATAATGAAAACAAGCAAACCACGCATATATCATATAATGTTTGTTGAATACTCATACACTGGAAAGCTATGTGAGGTGGGATGCTACCTTTTTAATTTTATTGAATATTACACTTAAAAGAGAACATAATAGGTTTTGTTTTTGTATTGTCACACCCGTATAGAAAATGACAATTCGCTATGCAAACCTTTCGTTTTTTTGAAAAAGTTCGTTACTTCGAAGGCTCCTTATTCCGAAGTTTCGCTATTCCCGGGATTCCGGAGGTTAGTTCATTTGAAGCTTCGCTCTTCCGCAGATTCGTTATTCCGAAAGTTCAAAATTTAGATATTAATATATTGTTCGTTTTCCAAAGATTCGTTGATCGGAAAATGAAATGATGTTCGTCATTCGAAGGTTTGTAAATCATAAAATCAAAAAAAGTTCACTTTTCCGAAGGTTCGTTGTTCCGAAGGTTTTTCAATCCAAACATGAAAATAAAAGGTTCGTTATTCCTCCGAAGGTTTGTTAATCATGAAAATGAGAAAGGTTAGTTATTCCGAAGTTTCGGTTATCTTTTAAAGACGATTAAGGTTTGCAATTCCTAAGTTTTGTTAGTGGAGTCACCTTTTTCACTTTTGGATTAATGAAACTTTTTTTAATGTTCCAATTAACGAACGTTTGGAATTCCCAGATCACTCGTATTAACGAACCGTCGTAATAAGAACCCTTATTTCATTGTCGGATTAACGAACCTTATGAACAACGAACCTTTGGTATAACGCCAACATGTTCGTAATAACAAAAACCCTATTACATTTCCGAAAAAACGGACATCGAGGTGTATCATAACTTTTGTTGTTGTTGTTGTTGTTGTTTTGTTTTTTGTAATAAGAGCCTTCGGAACAATAAAACGCACCCGATTCAGTTTCAGATTATTGTGTTACAATAACGCAAGTTACGGAGCGAACACACAGTACAGATGTAATTGAATCGTTCGCCCATTGACGCTGGAAATGCTTGTTCCGCCCCGCATTTACGAAAGCGATCCGCATTTCGTTATAACGGAGCACATTTCTTTTGTTTTTCTTTATCGGTAGTGTTCGGAAAAGACTTCGTTATACCGAAAATTTCGCTGTAACCGTGTTCGTTATAAGCGATTTTTTTTTTTGCCATAGACTTATGTGGCAATAATTTTGGGACCAGAAATTTTATTTCGTTATAACGAAATTTCGTTATAACCGTGTTCGTTATAACGGGAGTGCACTGTACAAGTATCAAATATGACTCCCATGCCAAAAAGAAAAAAAAATGTAAGTCTTGAAGATCGTACTTTTCCAGGAGGACATGGTGATCCAAATAACTGTTGTGATGTTAAAACGTAACTTCATATTTGGGGAAAATTGAACGAGACTGAAAGATTTTTCGACGCTTTGGAGATAAAGAATCTCCCTTATATGGTTGCTTTCTTTCTTTGCGTGAACTTCACCAAGGATCGCATCTGGTTGCTTCAAAGAGTGGATACTGCCGTTTGGCTCGATGAGTAGTCCACCATAGATCATATTAAAGGCTTGTGATGGCAGAACTGCGAAACGTGAGCAGTGGTGACCTTAGCCCATGCACGGATCACTGATACTTGCTACATGGTAATTTCCCTCCAAAATACTCGTGGTAGGAGTTTTAACTGGAGGTGCATCGCCAAGAGTGAGCTACGGGTTTGTGTGTGTGTGTGTGCGTGTGTGTGTTTTAAGCATACTTATAGACGAGTCCGCAAGAAGGGCATTTTTTAATGTTTCTATTGGTGTCTTCTGTTCTATTGAAAGCATCCACGGTTAGAAAGTTAATCGGCAGTTGCTTCTAATCTTGTGTGTTTCTGGAGACATTGCTGCGAATGACCTCTTCTGGCTCGAATAACTTTTGGTTCAAGAAATCTTTCATACTTGATATCTTTAAAAATATATTTTATATATATGTATATATTCAGGGCTCCACACTAACTTTTATTTTTGGTGGCCCAAAGGCAAACATCCGACCTTTTTTGGTGGCCCGACGTGCGTTTGGGCCACCGTTAGTGTCGAGCCCTGATTATATATATATATATATATATATGTGTGTGTGTGTGTGTGTGTGTGTGTACGAGGTGTGTCAGAAAAGTTCCAGGACTACTATCATAGAAAATGTATTTCAAACCAAAACTTCAAACTAAGAGGTTTCACATTCAAGGTAATTCATCTTGAGTATGTAACTGTGATCTTAGCCCTCTAAAGCCATCAGATTTTTTTTTTTTTTACACAATTTTATATACACATCCTCTGCTTCACATCGTTCAGCAATGAGCACAGAGCAATGAACAAACTTGAAGTTTCAAGTAGGGTTGGGGAACTCTGTCAGACGTGCTGAAAGTGCTGCAGCAAGTCTACGGAGGTGATATGAAGTCATGCATACATGCTTTTGAGTGTTGCAACAGGTGTAAAGAAGGATTAGAAAAACGTGGAAGATGACCCCATAGGAGAGGAAGGCCCTCAACGACCAGGACTGAGATCAACATTGAGCGCATCAGGCACATGGTGCGTGGCAATTGTCGGCTGACTGTTCGAATGATGGCAAATGAGCTAGACATGAATCGGGACAGTGTCTGGAAGATTCTCACTGAAGATTTAGACATGCGGAAAATCTGCGCAAAGACAGTGTCAAAACTCCCTAGTGATGACCAGAAGAATCGACGCATGCTACTTTGCTATGACATCATCGAGCGCCTTGAAACTTGAAACCAAACCAAACTTGCTAGGAAGAGTCATTGCCAGTCATCATCTCAGTCCTGGTCTTTGAGGGCCTTCTGCTCCTGGGGTCATCTTCCACTTCCTCTCATCCTTCTTTAAACCTCTTGCACCACTCAAAAACACAAAGATGTGTGTGACATCGTCTCATCTCCGTAGACTTGCTGCAGCACTTTCAGTGCTTTTGACAGAGTTCCCAACCCTACTCGAAACTTCAACTTTATTCATGGCTCTGTGCTCATTATTGCTGAACGATGTGAAACAGAGGATGTGTAATACTATATAAAATTGTGTAAAAAAGTGTGATGGCTGCAGAGAGCTAAGATCACAGTTACATACTCAAGATAAATTACTTTGAAGGTGAAACCTCTTAGTTTAAAGTTTGGGTTTGAAATAAATCTGCTGTGACACCAGTCGTGGAACTTTTTTGACACACCTCGTATATATATATATATATATATATATATATATATATATATATATGTAGCGCCCGCCCGGGGAGGGGGGCGTGTCTGAATAGACAAGAGAAGATAAGACACTGTGTCAAGCTTGGATGCGTGGTACAACAGAGTTATTTTATTCTATATCTCTACTTCAACAACTAATAATCATATATCGAAATGGAGAATGTGTATTTACAAATGAATATTTTACAGAACAAGCACTATAAAATGTACTGATGAACGTCTCATCATAACATGTAACGCTTCATGATACGAATGGTATCGATTATACCTTAATAATGACAACAGTAACAATAACCACTCTTTATAACCCGAAACACTTCATTCTTTAAAACACTATTAACATATCTAACAATCCTCTGATATATCAGTCTATCATTCCTTTGAATGAGCTTTTCATAATTCATGAAACTAATTCAACCAAAACTCATTCCTTGTAACTCTCAGATTAGCTTCGTAATCCTTTGCCTTTAAAAACAAACATAACCAAATTAATATTAAATTCACTAAATACAAATGTAAAGTCCATAACTAATCAGCCGTCATATTCATACCTTCAAAATAACCTTGTTATCTTGCATGAGTAAACCTGACATCTAACATGTATTTTACCATGACTAAAATTGTCATGAAATAATATACTAAAACATATTCTTCTTTCATTCTTAACTCTCTTTTTACTTTCAGCAACTCAATGAATATAACTACAAGAATGTTAGCATTATCATCCCTATAATTTCTACTCAATGATTTACTATCTTTAATCTCTAAGACTGCAGGTCATTAGTGCGCACAAGACCCTTGAAACAATAATATTCCACCCTCAGTCTTTCATTATTAACACATAATCATTTGCTCTGCAAATGCATTTCTTCATGTATTCTTAAAGCAACAATAACTTCGCATAACATGGCCGAAGGTATATACCTTGCCATTACTCTTAACTCTCGTAGCTTTAAATAAAACTTGTTCCTACTCAAGGAAGGTATATACAATTCTAGTGCTGCATGCGTAACAGCACTGCTTCTGACCCAACGTGTGTCAGACTATTTTGGATCACACACTATATACATAGTACATTGCCGATATACATTCTCGACTCATTCATCAACTCACATGTGTCTGACATCATACAATTATCTATCATGTCACACATACACAATCAATAAGTAAATATATTAAAAGTATATAATATTATAAAACATTACGTCTCATCGTAGTTTTCTTGCCAGATGAATATTATGACATATAATCTTGGTTGAGATGGAACATTCTTGTTTTACCACTTCCAGAGAACTTAGATGGAGCAGGGAGGTGTTACAGAGATGGAGTGGCAACTCTTCGTAATTCATGCAAACGCATGTTTAGGTTCAAGGCGTTACAATGGGATGTCTAGCATCCATTACGCTTTGAAGTCATGCTCGGCGCCGCTCTGGTTTGCAAGACGAAGTTGGGAGACGAAGAACGCATTTCACCTTTCGTTGAATTACAAGTTCTATTTCACCGTAAAATTTTAAATGAATTAGAAATGTCTACTCGAATTGATTTAAAATAGTTTAGGAAAGAATTCGATATTATAAACATGTATTTCTAGTTTCTTCGTAATGCGCAAATCAAAATGAAATGAAAATTAGGCCCTCTTAAAAACCTAATATTTTTCTATAATGCGCATATTAGTATTGTGCATGTTAGTTTTTTAATCTTTTAATCTGGGATATTTTGATCTTTCAAATACAGTACTCCGCTAAAGCGTATTCCAGCGTGATTTTAAACTATTTGCTGTTAAAATTGTTAGTTTTACACTGCATTTTGGTTCGCTGCTCCAATTCAAGTTACACAAATTCATTGTTGCCATCACATTGAAAGAGAGAGCGAATTGCAGTAGGGGCAAGTATTTCTAGATGTGAGAGCGCTAGTCCCGATTATTGATGCTCTCTTTTGTCAAAGCACATGGGTAACACCTCTAGTTGAACGCATAACTTCTCGGCGGCGCCGCGCATGACTTCAAAGGAGAGCAGTAGTTGTCTCTCCTTCTCTAGCACCTCCCTGGATGGAGAGTGACATGGAGCTTTCATTCACTCAAGTTTCTTACAGAACATATAATAATTGCATTTCTGTTCACAAAAGCATCTCGTACAGTGATAGCTCTCATTATTTTTCTCAAAACATGTTTGGTTCAATAATCATTCTGAGAGAATAACTATTAAAAGTATGAAAAAAGTATTTCTTACCTGAATAGACAAGAGAAGATAAGACACTGTGTCAAGCTTGGATGCGTGGTACAACAGAGTGAAGAACCAAGCCAACATCCAAGCTGGTTGGGCTTTTCTTATCTCTCTTCCAAGAAAGGGGCTGGGCCACTCTCCAAATGGGATGGGGCAGCATCTCACTTTGAGGGACAAATAGCTATGTTACAAGTCATTTCTCCCCTGATTTTCCTATTGCTATTGTTATGCCCTGCTCAAGAATCTGGGCTGCTACCGACAGACAAAAGGGAGTTATGAACACCTGGACAGAGCATTCCTGTGTATAGAAATCTGGCCTAGCAACAATACATTGCTGAAATCATACAGTGTCTGGCTGCCAGTGTGGAGCAGCACTGTGCTGGGGAAGCTACAGGTGTTTGCACAGAACAATGCTAGTTGATTTAATACATAGGGGCAATACAACCACATGTCATACTGGCTTCATAGAAGTAACCTCAGTGGCTATGCAGCAGCTGCAGGGGCAGCAGTTAGACTGCAAGGTCTGCTGGAAAAGGCTTGAGCAGACGATATGAGGTCGGATACCGGCAGTTTTTAGTCCCCAAACTGTAAGTTAATAGTTTTATTACGATATCCCCTTTTTCCAAATATCAGTTATTATTTGAAGTTGTATTCTACAAAGGAAAAGTGGTTTTGGTAAACCGACCACGTGTTATATTATGTGCACAGCTTTTTGTAGTCTCTGGTATAGAGCAAGCTAGTTGAAAGCAGGTTGAATTATATACCGTCTGTATGTTGATGATAGTTATTGTTTGTGACAATGTGTAATGCAGAGAAGTTATCCCCCCCCCCCCCTGTTTAATAACACAGTTGCTTGTGTAAGAGGATAATAGATTATACATGGTGGTTACTGGCGTAATGATTACTTTCAAGCAGAGTGCTGAAGTGCTTATGTTGATATTTGATATACGGAAAGGAGCATTATGAAGCAAGATGGATGCCCAACCGAAGTCAAAATGGTTGTGTTCATACCATGTAGACTATAGACATGAGAAAATGTTTAACTCTTTTCTGTAGGCACCGAAGTGATAGCTGCGGTGTTAAATCCGTGTGGATAGGTGTTAACTGGTATAAAATGGTAAGAGAGTAAGTAGTTGTTATGTTGTGGTAATTTCGTTACTGTACTCTGTAGATGGCGTTAACTTGGGTCATTCGGGTGTACGTAGACAACCCGTGCACGCCGTGCAAAGATAACCCCAGCTCGTGACAATGTGTTCGGGCCACTTCTGACAAGGAAGGAACCCGCCGTGTACTACATGCCCAGTTGGAAACCGTCCCTTCGATGAGGTCTTGCACTCCGTCTTCGCAGCGAACTGTTTCGCGTTCGACTTCGACGATCACGGAGACAACTTCAGCATGACAATACCAGGTTTTGTTTATCCCGAAAGAAACACTTTGGACTGTTAATATTCAAACCCCTAATTGTAAACTGTGCGCACAGGTAGTATAAACTGACGAGTTATCGCAAGTGTTGAGTTTAATTAAAGAAGCTTATGCAAAACTATATCTGTAACCGGAGTAAAGTTTAGGCAATATTCATGGCCATAATGCGAAGCATTTGTTAAGTTTTCTCTATGCTATGAATAGATAGGAGATTGATATGAAGCCGGCGTTAAAGCATTACGTCGTTAGAGTGAGATTTGAGGTGTCATGATAAGCATTGACTGAACTGTGTGCATGGGCGTATGTGACGTGTCTGTGTGTTGTTTTGTTTCTTGTACCACCATCTTATTTGTATCTAAATTGAAAGACCGGAAATAAAGCTTATAATTTCCGGAATTACGGTGTTTTGTGCTTACTTTGTCTGAGTTCTGTATTCAAGGAGTCACACTGGACCAACAAGCAATCACACGCTCTCACCGGCTGTGACATTTGGGGGCTTGTCCGGGAATTGCACTGCTTGAATGCATGGTTTCAGACATTGTACTTTCAATAGTTAAATCTGTATGTAGTACGGTACAATTTGAAGAAGTGTTTGTTCTGTGACAATACAGACAAGACAAGTGATTTCATTTGTTATGCCATACATTTGGTTATGGTAGGCAGAATATTGTGTGGTTTACATTGTGACACAGTTGCGGTTTACATTATTTGTCAATCCCCTGGTTTTGCCTAAATATTGAGTTATCATGGATTTCACTAAACAACTGATGGATTTAGGTAAGGAAGTAGGCCTAACAGGCCAGGCCTTGTTAGATTTTGTGAATGAAAGGGAGAAAATAGCCAGGGAAGACAGGGCAAAGGCAAGGGAGGATAGACAGAAGGAACTTGAAATTCTTGAGAAACAGATAGCTCTAGAACAAGCTAAGAAGGAAAATGCAAACCCAATAGAAGAGAATGAACAACGCCATAGTTTGACAAGATCACCCAAATTACCTCATTTCGTAGAAGGTAAGGACAATATTGACGCATACTTAGAACGTTTTGAGAGATACGCGTCAAATCAGAATTGGCCAAGGTCGGCTTGGGCAATTAACTTAGGAGCCCTGTTGCAGGGAAGGGCACTAGAAGTGTACAGTAGACTAGGTGTAGATGATGCCCATGATTATGGTGTCTTGAAAGAAGCTCTTTTGAAGAGATTTCAGATGTCGGCTAGCGATTTTCAGCGTAAATTTCGCACGGCTGAACCGCAGCCAGGTGAATCACCTAGGCAGTTTGCAGTTAGACTAGAGCACTATTTTGATAGATGGCTAGATCTAACGAGTACGAGTAGGTCTTATGATAGTCTGAAGGACTTAGTGATAAGACAGCAATTCTTGGACCAATGTGGTCCTGGTATGTCGGTGTTCCTCAAGGAACGGACCCCAAAGTCGGTCAAGGAAATAACGGAAATGGCCGAAGTGTATGTGACTGCACATGGAGGCCAATTTAAGGTCACTCGTCAGAGTTACAAACAAAGTGCATCTGGCAGTAGGCCAGCGGATTCTCGCAAAGAGAAGTCGGGTTCACAGAAAACCCCGAGTAGCCCTTCTAATGTTAGTGGTAGAAGGCCCGTAGGACCTTGCTACATATGTGGTAAGAATGGGCATATTGCTAAGGACTGTTGGAGTAGGACAAAGTCCCATGCAAGTGTAGGCCTTGTAGGTGAAGATTCAAGGCAAGCAAACCAGGAGGGTAGAAATAACGACAAACATAGTGAGAAAGAAATCAACAAGGAGGCTGATTGTCCCACATGTTCTAGTCGTCGTTCCACCCCATCAAAGCAGCCCGAGGGTGGCATGTTTCTAGTAACAGCATCAATGGAGTCAACGCAATCGCAGCCTCGCTTAGTGAATGTGGAGACTGAGAAGCGGCCGCAAATGTGCGCAGCATGCAAGGAAAATTTGCGCTCGCGTCTTCCGGTACAGGAAGGTAGCATTGGGTCCCACAAGGCAAGCGTGCTTCGCGATACAGGTTGCTCAGGTGTTGTTGTTCGGAAGTCTCTGGTGAAACCTCACCAAATGACGGGTAAGTATAGGCAGTGTATTTTGATAGATGGTACTATTCGTTGGTATCCCACTGCCTTAGTTCACATACACACTCCATTCTTTAATGGAGATGTAGAAGCCCTTTGCATGGAAGCCCCAGTGTTTGACATTATACTAGGCAATGTTCAAAACGCACTACCGCCAGGGAGTAGTTGTAATTTGGGGAGTTCTAAGCCAAAGGTAGACGTAGGTACTGAAACAGATGCTCCAGAGAGCAGAGATGAATCAGGAGGTCCTAAATCACAGGTAGATGTGACCACAGAAACCGATGTGTCTATACCAGATGTTGCACCAGAAATTGGGATGGCAATGCAAACTCGTGCACAGAGCAGAGTAAGTGAAAGACCCCCTAGGCCCCTAAAGGTACCTCTGCTAATACCAGAAGTTTCCCCAGATGACATTAGGAAGGCCCAAAAGGAGGACAAAACACTTGACAAAGTGAGAACGTACGCTAGATGTAGTCCTGGTAGTGATCATAGAAGTGACTCGCACTTCTTCATGGAGAATGATCTACTGTTTCGGAAGTTTGAACCAAAAAGTGTCGGTAGTGGTAACACAGTTACACAACTGGTTGTCCCACATCCATACCGTAAACTTGTCATGAAACTAGCCCACGAAGGACTGATGGGAGGACATCAGGGTAGTAAGAAAACTTGTGACAAAGTGTTGTCAAATTTCTATTGGCCTGGTGTAAGTGCTGACGTCACTAGATTTTGCCAATCGTGTGATATTTGTCAGAGGACCCTCCCCAGAGGTAGGGTACCCCGAGTCCCACTAGGTAAGATGCCTGTCATTGATGTACCGTTCAAGAGAGTAGCAGTAGATCTAGTAGGGCCTATACATCCTATCACAGCACGCAAGAACAGATATATCTTGACTGTCGTAGATTGCGCAACACGGTATCCCGAGGCGACAGCATTGCCTAATATCGAGACGACCACCGTAGCAGAGGCACTTGTCGATATATTTGCGCGAGTGGGTGTGCCAAGTGAGATTTTATCCGACCAAGGCGCGCAATTCACTTCAAATCTCATGCGCGAAGTCAGTAGATTGCTTTCTCTCACACAGCTCACTACTACTCCTTACCATCCGGCCTGCAATGGCCTGGTAGAACGCTTTAATGGAACGCTAAAGCAAATCCTGCGTCGAGTATGTGCCGATCGCCCCTCCGATTGGGATCGCTATCTCGCGTCCGTCTTGTTCGCATACCGTGAAGCTCCACAATCGTCAATGGGATTTTCCCCGTTTGAGCTGATATATGGACGTTGTGTGAGAGGTCCCCTCTCAATCTTGAAAGAACTTTGGTCAGGTCAGTCGCCAAATGATGAAGTACAGACAGAGTATCAGTACACAGTAGATCTTAGGGAACGCCTAGAGACAACTCTAGATGTAGCTCAGCAGGAACTCAGAAAGTCCATGGCTAGGAGCAAGAAGTACTACAATAGGAAGAGTAGAGACAGACAATTTAGGCCAGGTGAGAAGGTACTGCTTCTCTTGCCTACAGACCATAACAAGATGCTCCTTCAGTGGAAAGGACCGTTCACCGTAGTTCACAAGCTAAGCGATCAGGACTATAGGCTAGACGTGAATGGAACGATGAAGACCTTTCATGCAAATATGCTGAAGAAGTACATCGAAAGAGAAAGAGAGGTAGAAGTAGATGCAGGTCAGAAAAAGCCTCAGGAAAACACTGAATCAAAGGTAGAGGTTGGTGCACAAGCCACCATTGTAGATGAGAATGAATGTGTAGGAGAAACTGCACTAGAGATGTCTCACACTGCAGGATGTGATGGAATGTCCCGCAAAATGAGCATAGAGCTACCAGTCTTTGAGGGAAAAGAGACATGCGAAGATGTCTCGATAAGTTCTGACTTGAGTAAGGCACAAGAAGAACAAGTAAAGTCTCTCTTGACTAACTTTCAGGATGTTTTGACTGATGTCCCAGGTAGGACCACATTAGGAGAGCACTCGATCAAACTCACATCTTCTGACCCAATACGGCAGAGACCGTACCCCGTGCCCCATACGATGAAAAGTGTGATCGAAGAAGAGACTCAAAAGATGGTCAAAATGGGGGTAATAGAACCGTCAGATTCCCCCTATTCATCCCCCATAGTCATAGTGAGAAAGTCTGACGGAAGCAATCGGTTTTGTATTGATTTTCGTCAACTAAACCGCATTACTGTGTTTGATGCTGAACCATTACCCAACCCAGATGAGATTTTCGCTAATCTGTCAGGTTCAATGTTCTTCTCTAAACTGGATCTATCTAAAGGGTATTGGCAAATACCACTGTCCCAAGACGCTAAAGAGAAGACTGCATTCCGGAGTCCTAGCGGGCTCTATCAATTTCGTGTCATGCCCTTTGGGCTCGTTAACGCGCCCGCTACGTTCAGTAGGGTTATGAGGACACTGTTGCGAGGACTGCCTCATGTTCACAACTATCTAGATGATGTACTCATCCATACCCCTACATGGAAAGAGCACATGCGAGTTCTACATGAGCTCTTCGTACGACTTAGGTCAGCAGGACTAACGGCTAGGCCAAGCAAATGCCAAGTAGGATGCACACAGGTAGAATTTCTAGGCCATGTAGTACAGGAGGCCAAGTTGAAGCCCCAACAGGACAAGGTAGAGAAAATTCTCACCGCCCCTAGGCCTGAGACCAAGAAGGAGATGCGCTCCTTCATTGGGCTTGCGAGTTACTATCGCAAGTTTATCCCCGCCTTTGCGTCCATTGCAGCCCCGTTGACCGATTTGACTAAGAACCGCAAACCAAGGCAGCTTACATGGGGTGAGCGAGAGGAAGAAGCCTTCCAGAAGCTTAAGGCATGCCTTAGTACCGCCCCTATCCTTAGTCTCCCAGACCTAGCCGAACCGTTCATTCTGCGTACTGACGCATCTTCGACGGGAATAGGTGCAGTTTTACTGCAAGAACACAATGATGAGAAGTTCCCCATAGCCTATGCCAGTAGGAAGCTACTGCCCCGTGAACAAGCTTATTCTACCATAGAGAGGGAATGCCTAGCTCTAGTATGGGGAATTAGCAAATTCCAAGTGTACCTAGAAGGTAACGAGTTCACAATTGAGACTGACCACCGCCCACTTGCCTACATCAATCAGGCCAAGTGTACGAACAGCCGAGTGATGAGGTGGGCGTTGGCCCTTCAACCATTTCGTTTCAGAATTGAAGCAATTCCTGGCTCAGAGAATGTCGGAGCTGATTTTCTCAGTAGAGTAGCCAAGTAGGCTATAAGGATGAAGTGGACCTATATGTTTTTTTTTTTAATTTACCCATGTACCCAGATAGAATGCAATTTGATTCTGTCCAAAGAAGAATCGATTGGTGAAAAGTTGAAACAGGATCGAAACGTAACCATGGCAACTTAATGTATGTGTTGAGGTTCATTGATGTTTATGTTTACATCTTGCCACCAATCTCAGTTTATGAAGGCTGTAGGTAAGATAAATGCTTGTAATTTTGTGAGAAAATATGAAATATTTTCTAGTAATGGGGGGTCATGTTACAAGTCATTTCTCCCCTGATTTTCCTATTGCTATTGTTATGCCCTGCTCAAGAATCTGGGCTGCTACCGACAGACAAAAGGGAGTTATGAACACCTGGACAGAGCATTCCTGTGTATAGAAATCTGGCCTAGCAACAATACATTGCTGAAATCATACAGTGTCTGGCTGCCAGTGTGGAGCAGCACTGTGCTGGGGAAGCTACAGGTGTTTGCACAGAACAATGCTAGTTGATTTAATACATAGGGGCAATACAACCACATGTCATACTGGCTTCATAGAAGTAACCTCAGTGGCTATGCAGCAGCTGCAGGGGCAGCAGTTAGACTGCAAGGTCTGCTGGAAAAGGCTTGAGCAGACGATATGAGGTCGGATACCGGCAGTTTTTAGTCCCCAAACTGTAAGTTAATAGTTTTATTACGATATCCCCTTTTTCCAAATATCAGTTATTATTTGAAGTTGTATTCTACAAAGGAAAAGTGGTTTTGGTAAACCGACCACGTGTTATATTATGTGCACAGCTTTTTGTAGTCTCTGGTATAGAGCAAGCTAGTTGAAAGCAGGTTGAATTATATACCGTCTGTATGTTGATGATAGTTATTGTTTGTGACAATGTGTAATGCAGAGAAGTTATCCCCCCCCCCCCCTGTTTAATAACACAGTTGCTTGTGTAAGAGGATAATAGATTATACATGGTGGTTACTGGCGTAATGATTACTTTCAAGCAGAGTGCTGAAGTGCTTATGTTGATATTTGATATACGGAAAGGAGCATTATGAAGCAAGATGGATGCCCAACCGAAGTCAAAATGGTTGTGTTCATACCATGTAGACTATAGACATGAGAAAATGTTTAACTCTTTTCTGTAGGCACCGAAGTGATAGCTGCGGTGTTAAATCCGTGTGGATAGGTGTTAACTGGTATAAAATGGTAAGAGAGTAAGTAGTTGTTATGTTGTGGTAATTTCGTTACTGTACTCTGTAGATGGCGTTAACTTGGGTCATTCGGGTGTACGTAGACAACCCGTGCACGCCGTGCAAAGATAACCCCAGCTCGTGACAATGTGTTCGGGCCACTTCGGACAAGGAAGGAACCCGCCGTGTACTACATGCCCAGTTGGAAACCGTCCCTTCGATGAGGTCTTGCACTCCGTCTTCGCAGCGAACTGTTTCGCGTTCGACTTCGACGATCACGGAGACAACTTCAGCATGACAATACCAGGTTTTGTTTATCCCGAAAGAAACACTTTGGACTGTTAATATTCAAACCCCTAATTGTAAACTGTGCGCACAGGTAGTATAAACTGACGAGTTATCGCAAGTGTTGAGTTTAATTAAAGAAGCTTATGCAAAACTATATCTGTAACCGGAGTAAAGTTTAGGCAATATTCATGGCCATAATGCGAAGCATTTGTTAAGTTTTCTCTATGCTATGAATAGATAGGAGATTGATATGAAGCCGGCGTTAAAGCATTACGTCGTTAGAGTGAGATTTGAGGTGTCATGATAAGCATTGACTGAACTGTGTGCATGGGCGTATGTGACGTGTCTGTGTGTTGTTTTGTTTCTTGTACCACCATCTTATTTGTATCTAAATTGAAAGACCGGAAATAAAGCTTATAATTTCCGGAATTACGGTGTTTTGTGCTTACTTTGTCTGAGTTCTGTATTCAAGGAGTCACACTGGACCAACAAGCAATCACACGCTCTCACCGGCTGTGACAAGCTATTTACCTTCATGGTCAATTGCCATTAGGGTAGAGAGGTACAATACAGTAACACAAAATAATAGGGGGGGGGGGCAATTCTGTGGGGCCCACATATATATATATATATATATATATATATATACATATCATTGTTCTAAAAAGGCTTGCTAAACGGTGACGCTTCTTCCGTTCTTGTCATGAGACCCAATATAGGTCTTGGAGAATACAACTGTAGATGAAATGTTAGAGTTTCTCATCTCAAGAAATACTTTAAACGGCAATGACTGTGTCCATACCTTTGGTACAACGATGTAATGAGTTAAATTCTCGTGTCCGTTTCCTTTGAACATACAAATATCAACGATCTGCAAGTAACTGACGAGTTCACGTTCCGTGGTAGAGCTATGACGAGCTGGTCTTCGTAGACAACCGTGTACTCTTTATCTGTGTACGTGGGGTCGTTGAATTCATTATGCCAGGTCCGGAGATTTTGGGTTCCATGACATTTGCTCCTGCGATAATTGCTCCCATGAAATATCTGCACGCTACGCCAAACATAAATTCTACCCACGAACATATCATAACCCTGGTTTTAACCATCACATCAAAATAAACCCAAAAATCTATCACAACCTAAACATCATCCCTAAGTCCGTGGAGGAAAAAAAAAATAAGATTGGAGCAACTGTCGGAGGAGCAAATGTATCACCAGATTTTATATGTTGCTCTGTCAATTCAGTGTACATGTAACATAAATATTCACCGGAGATAGGATGCAGATAGCAGAGCGTCTTTGATCAGCAGATGTAGACTGATGTGAATGCGGCGTTGTGTCTTGCGCTTCAATGTTTGCATTCAGTACAATTTTGTACATGGATGCCGATTTATCCGTCTCCATCTCCATTTCCGTGTCCTGAGTTTCTATGTACAATGATACGAACGATCTCTAGACAGTGGACTTCGTGTGCAAGGGATATCAGACCATAATTCTCGTCTTCATAGTGAATATTTTTTTTCAATGATAATAATATGTTATGTGATATGAATATTCAAAGCGACTTTGGATTCCCACGCTAGACAATCTCAATGAGAGGTGTCTTGCGTGATGAAGCGTGATCGACGGCGCCTAATGTCGCAGTCGGGGGGGGGGGGGGGGTGGGTTAACCACGGTCCACAGCACATAATATGCAATGACTACAAGGACAGCGTGGAACTTTGACGCAATATTGAATCTTGATTCTTCACGTCATCATAACAAAATAGATTATTTCAGTACAATGTTTGTGTTGTAACTCCTGTCCTCTTTATGAGCGGCATTTATCATCTTTGCAGATGCGGTGGTCATGGTAATGTACCTGCATCAAATTCCTTCAAGAAATTATCCTCTTCAGGATATACAGGCAGTTGTGTGGGATTTCGATATTAGCATCTTCAGGTTTGTTGAATCAAGTTCAGCGTTGCCCTTACACCCCTTTCACTATCAATTTTTAAATACAGCCACGTACTGACGACCACCGTGAAGGTTCGACAATAAATGTGCTTATTTGTTTTGGTTTTCCCGTTATTTTTTCCTTTTCACGCTCAGTTCATGACATTGCGGTACACTTCTGGAAGTCGGTGGCATTTGCCGTATTGCTTCATTACCAGTACTTTTCGTAGTAATCTAAGCCCTGCATGCTCTCTATTAATACACCTAGTGTCAATATGCACATACTTCTGTTCAATTTCGATCGTAATAAACCAAAAACCGCAGGAGTAAGTGATAAAGGTACCTACATTAAGAGTCGACACAGCCAACTTTAAATCACGATAGGTCTAGACGATTTCAGTAAAGTTTATTCCTGATGTTCCCTCTACATCCTCATTTATCGTGCCTCCCTCGAGCGGAATCTCCTGGGTTGTGTAGCTGTCGGTGTGGGCGCTGGTGTCCGATGCCGCTTCGTTTGACTCTTCGGCGATTGTCGGATTCACCGTCATACGAAGCTGTTGGCGATGACGTCCCTTCCTCTCGTCGGTGCCTTTCGAACTCCCCGGGGTTCCTGCATCACCCTTCTCTAACTCGTTGCTTTTAGCGCCGTCTCTTAGCTTTTTGGTAAGTATTTCATCGTCGCACGTAGGGCTCTTTCTGTTGCCATGCCGACCCCTCGGCACTCGCACTCGCACTGCCTGCTCGACGGTCTTAGAGATACTGTTGGTGGCGCGCTGTTGTTTCTTAACCACCTGGCTGATTATTGTGGAGAGTGCCCCAATTACAGCGAAGAAGTAGACACACATGATAGTCTGGAGATTAAAGATTGACATGACATTTCAATGGATCTGAATATCGATGAAAGATCAAGAGTGACAGACGAAACAACACGAAAGAAGTGATAATCATATTTTATATTATAATATATTATCACATTGTTAATTTACAGATCAGCAGTTGCGATCTTAACAAATTTTCATTTGTAGAGGGAGACAAACTGAAGAAACTCAAACCCGAGCCTTCACCCCTCTGAATAATGTAATATCTTTCTTTCATTTATCCTATGCCTTACTAATTGTCCGCCTTGGACTACTCAGGGAGGTCTCTCACCTCCCTGGACTACTTAACTAACAATGTCGGAATTTCGGAGCTTGGGTATTTGTTCCATGTTCATCGTGTCACTGCCGGCAACCAGGGACAGCCTGGTGGTTGTGTCGCTGCCCAGAAAGCAGTACATGACAGGTTCGAGTCCCACTGGTTCCTTTTTCCCGACATGTTTGTTAATTTACAGATCAGCAGTTGCGATCTTAACAAATTTTCATTTGTAGAGGGAGACAAACTGAAGTAACTAAAACCTGAGCCTTCACCCCTCTGAATAATATCTTTCTTTCAATTACATTTTAGTCTATAAATCTGTAAATCACCGAGCCAAGGAAAAAAAAGGCGAATAAGAAGACAGAAGAGCAGTCCAAAGGGTTGTCTAATTCTCTTTGGTTATCATAAGTTCTTGTCTCAGTTTACGAAAAGCTCTTAACAATCTAATTTGAGTTTTCTTTCTTCCTCGGTATCTTATAAACCTCATCTTAATTTTCCCCTCTTTCTTGTTAAGAATTGATATGCGGGTTTGCATTCGCAATCAAACCGACATACCCATTGGACATGCCAACATTCAAAAAGCTTGCTTGTTAATTATTCATGGCAGATTATACTATACGCCACTTCACTTTTTCATCCGCATTTGATACCTCGTGTTTATCTTATTTGTAAATCTCTCATCACTCACTCACATACAGTGTAGTCTGTGCATTTCGTCAGAATAATTACTTTGGAACCCCCCCCCCCCCAAAAAAAAAAAAAAAAAAAAAAAAAAAAAAGAGGTAGAAGTAGGAATACAATACAATGAATAAGTGTATTACCCTCAAGATCCATTTATTCGCTGAGGATCCCAGGTAGTCGTTATTCGGCACGAAGTCGCCCAGTCCCACGGTGGTAAGGGCTATGACGGCGTAATAGTGGGCTTCCGTGTACGTCCAGTCCTGCGTGAAGTGGTAGAGCACGCTGGGTACCAAGACCATAATTGAGTACGTCACTGTGATGAAACTGATGATGGTCACCACTCTACTGATGATACTGGCGTACATCTTTTCGCTGACCTTGTGCACGGTTTTGACGTAGCGTCGCCAAGTGGCCTTAAGCAGTTCTCCGATAGAGAACATCAGACCACCGGCCAGCGGAATGCCGATCACGGCGAAGAGGACACAGAACACCTGCCCGAAGTTTGTCCGCGGTGCTATGTTGCCAAAACCTTTGAGGGCAAGAAGAATAAATATATTTAGGCCCACTTTGCATGGGTTGGTAAGATTACAATAGAAGGTGGACAAAATTGATATTTGTTTTTCCATGGCAAAAACTCCATGAATTCTCGTGTAAAAGTGGAAATTCTCAGAAAATTACAACTCGGCACAAATTATATGCTGTGTTTATGTTACAATATTGGAAATGACAAATTGTAAAACTTTTGCTCATTACACCAAGATCAAAGAGTAAATTCATACGATGTATGCGGTAGTGAAAACACTTCGGGTTAATTCGGGAAAATTTGACGAATCATTTTTTATTGACATGATAAACGGACCAATCGAACAGCAGCAGACGACGTGTCATAGCTAAAACAAAAACCTAAAGTGCTTTCATTGATTTTGAAGAAGAGGTTAACTTACTTTGAATTTGGGAAATTGGGATATTTTCCGAAATCAAAGGTGGCACAGAACGCTGCTATACCAACGCCCAGTATAGAAACCATCACTGGAAAGGCATGTTTTTAGAAGACAAGGGCCATCGCAATTTTCGAGTTTGCCTAACTAGAAATGGTAGATGTAAATGAGCCGCAAACCGTCCGGCTGAATGCATAACACCGTCACTGGAAAGGCATATTATTATTATCATGTAGGTGTAGCAATAAGGCCAAGCGAATGCTGACAATGACTTAAGCCAAAGTGTTCGGGGCGGGCAAGTGCATGAGAAACCTGGAATTTCACCTTTTCTTTGACGGCTTACAGTTACTGTAGATGTTTTTATGGCAGATTTTTCAGATGACACGGAAAAGTGTTAGATTTACGTTACATTAGTATAGCATTTTATCCCGGCTAATTTTCAGTACAACGCTCATACAACGCTCATGCAACGCTCATACACTACATGACGATCGTAAAACTAATGATGAATTGTATTTTTTCTAGAACACTTTTCTTTTGGTTAAATATAGTGTGACTAGATTATGTCTTGCAGGTTTTTTTTTTTTCCATTTCTTAAAAACCCTGTACATACTCTTCAATATCAAGTCAAAACTTTTGAAAGGATAAAGTTGGTACAGCGGTATTGGTCATGAGTAGAATGTGTTCATAGAACACAAGATGATAAATTTCAACTTATTAATGTGATAATCCCTTCATTGTTGTTGCTATGTTGTAACTGTTTTACATCCCGTGTTCTGTCACATTCATTAAACACAAATACACAGAGCACGGCTTGCCCCGTCCAATTCAGAGCCTCTTTTCTCAGTAAACACTTTTTCCAGAGTGCGTGCTTTCCTTCCAACATTTAGATAGGTATAGTAAGGATTGTCCATTTGACTTGAGTTTACATCATTGAAAGCTTGAAGTCTACTCTTTCAGAATCTGCCTTTAACTAAAATCCATGTCTATTATAGAATTTTTGTTTGTTTTATGATGTATGGTCGCATTTTATACTCCCTTATATTACCCTCCCCACTCCACAAACGAAGGGCTAGTATTGACATGTGATGCTGCATGTGTATAGCGATGATGGTTAGGCGGTTAATGGATCGAGATTTCTCGTATCATCGTGCATGTTCTTACTAAACTACACGTAGATCAAACTCTGTAAGAGTATTAATAAACTTATGATCAGTTAACTCTGAAACATTCAGGTAAGTAATAGGACATGTCGGATAGGGTAGGAAATCATACGTATAATATCGTTGGCAACATTAGAACACTGAGACAAAAATGAACATTTACTGAATAGCGTTGTGCTTGTACTTGTTCCTTTACATGTATTCGCATCTTGGGAAATTGGTCAAGTAATAACACTATTGTCTATATTGATATTGCATGCTCAAATTATAAGGGTATGCAACTACAGTATATATTGTATTCATGAACAAGTTGTGCGGGTACATAAATCGATAGTGTCTTATGACTGACGAACCATGGCCGATGATAGCAGGACACAGGAACACTCTCTTGCATCCTCCCCCCCCCCCCCCCTCCTCGATTGTCAAATGTAGGCTTATGTCTTTTACTGGATATTACCGTTCCGTGTTAGAAATAAAGCAGAAATATAAGAAATGTTGTCATGAATAATGAAAAATGAAAACCATGCTTCATTTGAATGAAATTGACATTGCAAAGGTTTGTGGCATTGGGGGTATTTTCCCCGTTTCGGGCAATTTCCTGACTGCATACACAAATGGCTGCGATGAACCCTTTAGAAGTATTGTGCACCATTATGTTGTATCGACGACCTTTGATATAAGGAAATTGAAAACTTCCCAACCAGTATTTAATACTCCAGTAAACTTAACTTTGCAATTCAATGCTTGTTATCAGCGTATATTTTAAGCATGTTAATTTCAATGGTCTTACAAAGACGTGCTTGTATTTTTTAAATCTACGTTAACCTCTTAATAATCTGTACTTGTACTTTGATACTCAAAAGAACTTCAGTGTGCATTCTCTTAAAAACGGAGAATTAGATCGCACTAAGTTAGCACTCTCCCAGACCAAATGTTCGAATTATTGTTCGTTTTTCTTAATTTCTGGAGTTTGGCAAATATTAATCGTAACTTGCATGCAAAAAAAAAATGATAATAATAGTTTCTGAATCATACTTATCACACACATCGCGACAAAAACCTCACCTACAGTAGTGACGATGGAGAATGTGAAGACATAGGCGGCTTCAAACAACCACGTGCTGGCGATAACCGTCTGATTGCTGATTCCCCCGTCCATGACGACGTCGATAGCTCGGTCGGCGTCGAAACCACCCTCGCCTATTGCACGAGTCACGATATCCATCAACTCATGCACATCGGTCTCACCAATGCAGTCATAGTCCTCGATAAGCTGCTTCAGAGCCTCAGTGAACCGCTCGGCATTGCTGACAGCAATCGGACGCTCGAGGTGACGGAACACAAAAGCGCCAGCGAAAAGGTAGACGATGAGGATAAACAGGAGAATACAGCTCTTCGCCCACGGACCCATAATCGACAACCTCGATATCGCACTCGACCGTCTCTTTTTAGCGACTGGCTTTGTGGTAGTAGTGGGCGGCTTGGCGGGCATTGACTGAGTTCGCTCATTACAAGACTCGTTTAGTTCGAGAGCACTCATCGCTTTTATTATCAATGTCAACGACCTAATAGTGCAATGTCATTCAACCCATGGAATTTTTTCTCGAAAGATTTAAGTGCGGGCAGTGGATACACTGTATTTGTAACACAACAGTTCAGTATAATGTTTCAGGACTCGGTTGGGCCGGCGAATTAGCTGTGTTGATTTCTTTGCGTGATGTTTTGCATGCTTGGAGAGAAATAAGCTCAATTATCGGCTCAAACGGTGGACGAGATCGCATATCAATGTTTGTATCATATGTCATGCAAATATCACATTGCAGTTATATTATGTCAGAGTTGTCTTTGCAGACATAAATCGAAGCCTTTGATTGTTTGTTCTTTTCACCCACCTTTGCTTCGATGATCTTCAAAGTTCTCCAATGACAGGCTGGGCAGGAAATATGGTTTGCTGATTGGCCAAATTGATTTTCTCGCTACCGGTCAAAAGCAATTCCAATCTCCAACAATCGCACAGTGTGAGCGGGACGAGTTTTAGCCAAGAAAACATGAATGCTCACAATCGAGCCATCTCTTACATCTGTGCTGAAACATACTGTGAACATAGCTTCACCAAGCTTCCTCGTTTATACGTAGCCGAATGTTTACACCTATAATACTGATGGGACTTGTATGTTACGACAAGTACATTCGTTGTTTGTGGCTGGTACCCCAGATCTCGGCTGTCACTCACGAAATCGCGACAAAAATCGGCACACACATTGGCTGCGATGCAATCTATAAAGCTGAGTTGTTTTCTTTAAAAAAAAATAATGTCATTTAACCTAATTAAGTATGCGTTTCTAGGTATTACGTATACGTGCAATCGGACTATTTGCTAGAAAACACCGAGTAAAACTCCAAAATTGCATTTTTATTTTGTACATATGCCTTTGGGTGTCCTTAGCATAATTATGTTACAGTGGAAAAAATCTGAAGAATTTCCTCGTTTGAACCTAGCCGAATGTTTACACCTAGTTATAGTACTGATGGGACTTGCATGTTACGACAAGCACATTCGTTGTTTGTGCTGGTACCCCACAGTCCAGCTTCCTTAACCCTATACCGTAAGTTCAGGATATTTGGTAAAATATAGAGCCTGGAGGGTTCTATCATCTACCTAAATCTTTCTTTTAGTGTTTTTTTTTTTACTTTTGTTTTTATTGTTTTTTCGATAAAATCTGTCGGCGACGCTGTTCTGATCATGAAATTTAATCATTAATTTACTTTAAATAATGAAAGAAAAAAATAATTTCATGAAATTTGACTGAAAGCTCATGTTTTTTAGCAATTTTTGTTCCGACATGCATGTACAGAATTATTCATGAGGAACTTCACAACCTCTCGCCCAGGTGTCGCAAATGTGTTGTCACAAGAGGCGGTCCACGGTCCACAGCTTATGCAATGACTACAAGGACAGCGTGGAACTTTGACGCAATATTGTGTTTCTTGATTCTTAAGGTCAGCACAACAAAATTGATTATTTTAGTACACCATTTGTGTTGTAAGTCCTGTTTTCTCTATGAGCGACATTCAACATCTTTGCATCAATTTCCTTAATTAAAAAAAAAAATATATATATATACGTATATATATATATATATATATATATATTCTCTCCAGTATAATATGAGGCCAATGATAATTGTGCTGGATTTTAATGTCAGCATCTTCGGGTTTGTGGAATCAAGTTCACCGTTCCCTACACTCCCTACACTCCGATATTATGCAACCACGTACTGACGACCACCGTGAAAGTTTGACAATAAAATGTGCCTGTTTTTCCCCCGTTATTTTTTTTTTCAAGTTCAGTTGATGACATTGCGGTACTTTTCGGAAAGTCGATGCCATTTGCCGCAGTTGCTTCATACAAGTAGGCCCTACTTTTGCATTTAACTCCCGCATGCCCTCTACAGTGCCAAGGAATACTTCTGTTCAGTTTCGCTAGTAATTAAGCGAAAACGGCAGGAGTAAGAGATAAAAGTAGCTACATTGAGAGTCGACACAGCAAACTTTTAACCCTCTGCATGTCACATTAATTACCTACACATATGTTTGTGTATGAAATATCTGCACATTTGACTCATTGGCAGAGAGAGAGTTTTTAATCACGATAGGTCTAGACGACTTCAGTAAAGTTTATTCCTGATGTTCCCTTTACATCCTCATTTATCGTGCCTCCCTCGAGCGGAATCTCCTGGGTTGTGTAGCTGTCGGTGTGGGCGCTGGTGTCAGATGCCGTTTCGTTTGACTCTTCGACGATTGTCGAATTTGCCGTCATACAAAGCTGACGCGATGACGTCCCTTCCTCTCGTCGGTGCCTTTCGAAGTCCTCTGGGTTCCTGCATCACCCTTCTCGAACTCGTTGCTTATAGCGCCGTCTCTTGGCTTCTCAGTGAGCATTTCATCGTCACACGAAGGGCTCTCTCTGTTACCATGTCGAACCCTCGGCACTCTCCCTCGCACCGCTTGCTCGACTGTCTTAGAGATACTGTTGGTGGCGCGCTGTTGTTTCTTGACCACCTGGCTGATTATTGTGGAGAGTGCCCCAATTACAGCGAAGAAGTAGACACACATGATAGTCTGGAGATTAAAGATTGGCATGACATTTCAATGGATCTGAAAATCGATGAAAGATCAAGAGTGACAGACGAAACAACACGAAAGAAGTAATAATTAGGTTTTAGTCTACAAATCACAGAGCCAAGAAAAAAGGCAGATAAGGAGACAGAAGAGCAGTCCAAAGGGTTGTCTAATTCTAAAATTAATCTAATCTAAAATTTACGAAAAGCTCGCAACAATCTAATATGAGTTTTCTTTCTTCCCCGGTATCTTATACCTTATATTGATTTCCCCCTCTCTTTTAAAGAATTCATACGCCGGTTTACATTCGCAATGAAACCTACTCACCGGACATGCCAACATCTAAAAAGTTTGCTTGTTCCTTATTCATAGCAGATTATTCTACGCCACTTCACACTTTCATCTTCATTGGATAGCTCGTGTTTATCTTACTTGTAAATCTCTCATCATTCACTCACATATTCTGTGCATTTCGTCAGGATCATTACTTTGGACGCCCCCCCCCCCCCCAAAAAAAAAAAAGAAGAAAAAAAGAAGTAGAAGTAAGAATACAATACAATGAATACGTGTATTACCCTCAAGATCCATTTATTCGCTGAGGTTCCCAGGTAGTCGTTATTCGGCACGAAGTCGCCCAGTCCCACAGTGGTGAGTGCTATGACGGCGTAATAGTGGGCTTCCGTGTACGTCCAGTCCTGCGTGAAGTGGTAGAGCACGCTGGGTACCAAGACCATAATAGAGTACGTCGGTGTGATGAAACTGATGATGATCACCACTTTACCGATAATTCTGGCGTACATCTTTTCGCTGATCCTGTGCATGGTTTTGACGTAGCGTCGCCAAGTGGCCTTAAGCAGTTCTCCGATAGAGAACATCAGACCACCGGCCAGCGGAATGCCGATCACGGCGAAGAGGACACAGAACACCTGCCCGAAGTTTGTCCGCGGTGCTAGGTTGCCAAAACCTTTGAGGCAAGAAGGACAAATAGATTTAGGCCCACTTTGCATGGGTTGGTAAGATTTAATACAATAGAATGTGGACAAAATTGATATTTGTTTTTTTCATGGCAAAACCTCCAGGAATTCTCGTGTTAAAGTGGAAATTCTCAGAAAATTACTACTCGGCACAAATTGTATAATGCTGTGTTTATGCTACAATCTTTGAAATGACAAAATATAAGACTTTTGCTCAATACACCAAGATCAAAGAGAAAATTCATACGATGTCTGCGGTAGTGAAAACACTTCGTGTTAATTCTGGAAAATTTGAAGAATTTTTATTGACATAATAGCAGAAGATAACATAAAACGTGTCATAGCTAAAACAAATATCTCAAGTGCTTTCATTGATTCTGAAGAAGATGTTAACTTACTTCGAATTGGGGAAATTGGGATATTTCCCGAAAGCAAAAGTGGCCCAGAACGCTACTATACCAATGCCCAGCATAGAAACCACCACTGGAAAGGTATATTTAAGTTTTTAGAAGACAAGGGCCACCGCAATTTTCAAGTTTGCCTAACTAGAAATGGTAGATGTGAATAAGCTGCAAACCACCCGGCGCGGCCGTGCGGCTGAACGCACAACACCATCACTGGAAGTTCAGCAAGGCCAAGCAAATGCTGACAATGACTTTGGTCAAAGTGTTTGGGGAGGGAAAGTGCATGAGAGACCTGAAATTTCACTCTCTTTTTTTTTTTTTGACAGCTTGCCGTTACTATACTAGTAGATGTTCTTTTTTTTTTAATAGCAGATTATTCAGATTAAATGGAAAGGCGCTACATTTGCTTTGCATCGGTATAGCATTTTATCCCGGCTGAATTTCAGTTCAACGCTCATACATCGCTCATGCAACGCTCATACGCTACATGACAATCGTAAAACAAATAATGAATTTGTATTTTTTTCTAGAACTCTTTTTTGTTTAATAGTGTGATTAGGTATATCTTATAGGCCTCCTTTCTTTTCTTAAAAACCCTTTACATCACACATACTCTCCAATATCAAGTCAAAACTTTTGAAAGGATAAAGTTGGTAGAGCGGCGTAATGTCGGTGTAATGTTGGTGTAATGTGTTCATAGAACACAAGCTGATCAATTCCAACTTATTAATTATAATCCCTTCATTTTTATTGCAATGTTGGCACTGTTTTACATCCCGTTTTCTGTCACATTCATTGAACACAAATGCACAGAACCCTATCCAATTCAGAGCCTCTTTTCTCAGTAAACACTTTTCCAGAGAGTGTGTGCTTTCCTTCCAACATGTAGATAGGTAAGGAGTGCCATTTGAATTGAGTTATACATCATTATCTTTCAAAACCTGCCCTTAACTGGAAATCCATGTGCATCAACTTTTTGTTTGTTTTATGATGCATGGTCACATTTTATACTCCCTTACCCTCCCCACTCCACATACGAAGAGCTAGTATATATTGACGTGTGATGCTGCATGTGCATGGCGATGATTGTGAGGCGGTTAATGGAGATTTTACGTATTACCAAGCTTAAAACTTAACTACAGGATGTATGTAGATCAATCTCTATAAGAGTATGATAAACTGATGATCAGTTAACTCTGAAACATTCAGATAAGTAATAGGACATGTCGTATATGGGAAATTATACGTATACTATACTATCGTTGGCAACATGTGGACACTGAGACGCAAGTGAACAATACTGAATAGTGTTGTACACGTACTTGTACCTTACAATATGTATTCGCATCTTTGGGAATTGGTCAAGTGAAAATACCATTGTCTATAGATATGGCATGCACACATTTTAAGGGTATGCAACTACAGTATATTGTATACATGAACAAGTTGTGCGGGTACATAAAATGATAGTGTATTATGAGTGACTGATGAACCATGGCCGATGAAAGAAGGACACAGGAACACTTGCATCCCCCCCCCCCCCCATTGTCAAATGTATAGGCGTATGTCTTTTACTGGATATGTACCGTTCCGTGTTAGAAATAAAACAGAAATATAAGAAATGTCACCGAGAATAATGAGAAATGAAAATCATACTATATTTGGATGAATTTGACATTACAAAGGTTTGCTGCATTCCTCGTTTCGGGCAATTTCCTGAATGAATACGCACATGCGACGAACCCTGTGGAAGTATTGTACGACATTATGCTGTCACGACGACCTTTGACATAAGGAAATTGCAACAACTCTCAACCAGTATTTGATACTCCATCAAACTTAGCTTTGGAATGTTTGTTATCAGCGAATATATTTTAATTCATTTTAATGATCTTACAAAAACATGTCTGTATTTTTTTGTAATCTATTGATACGTTAGCCTGTTAATATTCATATGTATCTTGCCACTCAGATACTCATAAGAACTTCAGTGTAGGCCCTACATTTTCTTAAGAACTGAGAATTAGATCGCATTAAGTGAGGATTCTCCCTGGCCAGAATGTTCGAATTTTGTTCGTTTTTCTTAATTTCTGGAGTTGGGCAAACATATTCAATGTGCATGCAAAAAAAAAAAAAGTTTCTGAATCATACTTATCACACACATCGCGGCAAAAACCTTACCTACAGTAGTGACGATGGAGAATGTGAAGACATAGGCAGCTTCAAACGACCACGTGCTGGCGATAACCGTCTGATTGCTGATTCCCCCATCTATGACGACGTCGATAGCTCGGTCGGCGACGAAACCACCCTCGCCTATTGCACGAGTCACGATATCCATCAACGCACGTACATCGGCCTCACTAATGCAGTCATAGTCCTCGATAAGCTGCTTCAGACCGTCAGTGAACCGCTCGGCATTGCTGACAGCAATCGGACGCTCGAGGTGACGGAACACAAAAGCGCCAGCGAAAAGGTAGACGATGAGGATAAACAGGAGAATAGAGCTCTTCGCCACCGGACCCGTAATCGACAACCTCGATATCGCACTCGACCGTCTTCTCTTTTTAGCGACTGGCTTTGTGGTAGTAGTGGGCGGCTTGTCGGGCATTGACCGAGTTCGCTCATTGCAAGACTCGTCTGATTCGAGAGCACTCATCATCTTGCTCATCGCTTTTACTATCAATGTCAACGACCTAATAATGCAATGTCATTGAACTACGGATTTTTTTTTTTTCTTGAAAGATTTAAGTGGGCAGTGGATATTTGCAACACAACATTTCAATACTGTATAATGTTTCAGGACTCGGTATAGGCTGGCAAATTATCTGTGTTGATTTCTTTGAATGATGTCTTGCCTTCTTGGTGAAAAACAAGCTCATTCATCAGCCGAACTGGTGGACAGGATCGCAAACGATTATATCATAAAGTATGTCATGCAAATATCACATTGCAGTTATAATTATTATGTCAGAGTTGTCTTTGCAGGCATAAATCGAAGCCTTTGATTGTTTGTTCTTTTCACCCACCTTTGCTTCGATGATCTTCAAAGTTCTCCAATGACAGGCTGGGCAGGAAATATGGTTTGCTGATTGGCCAAATTGATTTTCTCGCTACCGGTCAAAAGCGATTCCAATCTCCAACAATCGCACGGTGTGAGCGGGACGAGTTTTAGCCAAGAAAACATGAATACTCACAATCGAGCCATCTCTTACATCTGTGCTGAAACATACTGTGAACATAGCTTCACCAAGCTTCCTCGTTTATACGTAGCCGAATGTTTACACCTATGATACTGATGGGACTTTATACGACAAGTACATTCGCTGTTTGTGCTGGTACCCAGATCTCGGCTGTCGCTCACGAAATCGCGACAAAAATCGGCACACACATTGGCTGCGGTTGTTTCCTTTAAAGAAATGTCATTTAACCTAATTTATGCTTATCTAGGTATTACGTATACGTGCAATTGGACTGTTTGCTAGAAAACACAGTAAAACTCCAAAATTGCATTTTTTTTTTGGTACATATGCCTTTTGGTGTCCTTAGCATAATTATGTTAGTGGGAAAAAAATCTGAAGGATTTCCTCGTTTAAACGTAGCCGAATGTTTACACCCATAGTACTGATGGGACTTGTATGTTACGACAAGCACGTTCGTTGTATGTGCTGGTACCCCAGAGTCCAGCTATCTTAAACCTACACCGTAGGCCGGGATATTATAGTACCTAGTTCTCTGTTTTAGTTTTTGGTTTTTTTTTCTTTTGTTTTTATTGTTTCTTTCCATATGTTTTATGGCGACGCTGTTCCGATCATGAAAGTTTATCATTAATTAACTTTAAATAATGAAAAAGCACAAAAAAAAAGATTATTTCATGAAATTTGACGGAAAGCACAATGTTTTTGAGCAATGTTTGTTCCGACATGCATGTACAAAATTATTTTTGAGTAACTTGACAACCTCTCGCCCAGGTGTCGCAAATTTGGTGCCACAAGATGCGGGAGACTCCAAAGAAAAACAAAAGTTGTAAAACACCACACGGCGATAGCTTTTAGCAATTGCGACGTATCGCGCGTAATATCGGGGGGGGGGGGCAACCTAGTTAGGGTTAAAATCATGTCGTCTGAGTAAAGGGACAAGGCCGCCATCTACTGTCATCTCCGACCAAGTGGCAGGTCAGGGAATAAGTCTATACTATACATTAGTGAGAAGTCATCTGTTGGATCATACAAATGTATTTATTTCAGATTGAAGTGCAACTCCACCATGTTTACGGTTTTCAGGTTAAACGACTCACAAAATAAAGTGAATTAAGACAAACAGAGTAGTAAATGTCTTAAGAAAATTAGAGACATGAAATAACTTCTTACGGGATTCTTTGCACGTTTTCATGGGTTATAGTAATATTAGTTGCAAATACGTATGCAAATTACCTTAGATTACGTGACTTCATTTATTCACACTTTTTGTAACTAATTGTTGTGCAAAATATTGATGATACGTTTTGGAGTGATAGCAACTAGCGTCCCTTAAATTGTTTGTTCTTTTCACCCACCATTGCTTCGATGATCTTCAAAGTTCTCCATTGACTGGCAGGAAGTATGGTCTGCTGATAAGCCAAATTGATTTTCACGTTATTACCGGTCAAAAGCGATTCCAATCTCCAACAATCGCGCAATGTGAGCGGGACGAGTTTTAGCCAAGAAAACATGAATACTCACAATCGAGCCATCTCTTACATCTGTGCTGAAACACACTGTGAACCCCCCCCCCCCCCCCCCAGCTCTGCGCGGGTCACAATGAGGAGCAATTGGAGTGTGACGATGACCATAGTCACACGTCACCATCATCATCACCTGTCGCGGAACGCACACACCATTCCAACGATGTTCCAACGAACGACGTAAACGGGTCACTCTGTTCACAGCTGGATGAATACAGGAGGAAACACAAACACGTGTTCACGGCTTCTTGTGCCATTTCGGAATCGAATCCTGTTGATGGTCCCCGCTTGAGTGTTCAGCCACCCCAGACAGATACGGAAAACAAGCCAGTGAATTCTGCTACGTCAAACAACACCCTGGCGAGTCAGACGGATGACGAAATCAAAATGTTTGTCTATCCATCAAACAATACCACTCAAACATGCCAAACAGAAGCGACTGATTTAGTTTACAATGACGCATCTAGTCAACCAGACAGCGACTTCAAGGCAGATAATCTGCTACTAGTTGGATACTCAAGTGGTACCTTGTGCAGATCTTTTTCCGGTGCTAGAATTGATGATGCCTTTGAAATAGGCAAAGATCTAGCTGGGAAACACAACGTGTCGGAAATCATTTCTATCCTGGCACCAATAACTTAACTGATGACGAGTCAAATGAAATCGTCACCAAATTGGCATCACTCTGCGACTTCATGCCAAAGTCCTTTGCAGAGCTCAAGACAATCACAATCTCAACGATAATCCATCGTAGACAGACCCCGCAGACAAATTCCTGGAAGACTCATCGCTAAACGCTTACCTCAAACTTCTGGCCAATCAGCGAGCATAGAACATCATTGACAACGACTGCATAGATACCAATACCCGAATCGCCGTAGATGGCGTACATCTAAACGCCCACGGGATAAAAGTCTTCTCGCAAAACCTTGTCCAGCACATTAGGTCGACAATCAGTGACGATGCATCGCCTTTTCGCCGACGGCAAGACTGGCATTGCAGGAAAATGACTCCGAAGGGCAGGGTGTTTCCGCGAGATTGGATGGACTGCCTGCAGACCGCGAAAACACTGTTAGCTCAGCAGAATCACTGAATTATGTCGCGAACGAAGAAAATGTAGAAGAGATTCAACGTAATGAAAGAGAACCTGTGGAGAACAAAGACAGTTATCACGAACTCATTGATGGTTTAATTCCCAAAGTTTGTTCTTCTGCGTTAAAGATATGTCATGTTAACATAAACTCTCTTCCGAATAAAATAGATGAATTGAGTTTGTTGTTAGATAATGATCCTTTTGATATTGTAGCTATTAGCGAAACTCATTGTGATGCAACAATTTCAGATACGGATTTATTATAGACAATTTTATTGTAATACGTAAAGATCGATCAATACATGGCAGAGGAGTCGCGCTTTATGTAAGAAATAGCTTAAGTTTCTGTCAAATGAATATCTGGGGAAATGATTTGGAGGTCATCTGGATTAAAGTTAAATTAAAACGAATAATCCAGTGTATGTAGGTGTAATCTACCGACCTCGAAACTCATCCAATGATTTTTTTGTAACATTATCAGACATGCTTCACTGTATAAGCGAATATGAAGGAGAAATCATGATAGTTGGTCATCTAAACTGTGATCTTCTTCCCGATAATCACAACTCACAGTCCCGCAGTCTTTTGTCAGTTATGAATACTAATCTCCTACATTAGCATATTGATGTACCAACTTGCGAAACGCCTAACTCAATGATCAATGATCGATCATTGATCGATGTCAATGATCGATCACGTGTACTCACAAAAACCGACGTACTCATGTACAATTTTTTGCATTTATATAATAAAACAGGAAATAGATGGGAAACTAGAAATGTCGCTTTGGCGACTGGTATGCCTCCGCCATAATGCATTATTTTTCCAATAGGTCTAGATAGTACATATGGACACTGTGTGATTACATTTTCACAAAATTGGCAAAATATTGGAATGACAAGTTTGTCACAAATGTGTTGAATGTTCACCTTCCTTGACGTAGGTTTAATTGGATGAATAAGAGAGCATGTATCTAGGGATTTAAGGACTTTAACTTGACTTTGACCCATTCGTACATTTAGGCATTGAGTAATTTTCAAGGTACAGGTGTGGAGAAAAAGTGCAATTTCTGAATTGAATAGTAAATTGTTACCATTTTCATCTGGCCCTTGACCCTAAAATTCATAAGATAATTACTTTCAGGTAGAACATGCATAATATATACTAAGTTTCAAGGTAACTTAAGCCACTTTCGAGATATGGAGGAAAAAAGTTAGTTCAGCACTTTCACTTGATCTTTGACCTTTTGACCTTTGAGGCAAAAAGAGAAAAAAAAAACTTTCCAGAGAATTTCTATTAGGTTACACACGCATACACCAAGTGTAAAAAAATAACCCTGCTGGCATTGCATAAATATGAGGGTAATAGTAAAATTTTGAAGTCTTGCACTTGACCTTTGACCCCTGACCTTTGACCCCATGAACCCTACATTCTCTAGATAATCACTTCCAGTCAGTACATGTATATACTATGTTCCATGAAGATACCTTGAACAATTTTCCAAGGTACGGAGAAAAAAAAAAAGAAGTTTTTATATTTTTACTTGATCTTTTGACCTTTGATCTTTGACCTCATGGCCCAAACTTTCACCAGAGAATCTTACTTGGGTAATACATGTACAGTTGTATACACTAATGTAACCCGAATGTTACACTCCCGAGTTCATAAATAAAGAATATCACACCTGGGATTAAGTTTTGACAAAATAATCCAATGACAAACTTTATTAGCTTGTTTGTCGTTCAACAAAGTACATCATTCAATTCAATTTGTTCACAGACTCAATTGTAACCTTTGTTACATTAGCATAACAAAATATTTGCCAGTGTATGACGATAATTCGACTCGTTGCTGTCTCTTTGTCCCTCTCGCCGGTTATCTTGTCGACGAGCCCAGAGAAGTCGCAAACCAGTCGTACACGGTAGCTGATGCAATGCTCAGTAGCCGTCAGTCACGCTGAACCAGGCAAAGGCTGGCCAAAGCTCTCATCCAAATATGTATCTAATCAAAAGAGTTTATAAGACACAGGACTTTCCTAATATTGTGTCTATCTGATCAATAGTATTTCTTCAGGAGTATGGAAGTCCACTCCAATATCTGATCTGGTACATTGTCTTTACTTATACTTGCCTCATAAACCTATATGAGCGCAGTAGACAATCCAGATATTCCAATCGCATACATTCAAATGTTTGTCAATTCACTTTGACATACATATAAATGCTTATACGGTCAATGTAGCTTCTCAAACTTCAGTTTAACATTTCAACGTTCTGAATTATATGCAACACTGCTGCCACAAATAAAGCTTTGATCTATCTGATCGACTGGCAGTATAGTTGCTTCATCTGGGGTCATCATTTAACATTTGTGACTCCAATTCAAATCTCACAATTTGAGTGGAAATAGCGCTCCACGCACACAAGAATTACACTGAGCAGTTGTACACTTCACCACGCATGTACAGTTAACATGTATACATTAAAAAGAGCATGAATATCTCCATTCATATATTCACAATCGCACAGCTATTCCTCACATTTAGTTCTTTGCAAGGTTCTTCACATCTAGTGGCTAGTCCTCCCCTCTAGAGTTTCACATTCCACATTTCAATAGTGCAGTGACCTCTGCCACTCACAGCGAACGGTCAGTTGATATAAATCTGTCAATCCAGACGAGGGGGGGGGGGGTGGTCATTGTAGACCTCAATGTTTACGAGCATAGCCTCACTTTCTCTGAGTGTGGGGGTCTACAAGGCATTTCAATATGCATGTATGCAAACATCTGACTTCTAATTCCAAGTCAGCTTCCCAATTTTGTCTGCCTGTTAATGAACTTTAGTGTATGCATAATCATGTCCATTCATAAAACATTCAAAGCGCAAATACCTTGAAGTACATTGCAATGATCTTCAAATAATATACAAGCATCAATCATCGATCATCAATACATTTAGCAAAACATATATACTAGCTTCGGAATTTATATACATGATATCAGAGTCTCTCAATACGCAATCTCCAAATCTATTGTTTAGAGTTCTTAAAGGTCCAGTTTACCTTTGGGAGCAGTGATTTCAAAAATGTTCAAGATATCACATTTGATGCATATGTGTAGGTCTGTTGTATCATAAAACATCCTACCATATGAAATATTTGCAATAAAACCTAAAATATAAGGAGATATCAGGGTTTTTCTCAATAAACCGTAACTGTATACGGTTTAGTCTGGAAACATTTTTATTATAACTATTGTTCACATTTTGTGTATTTAACAATACTTACCATTGGTTATACGAATTCAAATTTTGACAGTTGTTGTTTCTATCCCTAACTCACATTTTAGAACTATTTTAAAGCACTAATGCTGGGTTTTTGTTTCATCTGCAAATGGTAAATTATGCCTTTAATTAACAAACACTCTCCAATGCAATACACATTATGAAAAATACAATGACTTACCTAATCAAAAGAGCCAACACTCGTTTTCACTACAAGTTGCTCCACACGGCAGTCAGTGGATGTACGTGCCACAACCAGTTGTATCACAGGCACATAAAACTTGTATATAACAATACAGCTGATGCTTATGAGGGTTTACCAGTTATTTTGTGGTAACCTCTCGGCAGATAAATGTGTGAGAAAACTTTCTGGATCACACAGTCGATGTAACAAGCAAAGTGGGTGCAGGCCTCAAAGCGCTGGCAGGAAGCAGATATGCCTATTTGCTCCAGAGCTATGGGCTTTTATACTTTTCTGTCTCTATGTAAAATGTTAATATTACAAACTTTCTCGAGAAAATCAGAAACTTCCAGGAAGTTAACTGACCAGCAGAAATATCATTGGTTCATGTTTCTATGACATCATTCAAAGTCTGCCTCATTGGTTAGAGGTCACTCATTCCCCTTGACTTCCAGGAACATGACTGACGTACTGACCATCCACTTGGCCAGACAAAGTCTTAACATTGACCAAGGGCAGTAACGACAGGCTTTCCAGTCACTCTCAAGCCTTCTAGCTACAGGGCTTTAAAGTTGCACTCCTGTGACCTTGGTCACTAGAGCTGCTGCCTAACCAGCATAGCTATATAACACATTGTTTATACTCATGCAAACACTGACCTAGTTAACATACTAGACAAATCATATAGCATAAGTCATAAAAAGCACTCAGTTAGGGTATAGAGACATAATTATACCTAATTTGCATAAATGATGTATTAAACTTAACCACTGCACATACATATCTCTTATGCAGAAGTGCGTGGATCACACTTTGTTCTGAACATATGACATATCAAATAATAATCTTGCAAACAGTCATACCCTTACAGCCATTGATAATATATAGCACAACAGTATCTGTAATATACAATGTAGCACAGTTAGAGTAAATCTATTAATGTATGGAGTTACTATGCTTTAAGGCACACGCAGAGCCTAAACAGTTCATTGGAAATGGGGGGGGGGGGGCAGAGAAATGGGAAGGGAAAGGAATAAGAGAGGACAGAATTTGAGCTAGACGTGCGCTCTACGTCATTGTCACAGAAAATATTGGTCTACAGTTAGAACCAGTCCACTCTGTATAGGCTTTGCCCATGATAGGACAGTATCCCTAAATCCCAAAGCAACTACTACTTTGTCCTAGCGAGAATGACCTTCCTCTTCTGAGACATGGTCCTTTCGTTCCTCTTGATGTGCCTACACATCAACAAAGGGAGGGGTGCTTAAAACAATATCCCTAGACTGGCTAGCTTGCTCCATCCTTGAGTTTTATTACACCTACATAGTCTGACACCAGCAGGGGCGTTTCACAGGGCTTGACCAGTCTCAATACACACAGGCTTACAATTGGACATTGGCTACTGGGGTCAAAGGCTGGAGGGGAAATCTTAAGACTAATCTTGGGGGTTACTAGTGCACTGATCGAGGGGTTGTTGGAGAACAGGTGGGGTATGGACGTCAGAGGAGGGATGAATGGATGGGGTAGTAATAACAGTGACCATGGGTTTTCCAAGGAAGTAGGAATCTAGTCTGACGACATTCTGGAGAAATCTTAGTAACCCAAATTTTGGTGGGGTTACACTAAGTTTCAAGAAAATCTCTTCAGGCATTCAATAGATATGGTGGAAATAGTGAAATTTTATGTATTTGACCCTGACCTTTTGACCTTTGACCTTTGACCTCATGACCCAAACTTTCACCAGAGAATCTTAATTGGGAAATACATGTATACACTAAGTTTCAAGAAAATCTCTTCAGGCATTCAATAGATATGGTGGAAATAGTGAAATTTTGTGTATTTTAACCTGACCTTTTGACCTTTGACCTTTGACCTCATGACCCAAACTTTCACCAGAGAATCTTAATTGGGTAATACATGTATACACTAAGAGTCAAGAAAATATCTTCGGGCATTCAATAGATATGGTGGAAATAGTGAAATTGTATGTATTTGACCTTGACCTTTTGACCTTTGACCTTGAGCATGTGCACCCAAAAGTTGATAGGCACAACTTCACCCCCTAATACACATACATGCCAAGTTTCATTAGGATACCTCAACAGGTTTCGATAGTTACCTTGTCCACAAAATTCATTACAGACGGACGGAAGGACGGACGGACGGACGGAAGGACGGACGGACGGACGGACAACCCGAAAACATAATGCTTCCGGCACCACTTCGTGGCGGAGGCATAAAAAGAAGAGGATCATATTGGAAATTTAATAATAGTCTTTGTGAAAATCAGATATATGTATCAGAGATGAAAAAGGAAATTATTAAATTAAAAAATGAATTAAGTATGGAAATACAAGATAAAAGGTTGTTATGGGATTTTATGAAGATGAAGATTCGTAGTTTTACACAAAAAAAATTTCTAAAAGGTTGGCAAAAGAAAAAAGAATGTTAAGAAAGCGATTGGAAAAAGAAGTGCGGGATTTAGAACAGATGCTTGTGAATGATATAAGTGCAGAGATTTTGGAAAGATTGGAAAATACAAAAGAGGAATTAAGGGAATCATATGATTATGTAAATGAAGGCATGAAGATTCAATCACGAGCTTCGTGGTATGAAAGTGGAGAAAGGGATTCACGATATTTTAATCAGTTAATGCAAAGGAATAAAAAGAGAAGTATTATTAAGAAATTGAAGATATCGGAGGGTGTTATTTGTAGTGATGAAAATTTTATAGCTGAAGAAATCGGGAATTTTTATAGTACATTGTATAGTACATTAGATACAAAGGATATAGAAGACTGGGATGTACGTTTTTTTTTTCAAGATTTACCAAAATTAAAGGAGGAATCTCGAGAATATTGTGAAGGTTTGATAAGTAATGAGGAGTGTATAGAGATATTAAAAGAATTAAAAATAAATAAATCGCCGGGGAATGATGGTCTGACAACTGAATTTTATAATACATTTTGTCCGGAGATCGGAGGAGTAGTAAGAGAAGCCTTAAATGAGGCATATAAATTAGGGGAAATGTCATCTTCACAGAAGCAAGCAGTAATTTAAGTAAGTAAGTTAATTGCTAAGGATGGGAAAGATCCTTTTTTATTGAAGAATTATAGACCGATATCTCTTCTTAATGTAGATTATAAGATTTTAACAAAGATTTTAGCCAAACGGATAAAGGAAGTTTTGAATGAAGTTATTTTGGGAGATCAAGTAGGTTATATTGAGGGAAGAAATATTGGGGAAGCCATTCGAATTATAGATGATATGATATTTGATACATCTTATCATAATTTACCAGGGTTTTTATTGGCTATAGATTTTGAAAAGGCTTTTGATTCTATTTCCCATCAATTTCTTCAAAAGGTTTTGCTTTCTTTCGGATTTGGCCCGTCATTTCAAAAGTGGGTAAAAGTTTTGTATACAAATGCTTTGAGTTGTGTTTTGAATGAGGGGGTTTCTACCGGTTATTTTAAAGTGGAGAGAGGTGTTTGACAGGGTGACCCACTGTTTCCTTATTTATTTATTTTATGCATGAAAATTATGTCGCATAGATTACGAAGAGATAATTTTGTAGAAGGAATAAAGTTTGGAGATGAGGAAATTAAATTAGTTTTATATGCAGATGATATGACTATTTTTATACGTAATGAGAAATCAATTTACAGGTTAAAGATGTTGTGTGAAGAATTTGAACAAAATTAATGTCGGGATTAAAGGTAAATATGGATAAGACTAAAATATTAAGATTGGGATCATATCAGCATTTGAAATTAGATATTAATTTTGGAGAAACAGTTGATTTTGTGAAGATACTTGGGTTTTTTTTTCTTTAGATGAGGGAACGAAGGAAAATATGAATTATGAAGAGATTTTGAGTAAAATAAAAGTTCTTTTGAATTTCTGGAAGCAAAGAGATCTAACTTTGATGGGAAAGATTCAGTTACTTAAAGTACATATTTTTTCAAAAGTTATATATCGAGCTTCTCTCACTCCAGTTCCTAGGTGGGTTTTTGATTCTTTAGACAAATTGGTTTTTGATTTTATATGGAAAGGAAAAAGAGATAAAATTAGAAAAAATACATTGTTTTTAGATTATAAACAAGGCGGGTTAAAAATGATGAATTTTGTTGATTTAGTTAAAGCACAGCGAGATATGTGGGTTAAGAAACTTCTTAATAAAGATGAAAATATGAAATGGAAGCAATATTTTAATTTTGTTACGAGAGACATAGGAGGAGAATTTATATTTTTGTGTGATTATTTACCAGTACTGTTGAAAGTGAAAGCTCCATTATTTTATAGGGATTTATTAGAAGTGTGGGTAAATACGAAACAAATGAGAAGTAATGTTAGTAATAATGTTAGTAATAGTTTGTATAGTGGTAATGTTATAATATTTAATAATAAATATATACGATTAAATAGAAATTGTATATATGATGAAAATATGCATAAAAGGGGAGTTTATAGATTAAAACATATATTAGGAAATAATGGTGAATTGAAATGTGATAGATATTTTAGAGAATTAGGTTTAGGAGTTAAAGACATTTTTTTTTTGTCAAGATGTATTTATGAAAATATACCAATGGGTTGGAGGAGAAATATGAAAGAACTAGAAATGTCGCTTTGGCGACTGGTATGCCTCCGCCATAATGCATGATTTTCCCAATAGGTCTAGATAGTACATGTGGACAATGTGTGATTACATTTTCACAAAATTGGCAAAATATTGAAATGACAAGTTTGTCACAAATGTGTTGAATGTTCACCTTCCTTGACCTAGGTTTAATTGGATGAATAGGAGAGCATGTATCTAGGGATTTAAGGACTTTAACTCGACTTTGACCCATTCATACATTTAGGCATTGAGTAATTTTCAAGGTACAGGTGTGGAGAAAAAGTGCAATTTCTGAATTGAATAGTAAATTGTTACCATTTTCATCTGGCCATTGACCCTAAAATTCATAAGATAATCACTTTCAGGTAGAACATGCATAATATGTACTAAGTTTCAAGATAACTTGAGCCACTTCCGAGATATGGAGGAAAAAGTTAGTTCAGCACTTTCACTTGATCTTTGACCTTTTGACCTTTGAGGCAAAAAAGAAGAAAAAAAAAAACTTTCCAGAGAATTTCTATTAGGTTACACATGTATGCATACACCAAGTGTAAAAAAAAAAATAACCCTGCTGGCATTGCATGATAGGAGGGAAATAGTAAAATTTTGAAGTGTTGCACTTGACCTTTGACCCCTGACCTTTGACCCCATGAACCCTACATTCTCTAGATAATCACTTCCAGTCAGTATATGTATATTGTATGTTCCATGAAGATACCCTGAAAAATTTTCTCAGGTATGGAGAAAAAAAAGAAGTTTTAATATTTTTACTTGACCTTTTGACCTTTGACCTCATGACCCAAACTTTCACCAGAGAATCTTAATTGGGTAATACATGTATACACTAAGTTTCAAGAAAATATCTTCAGGCATTCAATAGATATGGTGGAAATAGTGAAATTCTATGTATTTGACCCTGACCTTTTGACCTTTGACCTTTGACCTCATGACCAAAACTTTCACCAGAGAATCTTAATTGGGTAATACATGTATACACTAAGTTTCAAGAAAATATCTTCAGGCATTCAATAGATATGGTGGAAATATTGAAATTTTATGTATTTGACCTTGACCTTTTGACCTTTGACCTTGAGCATGTACACCCAAAAGTTGATAGGCACAACTTCACCCCCTAATACACATACATGCCAAGTTTCATTAGGATACCTCAACAGGTTTTGATAGTTACCTTGTCCACAAAATTCATTACGGACGGACGGAAGGACGGACGGACGGACGGAAGGACGGACGGACGGACGGACGGAAGGACGGACGGACGGACGGACGGACGGACGGACAACCCGAAAACATAATGCCTCCGGCACCACTGCGTGGCGGAGGCATAAAAAGAACAAGATATTTTGGAAACCGATCATATGAGGGAAAACAATTGATATTAGCAATTTAAGATCAAAACAAATGTATTTGCAATTTCTTAAGGAAAAAGAAAGTGCAGTATTGATTTTTGATAGAATTAATCAAAATTATGGGTTTTCTGTTAAGGAGATACAAAATATATTTTTAAGGCCAAGACAATGTACATTAAATAGCCGATTAAGAGAGTTTCAGTTTAAACTGGTGCATGGTATTGTCTATACAAATCACCATCTTTTCAGGTTTGGTTTTACTGCAAGTAACTTATGCTCTTTTTGTGAAAAAGAAAAAGAAACATACAAACATTTATTTTACACCTGTGAGCATGTGAAATTAATCTGGGAATTATGTGAAAAAATGATAGAGGATGTTGATTTTAAAAATTGTACTTGGGAAGAAATTCTGTTCGGGTGGAAGGAGGATAATAGGGGATAACACCAGTTGTTAAATCATATTTTAATTTTGGTTAAATATTTGATTTTTAAAAGTAGAGAATATGGAAAGCCGCCTACATATAATGAAATAAAAAAATAAGATTTTAGAGGATAGATTTGAGGAAATAGCATCAATGAGGGGAACTTTAACCATTCATTTCAGTAAATGGGAAAATTTGAAAATAAGTATGGAAGGACCCGGAGCCAGATGTCCACGGGGAAGGGGGAAGGGAGGGGAAGGGTAGTTGGGAGAGGGAGGGGGAGGGGGAGGGGGAGTGATTAAAAGGAATATCGATTCCATTTGGTTGTATATCGATTTTATTTGGGTGTATATTGATGTGTTAAATATTTTTTTTTTTCTTATGAAGCACTGTCATGCTGAAAGTACAGCTACATTAAATATAAATATTCTTTTTTTTTTCTTATGAATGCACTGTCATGCTAAAAGGACAGCTCCATTTGATTTTAATGAAAGTAAGTAAGCAGTGTATGTTGGTTTTTTCGGTGCATTGTATATTCTTTACGAATGCACTGTTTCTGCTGAAAGTACAGCTTGGTTTGATTTCATTATAATTGTGCTTTGTTGAATCGTGGATTCTATGATACATGTGATTTGATTTATCATGAAACTGTATTGAATATGGAATCAATAAAAGATTATGGAAAAAAAAATGTGTCAATGATCGTTCACGTGTACTCACGTGTCAATGATCGATCACGTGTACTCATCCAACCCCGAAGAAAACCAGGTGACTTGGGTCTTTGAGACACATACTCAGTATAAGTGACCATTATCTGATTTTTTACTGTTTTTGGTACTACGAAGGTAGAGACCAAACATTTTGAAAATGTAATTGAGTATAGATGTTACAGACAATTCACACAAGAGAATTTTATCAATATGTAACGAAACTTTCCTTTTTTAGACATTGTAGATGATACCGATCCGAATAATTGTCTAAAAATGTGGTATTACCTGTATATGACAGCTGTCAATGAACACGCTCCTCTGAAGAGGAAGCGCCTTAGGTCAAAGTTATGTCCGTGGGTGACTGGCGACTTAATAGACACGTTGAATAAGCGTGACTGGTACTACAAGATGTCAAAAAAAGTCAGCAGCCCACAAAAGTCTCATTTCTGGCTCATGTATAAATCCCTGAGGAATGAAATTTCCACTAAAATCAAGGAAGCCAAAAATGATTACGTAAATGCACTATTAAGTGAAAATGTTGGTACTCCGAACGCCATGTGGAAACCATTCAAGCTTATTTCATCATCAAAGAATGACAGTCAGATTAAGCTTGAGTCAAATGGGGAAGAAGTGTCTGATGCAGAAGAAATAGCTCAGCAAATCAATGATTATTTTGTAAATGCAGTTGATATGTTGTTTAATCCAACAAATTTTGATATTTGTGAAAATAGCTGTGACATTAATCAGTTTGATAATGGAGGGGTTGTCGGTTATGTTCCCCCTGACATCTCACCTCCCTGATGTAACAGATGAATTTGTTGTTAATGAAGTCAACCGTATTCCAGTTAAAAAAAAGCTGCTGGTCCTGATGACGTTTCTATTAAATTATTGAAATATGCTTGCAATGCCCCGAATGTAAATTCAAAGCTTAACTTAGGGTGGGATTTCACGGAGCACGCGAACGATTTGCGAAGGACGCGAACGGCAAAATCCAGCATTCGCATTTTGGTCTGCAAAAGATCGCCAAACGAACGTGAGGGTTCGGAAGCGTCGTCAATTGTTCGCGAATGTCGTTTTTACTTCGGCAAGAATTTCAAAAAAGTTTGAAATTTTCTGCGAACCTTTTCCGCACACTTGGTCGTGATTTGCTCGTGAATTGTTCTCGAAAGTGTCTTTAAAGCCTCGTCATATGCGCAAGACCTTCGCAAGAAACGCGCGATGTTCGCAAAATGTTCGTGAAACCCCAAACAGACTCCGAAACTTTGGAGAATGTCTCGCGTATGTTACGCGAAATCTGCGAAGTTTTTCCGATCATTTTACGACGTAATCGCAAACTGTTCGCGTACCTTTTGAGACATTCTCGCGAACGTTTAGCGCACGTTTGGGGGATGTATGACATATACGTTTTCTACAAATAAAAATCGTAGCATACACCTAAACATCAAACAAATATCAACAACTATAGTAACAAAAGAAATTAAAGACTAGCAAAGAGAAAGAAATGTTTGATATACAAAAAAAAATCGCAGAATACAGTTCAAATTAATCTAAAGTATGTAAAATTTCATTTGAAGTATAGAGATTATGTGTTGGAGGAACTGCAAAAAAAAAAAAAAAAAAAAAGATCATATGCTTTACTCGTGGAGATACGTCCTAGGAAAAAAAATGTAGGCAAGCACACAATAGAAAAATGAGAGAAAAGGAAAGGAGAAATAGAGGAAAGAAAAAAATTCAACTCAAGACAGCTTCCACCTCTCCTTGGGTACATTTTCTCCCATGATTGTTGAAAATTTTTCGTTGTTCGCATTTCCGTCGCGTGTTCTTCGTGTACGTAACATGCTGTACTTTAGCAATGATACACACGACATTCGCACATACGTCGTGGAAACTTCGCACAAATTGCGCAAGAATAGTTTTCGGCTTCATTGTCGGAAAACATTCGGAGAAAAACTTTTCCGAATGTTGGATTTTGTCATTCGCGTCCTTCGCAAATCGTTCGCGTGCTCCGTGAAATCCCACCCTAACGCATATACTCAATCTATCACTGGACCAAGGTGAATTTGTGGAAGATTGGAAAATCGCACGAGTTCAACCCATACACAGAGCAGGAAGTAAATCAAGTGTTGACAATCGACCAGTCTCATTACTATCAATATTGTCTAAGAAACTAGAAAAAGTTGTTAATGTATCATTCCAAGATTATCTGATCAAAAAACAAGGTATTATCAGACAGACAATTCGGTTTCCGACCAAATCATTTGTGAGAAACCGCCTCTCTTTGCATGATTGATCATATGGTCTCAGAATGTAGATCATGGATACTTAAATGGTGTTGCATTTATTGACATGAGAAAAGCCTTTGATGCAGTGAACCACGAAATATTGTTACTGAAATTGATGTTTGTAGGTTGCACAAATAGAAGTGTAAGATGGTTTACTTTTTATTTAAAAGATAGAAGTCAATTTGTATCTGTAAAAGGGAAAAAAGTCATCCTCTAGAGCAATACACCATGGAGTCCCACAGGGTTCAGTGTTAGCGCCATTACTTTTCTCCATATTTATTAATGATTTACCCATGAGTATAAATCAATATCCACAATGGAGAAATGTTTCTTTTCGCAGACGACGCGACTTTGTGCGAGGTAGAAGCATGGATGAAATTCAGTCAAAACTGAACCATGCTCCTGATGAGGTTTACACATGGACCCCCCAAAAAACAAACTGCTTCTGAATATTAATAATAACTTAAAGATAATATAAAGTTTTGGTACCTCAAAAGTTTCCCTGAGTTTCCTTGTCTTAGTTTGTGTTTCAGGTTAAAGTACCTTTCATATAACTAACACTGTGAGACTTACTCGCCCCAAAGTGCTCTCATGTCTTAGTAATCATGCAATAATGGTTTCGTACAATACGTGTACACTGATTATCGCGGTACCGCGTCGAGTCAAACTAACGGCTCTTGAAATTTTCAGAGCCCGCTCTGCTCTGGTACGAAACCATTATTGCATGATTACACCATGATCTCGACGCCTGATTGAAAAATGGAATGTATTTTTTTCGAAAGTTTATAGTTTCAGCCATATCACATTAAAATTTAGAAACAAAAAGCGAGCTTATAGATAACCGAGATACAGCTCGGAAAACGTTCCAATGTAAGATCCAGATTTGAGAAAAATTCTCCTCCCATAGACATAACACGTAAACCAGGTAAATTTTGCAATGTGTCCTTTAATCGAACTTTTTGACCATGACGACGTCATCCAATTGCAAAATGGTTGTTACGTAACGAAAGAAAATTGTCTCAGCTATAACATACTGAAATTTGGGAGAAAATCGACCAAGGATAAGCGACATAAGCACAAATGAATACAAAATCGATGACGTCACACATGAGAATTCTAATTTTTTATTTCAAATGCCAATATGACGTCATAATGACTGATCGGCCACTTTGACGCATCAAATCATATCTACAACTCATATGCTTTCAGATTTTGTGACAATAAATGGTGGTTACCGCATCATAAGTAGCTACAAGTGATTGAAAGTAGGCTTCATTTTGGCACATTTTGACTGCATATGGCCATAGACGCGCGCGCGGATGTTTATGTTTGACGCGTGCATACGGCCTTGTTCTTGAATAAAAATGACTGAAAATTGATGAATTGAAAGATTATGGTGTCAGGAATCCAAAACAGTTGAAAAAACAGTATTTTTGGCTTCCGTACGTGCTGTGCGCGCGGAAACGCGCGCGCACACGCTTACGCGCAAACATTTTTTAAATACTCAAAATGGTCTGAAACGTACTCATTACATGTCAAAAGTCGATCTTGAGCATTTCTTGAAATTTTGACGCGCGCACGCCAAGTCACGTGACATCATCTGATAGATAATGACATGAAGATTATATGTACACTGTACCAAATTTCATTGATTTTTGATGATTAGTATTGAAGATATCATTGATAACAATGTTTTCATGGTCAAAATACAAAATGACTCTAGATGACGTCACGGTTGACTGACCAAAATGAATGGAGAAAATGTCAGACAAGACATAGTCTGCAAGATGAAGATACTGTAAAAATTTGACTGGGATTGGATCAGTAGTTTTGGAGAAAAACGGTGACATAGAATGTACAGAAATAAAGGAAAATAAAGATCCGATACCAATACAATAGGTGATATGCATGTTATGCATATCACCTTTAATGATTGCGACATGCATGTACAGAATTATATATGAGTAGCTTCACAAACTCTCGCCCAGGTGTCGCAAATGTGGTGTCACAAGATGCGGTCCACGGTCCACAGCATGCTATGCAATGACTACAAGGACAGCGTGGAACTTTGACGCAATAGTGTTTCTTGATTCTTAAGGTCAGCACAACAAAATTGATTATTTTAGTACACCATTTGTGTTGTAAGTCCTGTTCTCTTTATGAGCGACATTCAACATCTTTGCATCAATTTCCTTAATTAAAAAAAATATATATATATTCTCTCCAGTATAGAGGCCAATGATAATTGTGCTGGATTTTAATGTCAGCATCTTCAGGTTTGTGGAATCAAGTTCACCGTTCCCTACACTCCTTTCGATATTATGCAACCACGTACTGACGACCACCGTGAAAGTTTGACAATAAAAAAATGTGCCTGTTTTTTTTTTCCCCCGTTATTATTTTTTTTTTTCACGTTCAGTTGATGACATTGCGGTATATTTAGGGAATTAAGTGGCATTTGCCGTAATTTCTTCATTCAGTACTTTTGCATTTAAGTCCTGCATGCTCTCTACAGTTGCAATATACTTCTGTTCAATTTCGCCAGTAATTAACCCAAACCGCAGGAGTAAGTGATAAAGGTAGCTATATTAAGAGTCCCACAACAAACTTTAGGTCTATATAGGTGGGCAAACAATGGGTCTAGACGATTTCAGTAAAGTTTATTCCTGATGTTCCCTCTACATCCTCATTTATCGTGCCTCCCTCGAGCGGAATCTCCTGGGTTGTGTAGTTGTCGGTGTGGGCGCTGGTGTCAGATGCCGCTTCGTTTGACTCATCGGCGATTGTCGAATTCACCGCCATACAAAGCTGTTGGCGATGATGCCCCTTCCTCTCGTAGGTTCCTTTCGAACTCCTCGGGGTTCCTTCATCACCCTTCTCGAACTCGTTGCTTTTAGCGCCGTCTTTTGGCCTTTTGGTAAGCATTTCATCGTTGCACTTAGGGCTTTTTCTGTTACCATGCCGAACCCTCGGCACTCGCACTCGCATGGCTTGCTCGACTGTCCTAGAGATACTGTTGGTGGCGCGCTGTTGTTTCTTGACCACCTGGCTGATTATTGTGGAGAGTGCCCCAATAACAGCGAAGAAGTAGACACACACGATGACCTGGAGAATAATTGGCATGACATTTCAATGGATCTGAAAATCGATGAAAGATCAAGAGTGACAGAGTGACGAAACAACACGAAAGAAGTAATAATCAGGTTTTAGTCTACAAATCACAGAGCCAAGAAAAAAAAAAGGCGAATATAAGAAGACAGAAGAGCAGTCCAAAGGGTTCTCTATTCTCTTTGGTTATCATAAGTTCTTATCTCAGTTTATGAAAAGCTTGAAACAATCTACTGTATGAGTTTTCTTAATTCCCCGGTATCTTACACCTCATATCAATTTTCATATGCGGGTGTACATTCGCAATGAAACCTACTCATCGGACATGCCAACGTCTAAAAAGTTTGCTTGTTCATTATTTATAGCAGATTATTCTACGCCACTTCACACTTTCATCTGCATTGGATAGCTCGTGTTTATCTTATTAATTGTACATCATTCATCATTCACTCACATAGTTTGTGTATTTCGTCAGGATCATAACTTTGGACCCCCCCCCCCAAAAAAAAAAGGTAAGAAGTAGAAGTAAGAATACAACATAATGAATAAGACAGTGTATTACCCTGAAGATCCATTTGTTCGCTGAGGATCCCAGGTAGTCGTTATTCGGCACGAAGTCGCCCAGTCCCACAGTGGTAAGGGCTATGACGGAGTAATAGTGGGCTTCCGTGTACGTCCAGTCCTGCGTGAAGTGGTAGAGCACGCTGGGTACCAAGATCATAATAGAGTACGTCAGTGTGATGAAACTGATGGTGATCGTCACTCTACCAATGATGCTGGCGTACATCTTTTCGCTGACCCTGTGCACGATTTTGACGTAGCGTCTCCAAGTGGCCTTAAGCAGTTCTCCGATAGAGAACATCAGACCACCGGCCAGCGGAATGCCGATCACGGCGAAGAGGACACAGAACACCTGTCCGAAGTTTGTCCGCGGTGCTAGGTTGCCAAAACCTGAAGAACAAATAGATTTAGGCCTATGTGTACTTTGCATGGGTTGGTAAGATTACAATAGAATGTGGACAAAATTGATATTTGTTTTTCCATGGCAAAAACTCCAGGAATTATCGTGTTAAAGTGGAATTTCTCAGAAAATTACAACTCGGCACAAATTATATGCTGTGTTTATGCTACAATCTTGGAAATGACAAAATGTAAGACTTTTGCTCAATACACCAAGATCAAAGAGAAAATTCATACGATGTCTATGGTAGTGAAAGCACTTCGGGTTAATTCGGGAAAGTTTGAAGAATTTTTTTTTTATTGACATGATAAATGGACCAATCGAACAGCAGCAGACGACGTGTCATAGCTAAAACAAATATCTGATGTGCTTTCATTGGTTCTGAAAAAAGATGTTAACTTACTTCGAATTGGGGAAATTGGGATATTCTCCGAAAGCAAGGGTGGCACAGAATGCTACTATACCAGTGCCCAGCATAGAAACCACCACTGGAAAGGCATATTTAAGTTTTTAGAAGGCAAGGGCCATCGCAATTTTCCAGTTTGCTTAACTAGATGAACTAGGATGAAGTTGGTACAGCGGTATTAGTCATGAGTAGAATGTGTTCATGGAACTCAAGATGATCAATTTCAACTTATTAATGTGATAATCCCTTCATTTTTGTTGCTATGTTGTAACTGTTTTACATCCCGTCTTCTGTCACATTCATTGAACACAAATGCACAGAGCACGGCTTGCCCTGTCCAATTCAGAGCCTCTTTTCTCAGTAAACACCTTTCCAGAAAGAGTGTGTGCTTTCCTTCCAACATTTAGATAGGTAAGGAGTGTCCATTTGAATTGAGTTAGACATCATTTCAAAGCTTAAAGACGACCTGCTCTTTCAGAATCTGCCCTTAACTAGAAATCCATGTCTGTAGACTTTTTGTTTTATGATGCAGGGTCACATTTTATATACTCCCTTACGCTCACCACTCCACACACGAAGAGCTAGTATTGACGTGTAATGCTGCATGTGCATAGCGATGATGGTCAGGCGGTTAATGGAGATTTCACGTATATTACCATGCATAAAACTGAACTACAGGATACATGTAGATCAAACTCTGTAAACTGATGATCAGTTATCTCTGAAACATTCAGATAAGTAATAGGAAATGTATATAGGGTATAGGAAATTATTGTAAACATTGTAAACATGTGCAATTCAGCCACTGGCTGCGATACATGATTGAATAAAACCCTTTATTGAATTTGAATTTGAATTTGAATACGTATACTATCGTTGGCAACAAGTGAACACCGAGACACAAGTGAACAATTACTGAATAGCGTTGTGCTTGTACTTGTTTCTTTACATGTATTCGCATCTTGGGGAACTGGTCAAGTAATGATACTATTGTCTATATTGATATTGCATGCATAAATTATAAGGGTATGCAACTACAATATATATTGTATTCACGAACAAGTTGTGCGGGTACCTAAAATGATAGTATGACTGACGAACCATGGTCGATGAAAGCAGGACACATGAACACTCTTGCACCCCCCCCCCCCCCCCCCCATTGTCAAAGTTAATGTAGGCCTATGTCTTTTACTGGATATGTACCGTTCCGTGTAAGAAATAAAGCAGAAATATAAAAAATGTTACCATGAATAATGAAGTAATGTACAGCATTATGCTGTATCGACGACCTTTGATATAAAGAAATTGCAAACTTCCCAACCCTCAGTATGTAATACTCCGTTAAACTTAACTTTACAATGTTTGTTATCAGCGTAGGCCTATATGTTTTAAGTGTGTTCATTTTAATGATCTTACAAAGATGTGCCTGTATATTTTTTTTATCTACGTCAACCTGTTAAAAACTTCAGTGTACATTTAAGAATGGATAATTAGATCGCACTAAGTAAACACTCTCCCTTACCAAATGTCCGAATTATTTCTTAATTTTTGGAGTTGGGCAAACATATTCAACGTGCATACAAAAAAAAAAATAGTTTCTAAATTATACTTCTCACACACATCGTGACAAAAACCTTACCTACAGTAGTGACGATAGAGAATGTGAAGACATAGGCAGCTTCAAACGACCAAGTGCTGAGGATAACTGTCTGATTGCTGATTCCACCATCCATGACGACGTCGATAGCTCGGTCGGCGTCGAAACCACCCTCGCCTATTGCACGAGTCACGATATCTATCAACTCATGCACATCGGCCTCACCAATGCAGTCATAGTCCTCGATAAGCTGCTTCAGAGCCTCAGTGAACCGCTCGGCATTGCTGACAGCAATCGGACGCTCGAGGTGACGGAACACAAAAGCGCCAGCGAAAAGGTAGACGACGAGGATAAACAGGAGAATAGAGCTCTTCGCCCACGGACCCGTGATCGGCAACCTCGATATCGCACTCGACCGTCTTCTCTTTTTAGCGACTGGCTTTGTGGTAGTAGTCGGCGGGTTGTCGGGCGTTGACTGAGTTCGCTCATTACAAGACTCGTTTGGTTCGAGAGCGCTCATCGCTTTTAATTATCAGTGTCAACGACCTAATCGTGCAAAGCCATTCTGAAGCCACAGATTTGTTTTGCTTGAAAGATTTAAGTGGGCAGTGGATATTTGTAACGCAACAGTTCAGTATAATGTTTCTGGACTCGGTTTGGCCGGCAAAATATCTGTGTTGATTTCTTTGTATAATGTTTTGCATGCTTGGAGAGAAACAAGCTCAATTATCAGCTCAACTGATGGTGGACAAGGTCGCATATGTTTGTATTATATGTCATGCAAATATCACATTGCAGTTATATTATGTGAGAGTTGTCTTTGCAGACATAAATCGAAGCCTTTGATTGTTTGTTCTTTTCACCCACCTTTGCTTCGATGATCTTCAAAGTTCTCCAATGACAGGCTGGGCAGGAAATATGGTTTGCTGATTGGCCAAATTGATTTTCTCGCTACCGGTCAAAAGCGATTCCAATCTCCAACAATCACGCAGTGTGAGCGGGACGAGTTTTAGCCAAGAAAACATGAATTCTCACAATCGAGCCATCTCTTACATCTGTGCTGAAACATACTGTGAACACAGCTTCACCAAGCTTCCTCGTTTATACGTAGCCGAATGTTTACACCTATAATACTGATTGGACTTGTATGTTATACGGCAAGCACATTCGCTGTTTGTGCTGGTACCCCAGATCTCGGGTGTCGCTCACGCTCACGCGACAAAAATCGGCACACACATTGGCTGCGGTGCAATCTACTAAACTGAGTTGTTTCCTTTAAAAAAGAAATGTCACTTAACCTAATTTATGCTTATCTATAGGTATTATGTATGCGTGCAATTGGACTATTTGCTAGAAAACACCAAGTAAAACTCCAAAATTGCATATATATATATATATATATATATATATATATACAGTAACTGCGAGAAGGGGTCTCGACCATTTGCAGTACCAGTGTAGCTCCTTCATTATTTATATTCAGTGCGAAAAGAAGAGCAATCGTGGACGTAGCTAGGGTCAACGTGCGTGTTTATTGCCGAGCTTTCGGTCCCGTTAGGACCTTCATCATGGCTGTAATATATATACAGTATATATATTTTTTACATATGCCCTTTGGTGTCCTTAGCATATGTTAATGGAAAAAAATCTAGAGTATTTCCTCGTTTAAACTTAGTCGAATGTTTACACCTATAGTGCTGATGGGACTTTCATGTTGCGACAAGCACATATTCATTTTTTTTTTTTTTTTTTTTTTTTTTTTTTTTTTTTTGCTCGTACCACAGAGTCCAGTTTTGTTAACCCTATACCGTAGGCCGGGACATTTTGGTAACCGATATATTTGAAGAGCCCGGAGGGCTCTATCATCTACCTAAATCTCTGTTTTAGTTTTTGTTTTTCTTGTTTTGTTTTGTTTTGTTTTGTTTTTTTGATAAAATTTATCGGCGACACTATTCCGATCACGAAAGTTATTATTAATTGCCTTTAAACAATAACGATATTAAAGCCAAAAAAAAAAAGTTTCATGAAATATGACTGAAAGCCAATGTTGTTGAGCAATTTTTGTTCCGACATGCATGTATAGAATTATTTATGACTATATAAACAACCTCTCGCCGAGGTGTCGCGAAGTTGGTGTCACAAGAAGCGGGACACTCCAAAGAAAAACTATAGTTATCAAACACTGCGGCGATAGCTTTTATCAATGGCGACATATCGCACGTAATGTCGGGGGGGGGGGGGGGGCAACCTAGTTAGAGTTAAATCATGTTGTCTGAGTAAAGGGACAAGGGCGCCACCTACTATCATCTCTGACCAAGTGGCAGGTCATACAGGGAGTAGGCCTATTCATTAGTGAGAAGTCATCTGTTGGATCATATCTATTTCAGATTGAAGTGCAACTCCACCATGTTTACGGTTTTCAGGTTAAACGACTCACAAAATAGAGTGAAATAAGACAAACAGAATAATAAATGTTTTAAGAAAACTTTAGGTATGAGATAACTTCTTGCAGGATGTTAAGGCTTTACACGTTTTCATGGGCTATATTAATATTAGTTGCAAATACGTATGTAAATTACCTTAGATTATGTGACGTCATTCATTCACACGACTTTGTAACTACAATGTTTATTGTTGTGCAAAATATCAGTGATACTAGCGCCCATTCCAGCTAAAAATCAATAGTAGGTCATTGTAACACCCGATATTCATGCCAATGATACAATTTTTGCTCTTCTATGTCAACAAAGGAAATTCGTGAAGATTTATGTAGGTCAACGGGAGACTTACGAGGGACTATGATTATTGACATTGTCACCTCATTAAATCTGCAAGTGTGGTAGTTGATAGAGTAAAATTACTTATTCTTGAAAATTCTTGGAAATTCCACGACTTTCTTAGCTCATAGGTAAGATTGCAAATGTAGATTATCACTCACGTACGTGTATGTGCATACCCTATTCTGCAATATAAATCCTAGCGCTGAAAGTGGCATTGGCACTTTTCAAAGTTATCCCACAAAGCATGCTGTGTTGTTCATCGTGAGTCCGGTCGCACAAAAATGTGACACGTTAAGTTAAAATTTTGAGTTCTTAAAACTGTCCTTTATAGTCTTTTCTTTAGTGAGGTTGAAGAGATAAATAAGATAATATTGTCGTTCAAGGACAAAAAAAGGCGTGAATTTCTAGTGACAGCTTGTCATTTAACTCAGTATCGGCACAAACATCCAAAAGAGGGCAAGGTACTATTCCGTACGTTAATTTTTATAAAATATCAAGCTCACTCTGTCAATCCATCCCACCTGGTGGTTACGCCACTCTTTTTAGCTCACCTGAGCCTAAAGGCCTCCGCACACCGAGCACGGCAACGACAACAGTCCGAGTTTGTTTTTGTTTTTTTCTAAGGTGCGCCAAAAGGACCTTCGTCTGGTTCTGTTAAAAAATCAAGCATTTTGGGACAAAATCACCAAAATTGTACTCTTATGTCAAAATCAACAGTTGAAGATTTATTTTGTAACAAAATTATTAACAGGGAAGTGATATTGTAGCACAACCAGACATGGTTGCTTTTAGCGCACCAAATCAAAACAACAACAACAACAACAACAACAACTGAAAAAAAAAATCCACGGACCGTTGCCGTTACCGTGCTCGCGGAGGCTTTAAATCTCAAGTGAACTATTTCGATCACTATTTGTCAGGCGTTTGTCGTCCGTCGTCCGTCGTGCGTCATGCGTCGTGCGTAACTTGTTAACATTGTCATCTTCTTCTAGAAAACACCACGACGGATTTCCACCAAACTTGGCAGGTGGCATCCCTATAGGGGGATAGACTCTCAACTTGATCAAATGGGCACCATGTCCGGGGGGGGGGGGGCAATCCCCCCCCCCCCCAAAAAAAAAAGAGAAATCTTTAAAAACTGTTTCTCTAGAACAAGAAGTGAAAAAGCTAAGTAGGTACCACGAGTAAATACATTGATGACTGTAGTTTCAAGTTTGTTCGTGGCGGATCAAGGGATACCTCCTTGGCGTCCAGGGGAGGGGTCCAATTTGGGGCCTACATTATACATTTCACTATCTAAATTTGAATAATTATTCATTTTATATTTTTCTTGATAAATCCATCATGGGTTTGCACCAAACTTGGCAGGTAGCATCCCTAGGGAGATAGTATCTCAAGTTGTTCTCAATGGGCACCACTGGGGCCCAGGGAGGCCCAAATTCCTCCCCCCAAAAAAGCAATTTCTAAAAGTTTTCAGATTTATCTAGAACCAGAAATGATAGAGCTATAAGTTAATAAGTTAATAAGTGCATTGATGACGGTATAGTTTCAAGTTTGTTCATGGCGGGTTCAGGGGTGCCTCCCTCCCCATCCCACTTGGTGCCTGGGGTAGTGGGGTCCAGATAGGGGTCTAAATTGTACATTTTTCACCTTCTTCTTGAAAACAGCATAATGGATTTTCATTGGCAGGTATCATCCCTTGGGAGATAGGATCGTAACTACGTGTTCGACTGCATGGGCACCATTGGCAGGTATTTTTATCAGTGTCGTGAAATACGTACATGCAAAATGCAAACGTACACCATGCCCGCATAAAAGCTCTCAAAGCTGCTCCCGCCCCAAGTTTGCAATGTTCTCGGGTAAGAATCTGCAAGAATGTATGGAAGGTGGACTTGCGAGACCCCCGGGTCTCTTGTTGTCTAAATCGTCCCTCTTCGTTTTGACTTCCCTTGCTCTTTCTCATTATCTTTTTTTATCTGCATTCGTATTTTTCGATAAAATTCACGTTCATTCACTAATCATATCTCCTTTCTCTCTTTTGTCGTGATCGTGACATTTTGGTGCTGTCATAATTAAGGTAAAGCACTTTAATCATGTTGTCACATTTCTCTACGAAGACAAAAAAAAAAAAAGTGCGTGTAACCTCTGATAGGCCACCTGTGAACCCTATATAATTGTAGTAATAAAAATATATGCGGGATGTCTACAAGATGAATAAAGATGATGTATAGTACGCATAGTGGTGGTTACTTACCTGACGGCTCTGATCAATAATTTCATGAGCATTCATGCAGCCTAATTCTTTTTCTATGTTTATGGTATTCAAGAGTATGTGAACCATAAACATTATACGTACTGGGACGTTAAAGATCACATGTTGATTTCAAACGAGTTACGGTTGGTATCTGTGATGAAGGTTAGATACACGATTACTCATGGTTGATGAAATTCGTCTAACATTTCAACACATGTAATACTGAAGCTGATCATGTAACGGAGCCCGCATGTTTTGTTTTGTCTTTCTTTGGTTGTCGTTTTCTGAATTTAATTAACCAATAATAAAATGGGGTTTCTGAGGTTTTAGAGAACGGGCAATAACATGGCATGAACTTTTGTATGAACTTCTAGTGGACACTGCCTCATTCATCGTGCTTAGTCTTTATCATTTCCATATACAATCTAAAACGAAATGATCTTTAAAAACGAAACAAAATTGATGACGTTTGACACGCAAGTACATGTAGGCCTACGTTATCGTCAAAATCTTAGATATCATCTTATCTTTGAGTTCAGTGTTCTGAAAACGTATTAATTTATTTTAGAGTAAATCGAGTCTATTCGAGACATTTTGAAAGGTGAAATCGTCGCATTATAGGAGACATCGATCGTATAACGGTAATCATATGGGGTTTTATTTCTATATTTTCATAATTATAATAGTCATCATATGAAGAAAATCCCCCCAAATGGATTGTAGAAGTTACATTATGATAATGATGAAAAATTATGGGAATTTTCAGTTTCACCGGTTTTCTTTAAAACATGATAATATCAGTCACAAACAGATATTCGATCCAATCATATCACAATATTAATTTGATGAGCCCAATACGTCATTGCTGACAGCTGTCTGTCCGTCTCTCTCTCTCTCTCTCTCTCTCTCTCTCCCTCTCTCTCTTTCCTTGACATGCACTCAAATCTTCACAAGCTTGTCTTGTTTCATTTCATTTTAATTTCATTTATTTTTATTTCATTTCCAACAAAAATGCAGTATAGTAAAACATGCATGTATAGTTACTGTATACAAAACAATCTTTTCTTCCAATGAAATCAAGATGAAAAACTTGAATTCTTATCAGCAAGTATAATATTGATGTATTGGACAATATATATAAACAAAAGAGCAATAATAACCATGATTTAAGTATTCATGTTTTTGAACTAGTGGGGTATAGGATACCAAATAGCTTTAAGATAACGACATTCCGCCTCTTCTTTTTTAATCATGTTGTAGTGGCGATCACTATCAGTGCTCTGGTGAACATAATCATGTGAAAGTTCCTGACCAAAAAAACTTGATTTTTTTTTCCGTACTGGATTTTGAAGAGATATCTACAATTTTGTGTATTCGAGTTTACACTATACTAAGGTAAATTTGTAGATTGGACGTCACTGCATGAAGGTAAGGTCTAAAGCTGCGTTTACACTATATTCCCGGCAACCACGGCAGACCCGTTTCAGGCCACCGTGAACAAAACGGGATGGACTTTAGACAACGCGATGAGACGGGATAGGCAAACGCGACAGGCCGTGATTGCCGTGTCAGATTTTTAGTCTGTCAAAAAAGTTGCCACGGCAGTCCCGGTGCTAATGAGGAATCTTGTATATGCAGTGATAAAACGGGGTATACGCAACTAAACGGGGCGGCACGTAATAGGCCGTATCAAAACTTGAAGGCTGTCCGTAGCGGGACGCGACTGAAAATATTGATAGTCTAGCCTGACCAGACGCCGTGATAACAGTGTCTGATAGCTATTATGTTCACCGGGCGAGGACTGGAAAGAACAAGACTAGAATGTGAAGGGGGAAAAACAGGGGGGCATTTCATGAAGCGTTTTGGTCGGATATTTTTGTGACAAACTGATAAAAGCTAGTGAAATCCTTGCATCTGATTGGCTGAGAGCAATTTAGTCCGACAACTTTGTCAAACAAAATGCTTCATGAAATGCCCCCCAGAAGAATGTCTCACCTACCCTCGGCGCACTACGTTTCGGGCAAATGGGGCTGCCGTGGCCGCCACGAACATGTAAACGCAGCTATACGTGGTTATTCATAACACTTGGTAGGATAAAACAGTGAACTCGGCATAGCACCATTGACATAACTTCTGTTTAGATTTGTTAAAGTTATTACTTGTAATTTTATTACTGATGCCCACTTCAAAGCGGTCTCATATCCCGTAAGTCCCCTTGGAAATACTATATAGGCAATGAGGAATAGTATACATTGCCAAGGGCCACCGCTGCTGTTGCATGGGAACTTGAAAAGGGAACATCAAAATTGAATATCATGCAAATCACTCACAACCATCGAAGCACAAAGGATCCTGTAACGCGAGTTTATATTGCAACGAACATGGATATGATGAACACTTTGTACACTGTATATCGAAGTGGGTAATGATTTGGGAGGAGTATGTTACATACTAAATACTATGGCCCGAATTCACGAAGGTGGTACAATCTAAACCATGTTTTTTTTTATTGTACCACCTTCGTGAATTCGGGCCTATAAGCCTAAGGGCAGTGTTGTATGAAGCCCGGAAAAAAAACATGCCTATGGACTTCTGGCAGACAGCAACGAGGAACTTGTAAGACAATGACGAGAAAACCAAAGCAAACCACTCGAACAAAACACATTTCAAAGGAACTTATGTTGTCGAGATACGAAGTGATACAAAGAGCAGTATCGTTGTACCTATAGATATTGAATGTGTGCAAAATACAGTGCACTCCCGTTATAACGAGCACGGTTATGACGAAATTTCGGTTACAACAAAGTAAAAGTTCGGGCCGCAACGTTATCCACACTGCCGGCGGGTCCCGAGGGCTTTGTTATAATGGGAGCCCACTGTATCGAGGTGCTCTTTGTTCGCTATGCTGTGCGTCAATGAAGTATATATAATATATACACTAACTTCACTAATGCCCAATGTAAGAATAATATTGCGGTGACTTGTGCTGCAGTAATATACCGACTACAGTACAGCGTATACCACTTTTACCTTTCTTCTAACCACGTAGATCATAAGTGATATTTCCGGAAATTGTTACCGTATCTTAATGACAAGACACATTGCATATCAATATGCTGACTCAAAAAACAAACAAACAAACAAACAAACAAAACAAAAACAAAAAATCACACACATCATCAGTGAAAGTGAAACGTGAATGAAAGTCTCTTCGTAAAGTTGTAAACGATTTTATGTTTCACTCAGTCCACATGGCCCCCATATTCCATCGCACCAGACTGACTATCAGCGTCCTGGTTTTCGATCGCTGCAGATTCGGCAGCTTGGACAGTCTGTTCGCGCTGGTCCGGTTGTGAATTCTTTTCGCCGCTGGCCCTGACTAAGATTCTCTTGACAGCAGTTCTCGCAACTGTCTTTGCCCGGATGATGCCTTTCTTCTGCGAATCTGCCAAGGCTTTCAGCGCCATAGACATAACACAGAGACCCATCAGAAGATACATCACGAGAGCGACTTTGAGGAGCCACAAACTCAGCAAGTCGTCGTGCGTTTCGCCCGCCACCATGTCCCCGAAACCGATGGTGCTGAGCGAAATGAAGCAGTAATAGACCGAGTCGGCGAATGACCATCCTTCTGTGAAGGTAAAGACCAGACCTGGAAGTAGGAGCTCGACCGCCAGCACGATGATAAAGTACAGAATTACGTGTACGAAGTGGCGCGCTCGATTCGACGGAATGCAGGTGGTCAGACGATGTATGTTGTGTCGTATCTTTTGCCACGTTCCCTGCAAGGCGACTCCGATGAAGAATAAAAACCCACCCGCCAGAGGGATGCCGAAAAGAGCGTAAAAGGAGCAAAATATTCGACCACCAGTGGTTAGGGGAACGAAGTTTCCGTATCCTGTAAAAACGACAACAAAAATCAACCAAGAAGATTATTCTAACTTAATTGGTGGGATGTATCAAGAGAGAATAATAGTGACAACAGAGTCACAGAAGGCAAAATATGTCTTGATTAATAGTTAACACCCGATCGGGGACGGTACAGGCCTCTTTCTCAGCGCCTATGCAAAATGTGCGCGATAAGCCAATCGTATAGATATTGGCTGAGAAAAATCATCTACGAGAAGAAGATAATGTTAAGCCGTCTTCGTATATTGGCATTCAACTTTACCCCATCCAGAATATAACGAATAAACGCCCACTCCCATGTTGTTCAAAGGAAGTTTTAAGAGCATAATCATTACACAACCACTTGTTTTTTTCCTTGATTATCTGAAGCTCAGACATTGCCTTGCACAGAGAGGAAAAGAACGTCGGCCTCATGCCAAAAGGGCCTTAACACCATAGACTTTGTACAGTGTTAGGGCCCTTTTGGCATGAGGCCGACGATATTAACTTTATGTGCGTGTGAGAGAGATACTGAGTATTCAGTTTCTTCGACCTATTTATTTTTTATATTTGAACATTCAAGGGGAATGTATAGCAACAAATGAATTGGATATAATTGAGAAAGTGTGTAGACGGTGTTTTTTTTTTATTGTACTGGTCTGTTTATGTCGACGATGTTGCTCTGGTATTTGTCAAGTAATTCTCGTTGCTATACCTATATTCATTGAATTGAAGTTTAATCTGTTATAGCTAAATCAAAGACAAGAGTATTATCCAAATTACGCATTCAGACACCATGACACACGAACGAGTGCATTGAAGAAGCCACAGACCCTGTTAAAATTATGAAAAACAAATCAGCAACCAACCGCTTAACTAAAACCGGAAGGTACAATAGACACTAACTTATGTGACATACTGCTGTTACTTTACCTATTGTCGTCACGATTGTGGAAGCAAAGAAAAACGAATTGGGCATGTCCCAAAGAGAATTGGCTTCCCTGATCCTCGCCCTTCGCGTGGCGCTGATCACGTTGCCCGACACAGCATCACTGACGTTCAGAAAGAACTGTCGGATCGACTCGTTGTTCCAGCAAGGGTGCTCGTTGACGAAGTCGATGACGGAGACGAGCAGACGTCGTTGGGAAGTGATGTTGTAATCGCTCTCAGCCAACGAGAAAACGACAGCACCAATGACCATGTAAAAGAAAATGGTCAGGGTAAGAACAGCCACCGTTAGCAGCAGCTTCTTGTGATCCGTTTTCTTCTTCATTGAGCTAGTCGAGGTTTCTATCCGTCCAGTGACAATACTTGGATTCCAGTCATCCGGCTACATTCGTATCGTGACGACTCCTTTGTGCTCTTGATACAACTATACATCTCAGTGGCATGTTTCCGCGCGATTACATGATGCTTAAGTTTCAAACGACATTCGTACTACAGCGATTGGACGATGATATTAAGAGCAATGTTATCTCTGTTTTCAATTAGATAGAATGAGTCAGCTACGATGCACTGGCCTGTTCTTCACACCAACATCATACGAGCCTTATGAACGAGTGCATGGGTCTGTTCAAGAGCCAGAGGCAAATGAGACACCTTTGCTTTTTGGGTGTCATGAGCCTGACATAGGCAAGACACAGCTAACCACTACCGCTAACCACGACAGAAGCGGCAGCGGAGTTCAGTTTTGCTGGCAGGTAGGCTGTAATAACGCACGAAGCGAAATGTCACTCACTAGTACAGATCCATCAGTCAATCTGTATACAGCCTAGTTGGCACGCTGGGTACAGAAAAGAAGCTTCAACTAATAGTTGTTCGTTACGCTTCGCTGTATTATTTCTTGTTTTTGTTTTGTAGTGGTGGTACATTTAAAATCAGATGCGACTGTTCACATTAAACCAGGGAGGTGAGACAAAAACACAAGTCTGGCTATAATGATGCAAACTCGAAGGCTTTCTGTCCAAAACTGGTATTTTTGTCTACACAGCTCTATATACCAGGATCTCTGGCTGCAAATACTGTATGTTACTTTTAGTAATTCTAGAATGGCCCCATACGGCAATATGTTTTGTTTGTTTGTGTTTGGACGCATTTTACGGCGGTCACTAAGGAGACATCAAGTGTAATGCTTATGGGCATGATGCCTGGAGCAGCTTGATTAAGTTCTGTTTATGTTTAGGTTTTGGTTTTGTTTGGTTTTGTTTTTTCAGCTCGTGACATAACAGCCGCTCGAGAAAGTGAAGCGACCGACGTCTCGGAGCGATGTCTCAGAGATGTCTCTAAGACCAGGCGGATACTGGAAAGTCTCCGAAGAAGAAGAAGAAAAAGAATCAAACAAAGCCGATTGTATTGCGACTTCCCGAAGATCATGCTAGTCTCCAGGAGACGTTACGGAGACGTTTTCGTGAGCTTCTAGTCTCCACCAGGTCGCCACCTACTAGTCTCCCAGCCAATGAAATGCTTACATTTTAGGGCACGACCGTTGCCTCGTGAGGACTCGAACCAGGGACCTCGCCATTGAAATTCAATAGTCTCGCATAATTTCACATCAATATGCGATGTTTGGCTGTAGGCCTACCATGTTTCGCTCAATTTTTGTGTATCTGTGCACTAATATCTCTCATAAACATACATCGTGTATTGACATGAAGGCTTGAGAATATTCTTTTTTTTTTCTCTCGTTTGGTTTCTTGAGCGTCTCTTTAGACGACTTGATATCCCTCTCTCTATCTCTCTCGCTCTATTTGCGTTTAAATAGTAGTGTATTTTTAGTTTAATCGAAAACTGGCATAGAAATTCCCGCTAGAAAGTACAAAGCGCGCAAAACTTTTAAAACTATACAAAAAACAACAACAAACGCTAGAAAGTACAAAGCGCACGAAACTTTTAAAACAATTGTGATTACAGATTAATGGTTATCTCTGTGATGGTATCTCTGTGATACAGATGAATTATACAGAATGTAACAGAAATTGGGTGAAGTGTAAACTGGGACTATATTTCTCATAAGTAGATATTGTTTTAACTTTTGGTTGTTGTTTTTTATTGTCAGTTACGACTGCTTCCTACCATGTGAGCATTGTCAATAACAGCCCTAGGAAAAAAAAAAGCGAATGAGAAAAGATTTGAAGAACACACTATCAACAATTCATACACTGTATTCAAAGCTGACAAAGGCAGTCCAGACAGCATGGGTGACTCAGTTTTCTCTGAAATTTATTCATATACACACACTCTGGTTTTTACATAATTAGTTGTTGCACGCAAAGATCATTGTCCTATTAAAACAAGCTCCTTCACAAACTCCATACAATGTACAAGGTGATATCACTTCTTTGTTTAAGTCAAAGAGCTTCCTTTCAACAATTAAAAATAAAAAAGGCAACCATTTTCACAATTGTTGACCAATCTAAACTTCATTCTAACTGCTAGGATACCGTATGATTACAATAAATCTCTCTCTTTTTTTTTATATTCAAGTCACTCACAGAGGATTTTTTGCAGCTATGTCAATTGCAAACCAGAAATAAACATGTCAAAATGAAACACAACCTATACACTTGCAACCTGCCATAAAATATTGTTATTTGTACAAAGCAAATATTTGCTTATAGAAGACATTCTTTTTTAATCCTACATGCATCTAGATTCACTGTAAGTACTGGCACAGAATAAGAGCTTACACGTGTCTGGATCAAACATCATTCATGCTTGCTATGGGGAGAAATACATGCTGTTCCAATATCTTTTGCCCATTTGTTCCCAAAACCTTTGGCAATACATGTATATCTCTGATGATAAATGGTCAACTAGAAACAGCAAGGTATGAAATCATTCCCAATGGTAAGTGGTGAATGACTGAAATAAAACAAAAAAATACTCGGTACATTGATGAGAAGCCCAGTTTTGAGCAGCAACAATCAATTCATAACACATGAGTCAGCTTTTCAGGTGTGCCAAGATTCCACATGACACAGAAAGATACAGATATACTTTTGCAACTATACTTCATCTATCAGTGTGCAGATTGATAAAATATCATGGCCGAAATCAATTAGTACCATCTGTTTAATATCATCCACTCCCATCCCTTTTATTACTGCATTAAACGAACACACCAAAAAGAGTTCCCATCATTTGTAATTGCATTTGTAAAGACACATACCTATAAAAACAGTCTGACTATCTCTTGTACATGCTATACGATCATCATGAACCAAACAAACTGCATGATGAACAGCCTAAATAATTAAATAATGTCAGGTAGAGACAGCCATTTTCTGCTTCTCCCAAGTCAAGTGCCCTTGCCCCGATTTGTAAACGACGTGCACTATCCGAACCTGTGTAAGACTGCTCCCAAGTTTACTACAGCTAAGGCTTGTCAAAGAAGCGAGTGGTAAACCTCGGCATTGCGACAAAGGTAACAATTAGGTCCTCTCCACAGAGATCACATCCTAAAATTCCCCTATATATTCTGAAATATGCACCACAAAAGTCCACAATCAATCCCACACTGAGACTTCATCTGCTCAGAGGCCTAACTATGGTGCAGCAAATGAAGACAGCCACCCTGCACACAACAACTGAAAAAAGTACAATGGGATTTAGTCCTTGTAGTTACTGTGATACTTAAGTCCTTATGATAATCAAGGTGTGCAAGCATTGAAATATTTCGTCTCAGACGTCTTCATTCTCATCAAGTTCTCTGGATTTGAAACCTTCCTGAGGCATCTTATCCAAGTCAGAGGTGTCACCATATACAAGCTTGATCTAACTTTGCAATTATCAACTTGTAAAATTATGAAATGCAGCAAACGACTGCAGCTGATAGAGACAATCTGCATTTTTCTGACCTTTGACCTCTCACAGGCTCAGAACCAAAACAACTTCCGATGAGATGCTCTAGAGGGAAGCTTCACTGACAGTCATCCGTTACTGATAGAAATAAATACACCTACTGTCAATCATACTGACAAACATATATCTTTTTTTTTTTGTCTGCAAGTACACAATCCAATAACAGCATGCAAATCACAATATTCATTCAGCATCTGAAAACTCTGGACACAGTGATGTGTCAACATAGTTGGACGGCAGATAACTTGGCAAATTCAACAAAGAGATAAATAGCCATGCAGATAGTTCCCTCCAAACTTGTTTGCTTTCACTCGCTCGCTCTCTCTCTCTCTCACTCTAAGCCTTGAATACAATTCTGCAATGTCCACTAACTTCATTTCAGTTCCCATCATAATTTAGTAAGAATCAGCATGGTGACAGAGGTACAAGGTAAAAAGATATGCAAACACGGCATATCATGATCTACACAGCTTGGTGATTTGGAGGTTTGTCTCTTTCTCAAGATGCTACTACAGGCAAAGGTCAAGATAAAATAAACATAATGCTGACATTGAACAGTGAACATCTTTCTTCAACTTAGTAGTGGAGGAACACAAACATGAAGAGCAAAAATAAATACTTGACACACACCATGCCCTGAAATCATCAAGTCATTATAATAATCAAACAGAAACACACCATTAACAATCCCCCTCCCCCTCAAAAACAACAACAACAACAAAGCATTAATTTTTGTCTCCTTGAAAAGGACAAATTATTGCAGAAACAAAAGAAGTTGGTTGCTCTAAATATATTTTCAAGAATTGACCATCAACTTCCCACCTTCCATGATACGTTTGACATGTAATCAGCATGGGGAAAATAAAAAACTGACAAAGTTTTTGACCAAACCTTACACTTCATGACAAGAAAACCAAAAAGTCCCCTGTGGTAAAGTCTGACGCATCTAGCGGCACAAATTCTTGAAAATGGAGAGAAGTCACTCAGATGAGCAAGTTAGTGATTGGGACAATATTTTACCATCCTAGTTGGAATCTGTTTCCTACTCACCCCATAATTACTACAAACTGAACAGCATTCTAAGAAAAGTTTATGATCTAGGTCATATTATGCTTATACCATTGTAAGACATGTACTGATAATATACAATAATGTGTCAAAGGATGAGCAGCTTTATGCCCAAAGGGGGTTCTATGTCTTAACTGATAACATGTAATCTCTATTCAACTGTCATGTTTTAAGATACTGTGTATATCAAGGTGTAACAGCTTCTACTCAACTCACACGTACTGGCCTGTGCATTTCTGGACAAAGAAAAAAAACGCTACCTACCAAGTCTAACGGACGGACAAGGGCTCTTCAATACTCCAGACAGACACTGGCGCTGGTCACTTACTGGACCTATAGAAATTCTCTTTTTACCTTGACTTGAAGCTGGACGGCTCAATTTGGTTAATACATATTAATGCCCATTTTTCCACAAGCGAAAAAAGAAATCAAATTGTATCTTAACTCACTCTTTTACACATTTACATCAAATCACATGGTGCGCTTTACCACGACTGCAGTACAGCTATCATATTACAGTAATACAGAAGTAATGCAGTCCGGTTACATCACATAAGTCAAAATTTTGGTGTTACCAACAACAAAAAATATCCAAAAACTGCCTAAGGAAATGAAAGAGAAATATTGATGTTTTGGAGATGACTCTTGCAAAGCTAATCTTGAAATTGAAAGGTAAGTTCCCCCATTTCACCACCTCCCCCCCCCCCCACCACTTTACAAGATCAATGAAGTAACCACTGTACACTTTCTCTCTACAGACACACATTTGCAGTGTTTTTCCTTCTCAGTATACCTCTACCACAAAAGCAGGAGAGTTGATTGACAGAGTCTCGATTTATAGCCCCATGGTAGATAGACCCTGTTCTTTAAAAGTGTACATCTTACACTGACAAAACATCAAGAAAAATTATGAGGTATGCTTACTTTTATTTGACATTAATCATGTTGTTTAATTAATTTCTTATGGACTGCATTTAAAGACAGACGTTCTTCTGGCAGTCAGAGTCAGATATCATTGCAACTAAGTGAGCAATGGCTAGCAACATTTGAGAGAATTGAAATTATAGTTAAACTTCCACACCCCCATCCCCACCCACAACAATCCATCTCTAGACTGATAGTTTACAGAGAAGAATGAGGGTGAATTATCTCCCTGCTACATCACACTAGTTTTATGTAAGTCAACGATTCCAAACACAAATTCTCCCATATAACGTAGTCTCATGCGTCAAGCTGTGCTTTAGGTCTGATAACAAGAAATTTGTGCTGCTGAAAGATGCAACACCTCACAGACAATGAAGTAATGTTAAGGAGAACTGCTTTGTGATACAAGCACCAAACACTTCTCCTTCTCAACAAATCATCCTCTTTATACTGCACATGAGGGGCCCTATGAAGTGAGCCCAATCTTCACTGGCCACACTTAATCATTCCATTCAAACTACAGGTGTGTCTCTAACAAATATCCTAATTCAGATGACCTCTGAGAAGGGGTGGGGGGGGGGGCAAGTCATCCTGATGTCACAAGAGGGGGAGGGGTGGACCACAAGTAAGGAATAGGGGAAGGGACTCTGCTGTCACTGTCATGTATCATCATCAACTAGCTCCTTCAGGGTCTTGACGTGCCGAGGGGGCAAGTTCTGGGCATGCTGAAGCAGCACCTCCCCCATCTGGGTGTAGAGGCTGTTGGCCAGCGTCGACGTGGCGCTGCGCAGGTTTCCTGAGCCACCCGGCACCGCTCCGCTGCCCGTCATGTTGCCGAGAAGGTACCAGAGCACGGGCAGCACATTTCTCACCACCGTCTGCTGCTTGCGGGGGTACACTCTCTCCACCATGTCTGAACACGGAGAGGACAATATACAGAGATGCCAGTTAGAATGAAAGTAAGGATCTGAAAATCATCTATGTACAGGAAGCTACATTTAGTTTGTACATGAAAGGGCCTGAGTTCAGGCTTTTGCATGAAAATATATCCCTGAATACACACACAATCAAAACTTGTTCCCAGTACTTTTTACCCTTCTACCACAGCACTTCTTTTTTCCCCCATTATTTATTAATTTATTTTTTTTTGTTGGAGATCTTTAAACTTTATAGTCTAGGACAGAACAATGAGTGCAATGTGATCAGAGCACCCGATGAGTACATGTAATTTCAGGTATAACTTCTTTAGGTAAAATAATACTCCTGTTTTTGCATCAAAGTCATATCAATGATCATTTATGAGTAGCCTGATTACAATGTTATGATCTTTGTATTGTCAATTATCATTGTATTTTAGTCCTTGGCTGCAACTGCACATCTTAACACCACAATTATTACAATCATTACATCAATGCTACTGCTGGTGCTGCTCATGACAACTATCCATCATCTTCTTCTTCATTATGGTTACTTCATCATCATCATCATCATCAACATCGACAACAATATCAACATCGTTATCACCATCACTGTCATCATCATCATCACCATCATCATCATCACTATAACAAATACTCCACTTGATATTACCAGTCATAATGAAAGTAAAAAAAAAGAAAAAATAACAGTAATGTCAACTGTGAGGAAGAAAGATATTTTGATGGCTTGGGAAGCACAAATGAGCAGACAGAGCCTCCCATACTTACATGATAGCTTCTCCACCATAGCTGGTTTGGCTCTCACGTTTCCGTACTGGGTGGCACTAGAGAAGGGTTGGACAAGTACTAGCATATCTACGGGAAGAGAAAACAAAAAAACAAACAATTTAGTTTTTAAAACTGACTGGTATGATAGACAGAGAGTAGACTTTAATTGGTGCCATTGAACCCAGCTTGCAATTAGACGCCAAATGTCACTGCTAGTGACCTTATAATATTTCCAAGGAAGGTCAGTTGTACCAGCAATTTGATATGATATGCATGGCATCTGCAAAAAATATTTGCTAACAAACTTCCATCTCTTTCCAAGACTTGAATAACACAAACAAACAAACAAACAAAAAGACAGACAAACACAGAAATTTAGGTCCGTGCAGTTCACACAATAACTTTGGAAATACAACTCATTGTTGAGTAGAGAAAAAAAAGAGAGAAAAACATCATATACTAATAGGTTTCATAGTTCTGGATTTGCACCAGACTCATTGTAACTGGGAATAATGACCAATCATGAAAAATGTCCCGACACAAAAAAGTTGTCACTGGAGTTGGATTTAAATTTTCTGGTGTACAACTATGAGCAGTTGAGAGTATGTAAACATCTCTCAGCATCAACTTTGCATCAACTTTATAGTGCAGAAATGGTGTCAAGTGCTATTAAAAACAAAACACAACAAAACAAAAACTTAGCTTTATGGCTGTAAGGCAAGTGCACTACCCAGAACAAATGACCATTTCAGTCCCAACATACAACAAACTGTCAATAATAATAATAATAATAATAATAATAATAATAATAATACTACTACTACTACTAATAATAATAATAATAACAATAATAATAATAATAATAATATTAATAATAATAATAATAATAATAATAATAATAATAATAATAATAATAATAATAATAATAATAATAATAATAATAATAATAATAATAATAATAATAATAATAATAATAATAATAATAATAATAATAATAATAATAATAATAATAATAATAATAATAATAATAATAATAATAATAAAACAAAAAAACAAGCTGATAGGTTTTGTGCATACATTCTCATGCTTCCATGAATCTACATGTGGGAAATATATATACACATTTTTGTTGTTTTGTTTTGTTTTGTTTTGTTTTTGTTTCGTTTTTGGCATGATGAGGCAATACTTGGAGAGTTTGATCGCAAAGCGAGTTAAATAATATTCCTTGTTGTGAAACGTGAGTTATCACTGGAAAGGTTTTATTTTGCTCCATCTAATGATGGACTTACTTCAAAATTTTTAAAAATGGCACTTAATCTGTTCTGCCATCAAATTCTTCATTTGAATGTACAACTCTTTATCTCTCTCGCTCCAGGCAGATCATGACATTGTATTGAGGCATGTAACACTATGTAGTCAAGTACATCACTACAAACTCTGGTAGCCTATCTATGAGAGTACGCCTGTCACTTCATAGAGGTGGGTGCTCATGAGTTCTTTCTTTTCTCCGCCAGTAAGCATGAGTGGTGCTTCGAAAACACTGTCACTGTGTTCAAAAACCTTTGACAGTGTACACATGTATAATGACGGATACCAGGTACTCATTCTGAAGGGCGGCTGCAAAAAGCCAACTCACATGGCATATGACTGATAGTGTCTACCAGCAGAAATTCCGTGTCTGCTCCGTACCCCAGATAATATGCCATCACATTTTATGAACCTTATACTGATGCTCTGTCCTGAGCTTTCATGCCTTCTTTTTTCTCTATATTCATAAAAAACAATGCGTCATGTAGTTGTTTACTGCGTATGTCGTAAATGTCTGACATTTGTGAAATTAAAGCATGCCGTAATGCTGCCTTCCATAATGAAAGTGTAGTGGATATCGGATCTCCAACGTGGAAAATCACTAACGTGGCTTTTTGAAAAGATGATATGTATAATTCCCATTCCCTAGCTGCAGTTCTTGATCACTAGCTTACCCTCTCTCATAATTGTTTCCATGAAGAATTATGTTTAAAAAAATATATGGTATATAAAGTATGTCACATTTTCATTAGTGAGATTACAGTATTCTGTACATATGCAATTCTCTCCCCACCCCCACATCATTTGTTGTATGTGCTGATGACTGCTGATTTCCTAGACTAACCTTTGCCATTGTACAAAAATCAACAACACTAAAATCGTAAATCGTGTAACAGAACACTTCTCAGGTCACCTACCCAAGCCTAACACTTTGAAACGAACATACGTTAGATAGCCTTTGTCAACACCATGAAGTTAAGACCGACCTAGGATTTCCAGAGTAGATTTCTGCTTACCTGCAACAGAGATTACATAGTGCATTGAACCCAAACAAAATTTTGTACACAACTTCCATGAATGGAGCAAGGACGACTGACAGACAAAACAGCCAGCAGACTGAAAACCAGTTCTCTCACTCACCGACATGTTCCAGGATCAGGTCTAGAATGTCGTTGCTGGTCTGGCTGATGTTGGGGTTCTTGGCAGCCAAGTTCTGGACCAGGATAGGGACCACATTGTTTACGACGGCAGACAGCGACTCGCCTAGTCTGGGCACGATGTCCTTCATGGTGGCCAAGGCTGCTGTGTTTACCTTGCTGTTCGAGTCCGACAGCCTCGATGAGAATTTGTCGAATATCTGCGTGCATGAAGGGATGTCGAGGTTATTGATTACAGCAAATCCCTCATGGCTATTCTGAAGATCAAAATGTGTGTGTGTGTGTGTGTGTGTGTGTGTGTGTGTGTAATTAAAATTTTTGGGGGGATTCCTTACTGTACAACCCTCTCTCTTCAGATATTTCATGCTTTTTGTATGTTCATCTAAAATCAGATGATGCTAATGAACATGTCTGCATAATACCATTCTATAAAATTCCCTCACTGTGCGTCAATTCACAAGCCATCTGCCATACACATTATATTTTTTCAGGGCTTACAGATTTCAAAATAACACTCAACCAGTCAAGCATTCTATCTCAACATCACTCAAAGAGAACTGTGATTTGGGAACATGTATGAACAATAGTTATTGCAGCTATTGTAATCATCACTCTTTGACATTCTCATTACCCTTGGGGATGTCCTACGAAAATGCTACTAAATCTCCCATTAAAACGCTTGCAAAAATGACCCTATGGTCTTAAATGGGTAGGTTTTGGAAAGCTGGTCACGAATGCACCTCTTGGAGTTACCAACATTGTAATATATGAAATAAGAAATTTCAGTAATTATGAACCATCTTCACAAAATATCACTAATGCTGCAGATCCACTTCAATACTTCTGAATCTATCAAAGCACTTGACACACAACTTTTGATTTGGATTTGTTCTTTTTTTTTTCTTTTTTCGTTTGATAAGATTCTTTTTTTACCTTGATGATGTTAGCAGTTACTATCTCCTCGTGAGTCTCGCTCATTTCTTGCAGCTGCTCGATGGCCTTGAGGCGAGACATCCAGTCCGAGGCACCCAGGTTGTCGCACAGCCCCTTGACGATCTCGCTGTCCTCGCTCCGCACGGTGCCCCCAGACCGCTTGCCCTTCTTCATCGAACCAGGAGGGGTGCGCTGCACCTCACTGCCATGCAAAGTATTCAGACATCACACAGAGAAGGATTGAGCATAACAAGCTGTTGCATACAGAAAAATAAACTTCTGTTCACTCTCCTACAGACCCGGTAGCAGGGAGATGCCATTGAGTGGGAAGGTTTGCCCGGCTCCAGATAAATTCAAGAATCCCCTGAACGACATACTCATAGGTTTTATCACTGATCTCTTCGTAAGCACACACACAATCAAAGAATCTTGATTAGAGTTGACTGTCACCAATGCACATACACTTCGATGCACATAGTCACTGACGCCGTGGTTTTTGAATGTACCCCAGTGGGCAACAAATGGAGATTGATTCAATTGGGCAACCTAAGTCTCCCCACACCACTGGGTCTTTAAATCCTTAGAATACACATACAGTTATTTTTTCTGGATAGAGAGTGTGTCACACATGCAAGCCAATATAACATCAACAGTTTTTTCAACAATGATTTCTTACAAAATATTAGATTCTATAGGCAAGACACATACCATCAAGCATACAACCATGTACAGATTATGCTGACGACTCACTAGTTTTGCTGGATCATTTTGAACAGTTTCTCATAAAGACTGTCTGTTCTCATAAATTGAATCTATTTCTGATATGGGTCTATGCATGTGGGTCATTGATGGAGTACACATCACTCAATTCTTCCTTAAAAATGACTCTTTGGAAGCAAGAGATCTCAAGCAATGCCACATCACATACACATAACCATTATATTTCCCATTGTGTGTTTTGGCCCTAGACTACAGTTTTAGTGCTGGTATTCTCCTACATCATATGTGTGTTGTTAGAAGGTAACTTTACTGTTTGGAAAGATAGATAGATAGATAGATAGACAGACAGATAGATAGATAGATAGATAGATAGAAAGATAGGTAGACAGATATATATAGATAGTAGATAAATAGATAGATCGGTAGATAAACAGATAGACAGAAAGGCAGATACAACTGTACATAGATAGATAGACAGACAGATAGGTAGACAGATATATATAGATGGTAGATAGATAAATAGATCGGTAGATAAACAGATAGACAGAAAGGCAGATACATAGATAGATAGAAAGACAGACAAAGATAAATAGATAGATAGATAGACAGACAGATAAATAGACAGATATATATAGATGGTAGATAGATAAAAAGAAAGATAATTACTAGTAGATAGATAGACAGACAGACACACAGACAGATAGATATAGACAGAAAAAAATTGTTGCCTAATTTGCTTACCCTGAGTCAATGCGATCCCTGGAGTAGGCATGTGACCCTGAGTTGGCTCGGCTGTTAGGGTTGCTCCGGCGAGCTTTGGCAGAGGATGTGTCCGATGGCAAGTCACCCAGACCCTGCAATATCATGGGCATGGTGATTGAGGTGTACTTAACATAAACACAACCACAACTAGTGTGTGCATAAAGACATATTCAAACATATACATGCACGATATCAAATCTGATTGTTGAGAAAAAGCATCTCTTTTTGACAATATGTGCCGTTTCTACCAAGAAGATCATGTATCATTTTCGCAGATCTAATAAAAGCTTACAAGTGTTCATGTTTCTTTGATGTGCCTTCATGAAAACTGACAGAATTTCATATTTCATAATTTTGATCACATGACTGCTGCTCTAGAATTAGTATGGGAACCATAACTATTCACATAATTTTACATGTCTGTAGAATAAGGTTAATCTTGATCCTCTATATAGCAATAAAACACCCACACATTTCCAGTTTTTTCAACTGCCTTTGAAGTCTAATTTCAGAATCAGCTTTCATCCACATATTCCTTTTATCCCCCCCCCCCCCAAAAAAAAAAAAAGACATGCCAGTGGCATTTTCACAACTCTTGTTTTGACTTCTTTAACTTGAGCACTGATATTCCACAAAATCAGTTACCTATGCTAGAGGCTGGATCCATGGTTTCCAAATCCATTTTGAATGCTTTTTAATCACCTAAAACATACGGCAGAGGTACAAAAAAGAATGTTATTTCTGCTTTATTTCTTTGATTACATCTGCCTCTCAACAGATGCAGAGGTGATTAGATTATTTACATCAGATGTATTTTTGTTTGGTTGGTTGGTTGTTTTTATTTGCTTGTTTGTTTGTTTGTTTTGTTGTTTTGTTTGCTTGTTTGTTTGTTTGTTTGGTTGTTGTTTGTTTGTTTTTTCTTACATGGGAGCATAAAATAGTTGTCTTCACTAGTGAGAAACAAACCTTGTTCTTGAGATTCTCCAAGATGTCCCTGATGCTCTTGATGTTCTTGGATGGAACATGCTTGTCAATCAGCCTATCAAAATCCTCATGGTGCATGAGCATAAAGAAGATCCGGCGTGCATAGTACCTACATTGGTGAACGATTGAGAGGTGTCCATGGGTTAGAAGTCAGAGGTCATTGATGTGGTCAGGGCAAAAGTGGGATACTTTATATCATTATCACACTTCATTCATACTGAAATCTAACCAAACTTTACCTAGCTGTAAAGTTAGCGAGTCAACTCTGGTGTAGCAATGCACCTTAGGCCAAAAAGAAAACCATGATAACTCAACAGGGATGAGGTTATATTATTCACTCACAATTAGTTTTGGAACATCTGTGCCAATCAGCAAAGGAAGCACTCCAGTGTATGTGCCGATCAAAAAATAAAGCACAATAAGGGTTTAGAGACAAAATCCAGTCAAGGCTTAATACAGCATTACCGCAATTGATAGCCATTCATCATGATTGGCATAGCTGTAGAAATGTCACCTATTATTTTCTATGGTGTCTACTGGCTGTAAAGAAGAAAAATGCACTATCTCAAAAATGCAGTCAAATAAGTAATGCATACGCCAAATATTTCACGTTTTTATTTTGCGAATTTCACAAGTCGGAGGTTATCAACGAATATAAAAACACACAAAAATATTAACCCTGATCCTAACATGAATGTGACATGTATGCATAAATTTCTGTAATCAGTACTGTACTCAACAATCGCAAATTTAACCACTCGCCAAATTGTCGAGAAGTCCATATTTGCAAAAAACTAGACTTGCTAAATATATGGCGCACACAGAACTCTGCTTCTATGTCCCAAATGAGGGTGCACAGGAGAGGACTACACTTGATTTAACAGTCATGAGAACATCTAAATATACTTTCTCTTTTTCTTAAGGCTTTCTTCCCAACTTCTCATTCTTTCTATCTACTATAAATCTCTTTCATTTATTTTTCTCTGGATTACCTATAAACAATTCATTCAAAGTAACACGTCATTTCAAGAGTTTGTAACGCAGCATCTATGAAGCCATGCCAGGAAAGTCACACAACAGATTGTATCTTCTCCAATCAGAGTTGCGATAGGAATCGAGGAGACACCCCCACTCCATCTCACCTGGTCTCCTGGCCATTGTCGAGGGCCAGCTGGGCGGTGACCGGAAGGACCTTGTCTGTCACATCCTTGACCCCGCTGAGGATCCTCCCGGGTCCCATGCGCTCAACCAGCATCTCTAGGAAGACGCTGGTGGTCTTCCTCACCATTCCACTCTTGTGACTGGAAATACCGAGGATGGAGAACAAGGGCAAGAAATGGATGACAGTGATGATGATGATGATGAACATTCACAGGTGCCTGGCTCTCGCAACATGTCACACCTTATTCACAAATTTGCTGAAAAAGATATGTCTTTAGTTAAAGGTAGGGGATACCTTTTACAGACCTCCCAAAATGCAGCAAAACATTAAATATGAACCTCAGGGGACTTGTTTAGGCCACTGCTGAGAAATTTGGAAGTCCACAGTTATCTACAATTTGAATAATGCACAAAACTCAACTGCTCAGTAGTTCTGTGTGTCAGCCACACTTAAGCCTTTTTGTTGCAGTCTTCTGTATTCTTTTATCTATAAACACAAATCTAAAAGTATAAGAGCTGATGTAATAACATATAGAGTGTGTGGCAAGAATGTATATAGAAATGTTTGTAAGTTTTGATGAAACTTTCTTCACAAAATATACATAATGGACACACATGCAGTGCATGGGTCTGCAAAGGTAGCCTAGTAATGTACTGGAATTTACGGTGAGCCCCGAAAAAAATTCAATTCAAAATCTAACGGTCAATAAAAATGTACTAAATGTTACCTTCCACTTTCAATACTTTATGGGAGTTTCTAAAATGATACTCTCTTCAACATACCACTGTATTTGTACAACTCTTCATTTAAGGCATGCAAATGGGATTCCCTACCTTTAAGATTAGTGCAGACAAAGTGGAGAGAGTAAAACCCGGAGAAGTTTAACTCTACCATAACCCAGTATTTTTAATCGGTAAATTGTGCTTCTCTCCCTCCCCCTTATCTGTTTCTGGATGGGCAAGGGCATTCAGTAGAATCTATGTTAAATTGGTATGATTTATTTTCAACCTGTCAGGGACAAACATAAAAATTCAGCATGAAAGCAGCATATCGTCGCTGGGGCGACAAGACCTCGTATCTAAAAAATGTCAAATGTTCAGGAGAGCCAAAAACATGGCGGCCAAAGCACTATACTGAATGGGATAGCCGTTCCTTTGACATGTCGTGGTGGCTTCATTTTTGGGGTAAGACAGCTGGGATTTGAACAGGACATCACTCAACCGATTATTTGACCACTAATGCAAAAAAGTCATTTTCACCAAAATTTGAAATACAAGGTCTTGTCACCCCAGCGACGATATGTGTAAAGTCGCAAGACCTACACCGACACACAGCCTGCGGAGGTTTCCGTCAGCAACTTGTCGTAACAATTAGAAGCTACATTGCAGGCAGAAATGTGAGGAAATCAAATTTTGTTGCAGCGTTATACCACTGCTTGGCCTCTCACCTTGCTCCTGCGGCAATGAGCGAGCCGAGCGCCCTCTGTGGGTTGACGTTCTTGACCATGGCCTCCAGCGTCTTGTCGACGTCCTCCCTGATGAAGCCGTTACTCTCCCCAGCCTTGGGCAGGAGGATGCGGCAAATCTGGTCAAGGTCCTGCAGGTTGAGAAAGACCAACGGTCAGTGTCACATTCAATGGTCAGTCACTAATCAGTCTGCAGTGTAATGACCTATAGGCAGATCATTGGCAATCTACACAAAAGTCCTGTTCTTCGATCTCAAAATTTCTCCATACATCGTATCAAAATGCACGAAGTCCTACTGACCGACAGCAAATGTTTAGACTGTGCAATCAGCAGAATCTAATGGTATCTCGGGCTGTTCAGAAACTTATTCAATTATTCAATTCCTGTGAATATTTAAATGGGTTGAGCACTAATTTTCAGACATAAACGATAGGAAGCAGAAGTGTTTTAACCAAACTATATCCCAATTAAATGCTTTGTAAGTCTGATTAGGGGGTGAAAATAACATATGAAAAGTTTGTTAAATCATATTGAATTTTGTCGTGCTAAAGCGATTTCCTAATAATTTGGTGAGTGCTGTATTCAAGATGGCAGACTACGTTCCATGCGGTGAAGGAAGATAGACCGTATGAGAGCATATTGTGAGTTGACATACTGTAAAACGAGGAATGTTCGCGTGCATTTTAATTTCGTGAATCTTGCGAGTGCCAACATCCGTGAAATCAAAATACGAGCGAAAGTTCTTGCCAACACAATATGCACTGGATGCCAGTTGCAATTCGTGAAAATTTCATGCTGCAAGAAAGGCCGTCGGCTCCAATTCGCAAAATTTTCATGCCGCGAATATATCCTGTTTTACACTACTCATATTCTACTATGCATCTTCACACTCATCATTGACCAACATTAAAATGCAATACAATTAAATCTCATTAATTTATTAACTGAAGAAGTCCATACTTAGACAAAACAGGTGACACATTTAGATATTCATGATAAAGAGTAAAATTCTTGCTTAGTGGAAGCAATATTAGTTGAAGATACCTTATCCATGAGGGTGGCCAGTCCCACAAACATCTCCTCCAGGCAAGAGATTGCTCCTCGGGAAACAGAGGATCTCAGGTTCTTGACCTCATTGAGGACAGCTACAGTTATGGCGTGTAGCTGAGGACCAAGGTCATTGCCATGGAAATGGGCTAGGCGCTGAACGATGAAAAGGCCATCCAACTTGACCTCCCTGTAAGACACATTATTGGAGGGGGAGGTGGCATGGGAAAACAGGAAATTAAAGGGATTTATGTCATTCTGACAATTGATTAACATTTTGTTTTATAACAAATCTGACCAGACAATGATCAGGTGGAAGTACTTGGTGTGTCATTCCTTCAAAGATGAAATGCTACTATCCAACTTTTGATCTTTAGCACAACTCTAGTCAAGGTTTGTCCCAAATAAAGTTGGTGAATGGCCCAGCTTTGCCTAATTTGTCTTTGAACAAGGTGTGATCAAATCTATGTCATTTGTGTACCAGATGCTACACACACAAACCTGCTACTGAATAGGTAAACAGAAGAGCAAACCTCAAGACTAAACACCCTGCCACCTTGTTGCCAGGCCTACAGGAAAATATAAACATATCATTTGTTTGCCTTGGAGTTCAAATCGGTACTATTTTTTTTTTTTCATCATCTCAATGAGTATAATGCACTCTCAAAAATATGCTGTAGTATCCCTGTGGAAGATACATCAACATCAATGTGTCCTTAAGCTTAGAAACTCTAGGACTGACCATGATTTAATTGTTGTGTCACAAATAACTGCACATCAAAGGTATCGTACAGTTTTGGTTGAGACCTAATTTCAGGTTTCTAACATTTTTTGGTGAGATGAGAAACCCCTTATGAAATATGAAAGAGCATACCATTTTAAGAGGAATTCAACATTTATTTGATGAAAATTGGTTTTGAAATGGCTGAGATATCCAAAAAAGAGCAATTCTAATAAAGTGTGGGACCCACACTTTATTACGATCGCTTTGTTTTACTTTTTTTTTTTGATGTTTTAGTCATTCCAACCCGATTTTCATCAAATAAACTTTGAATTCCTCTTAAAATGGTATGCTCTGTACTATATCATAAGTGTTTTCTTGGTATCTCGCAAACAGTTAAAAGCCCAATTCTCATCTCCACCAATACTGTACTATCCCTTTAATGTGTAATGCAATCATGGTCTTTCTATGAGATACTAGATTATTCAGATGCTGGGGCAAACAAGCTGACAACCGCTGCATGACATCCTTTCCCTCTAAAACGTTTCAAAATATCCGATAAGTAATTTGCTCTTAAATATCTCACTCCCATGCCAAAACTGATGAAATAAATGATTTATTGTTTTCTGAGCAGATTTCACAAAGTTTGAGAGGATGGATATGGTGGAGGAAATCTTGAAAGTGCATTGACTCCAGCTCCGAGAGAATGGAAGGCACAGACTGTCAGGTGGTGGACATACCAGTCATCCTGGCCAAGGTATCTCAGACAATCCCTAATGGCTGCATCCAGGTTGCTCAGTGGCTTCATCTCGCGGCTCTGGGGGTCATTCTGGGGCAGCGAACTTGTGGACTGGGCCGCTGGATTGGCAGAAGCTTTGCTCACAGAAATCCTGTGATTTTTAATGCAAACAACAAAATAAATGTTATACACGTATAACACCAGTACCATAGGATACACCTTCCTCTCCATAGATTATGTATGTTAGGATGTGGCATACAGACCAAAATTACCCTCGGGTAAAAGTAACACCTCACAATTAAATACCAAATGGTATCTCTTGCAAAGACAAACATATCATCATTATACTGAAATTCAATTTCGTCCAAAACTTTTCATAGTGGGACAGGCGAGAATCAGCACACTGCCAGTACATTATTTGTGGTGCCAGGTCTTATGTCTCAATTTTCCTGGTCCAAGAATATATATACCTCAAAACATGTAAATTTCAGGCCGATATTTGTCTCTCTCTCTCTCTCTCTCTTTGTGAATCAACTCTCCACTAAATACCCACAGAGAAGAGTGGAGACAAAAATCACAGAAGAGGATTGAAGATCACAACGATCATATATTGTAAAATACAATATTTTCGCGGCATGAAATTTTCGCAAGTTGCCTCTAACATTCAATGCATACAGTGTAGACAAGATCTTTACCGTGCATTTTAATTTTACGAAACTTGGCTCTCACAAATTTCGCGAAACTTGGCTTGTTCCTCGTTTTACAATATCTATTCTACACATCTTGAGTCGACTTACCCGCTGGCCTTTTTCTTTGGCGGCGTAGCAGCTGCAGGAGGCTTAGACACCACTCTGTTACTTGGAGGGCTGGTCCGATGCATGCTATCCAGTGTGGCACCATTGATGGCAAGATCTATGTACCATTGGGACACATGATGGTAGAGTAGACGATAATGAGCTTAAATATGACAGTCCTCGAGACAGACCAATGTTGAAGGATTGCCAGCAAAAATGGTGTTATCAATGTGTTGCAAATTTTTAGGCAAACATGTGATTCTGTTTGGACCAGACAGAATACCATACTGGCATAGTGATACTCACATCAGAAGTTTAATCACCATTTTAGGATACACTGTCGATTTGAACACCGCATTGATGTAGATGATATGTTATTCAAGTGAGTAATGACTTCATTACACAGGCTAAACAGTCTTGGGAAAGCCAAACAAACTGGTGAGGATTTTTGAAAAAAAAAACAAAAACACATAAACAATTCAACTAGATCTGTCGTCTTTGGGACACAATACATATATGGTATAAGTTTGAAATTGATAGGCAGAGCACTTTCTGAGCTAACCTCTGCACAACTTTTGTCCAGAAATAAAGAAATAAAGAATCCGTACAGATACAGAAGGTGATCCGAGAGGATACTCAGATCACCTAACAAGACCACACATGGACAGGTATGTCCATGATGGTCATCAATTTAGTCACCACACACACACTCTCACACAGACACACACACACACACACCTTGAGTATATGCAGGGAAGTTTAGTCCAGTTTCTTGGTCTCCCAATGGTTGTTATGGCAATATCAATAATCAATCAATTTGTCAACAACCGTCACATTTTTCAATTTTCGGTGTGTGAGTGACTCAGAGCCGATACAATGCAGTCAGTCCCTGTCACTTTATCAATTTTTCAAGCAAAAATCTGTGATGGCATCCAAATGCTTTTTTGTTTTGTTTTTTCTACTACATGACATAAACACTGCTTTTAATAACATGTCCCTTTCGTGTCTGATATTTTCAGCTGTACTTTATACCACTAGAAATTACCTGAACTGATTTCAATTGTCCGGATAAAAAACATCTCAAAGATTCTTGGCTTATTGACAATGCATGCATAATAACATATACATTGTAGCATTGCTCTGAGGAATCGAGAAGGAAAAGAAGTCAAAACAGCTCAATATGTGCTGATTACGGATAATAGAAGCAGTAACAGCAGTACTGAGGGAGAATGAAGTGAGGGTTAGGCTACAGTCCTATTTAATATACGGCCACATACATTATGATCATGTCTGTCTACTAGAGCAAAGTAAGTAAGCATCAGTTTCCTACAAGGCATCTAAAGCCCGCCGCACACTACACGATTTTGCCCCGATTCACCGGTCTTAAGACCTTAAGACTAGAAGTGTGACGTCACAGTCTTGCCATTTTCTAGTCGTACGACTGGGTCTTAGCGCCAGTCGTAGAGATTTGACATGTTGAATTTTTACGACCAGTCGTGAGCTTTCAGCCATTCACAATGCAGCAAAATGCAAGCGCACGCAGTGCGCACTGCGCGCGCTTTACAGTCGGGTCGTATAGTGTGCGGTGTCCGGTCGTACGACTGGTCTTAAGACCCAGCTTGGCTTAAGATTTTAAGACCAGTCTGATCGTGTAGTGTGCGGTGGCCTTAAGACGTGAAGAAGGGAAGACTCTTGATATAACACTAGTTTCTCTTGGCATAGTTGGCTCTAATTGTAGGGAGGGAGAAACACAACACACAGTGAAGATCAAAAGATGTCAAAAGTGAATGACCGTGAGCTACTAAGAGTCAAACTATTTGTAGAGTTAGAAAGAAGCATTATATCTTTCTCACCATCTGCATCATCGTTGTCAATGACGCTCTCCAGCTCCAGCTGTTTGAGTTTCTCCCTCTGCTTCTCCTTGGCCCGCTGCATCTCCTCCTTCTGCCTCTGCTGCTCCTCCCGCACCCGTTCCCGCTCCTGCCTCTGCCGCTCCCGCTCTTCCCGCATCCTCTCCTCCCGCTCCCGCCGCTGCTCCTCCCGCTGGCGCTCCCTCTCTTCCCGCTGCCTCTCCCTCTCCTCCTTCATACGCTCCCGCTCCCTCCTCTGCTTCTCCGCCTCCAGCCGCGCCTGCTCCCTCTCACGCTCCTGCCGCTCCCGTCGCTGGAGCTCGCGCTCCTCTTGGAGCGCTCGAAGCTCCGAGTCCTGCCGGTCTTTCTCAGCCTTCCTCTCTGCCTTCCTCTGCTCTATTTCTTCTTTCTTCCGGGTCATCCGGTCCATGGTAGCCTTGGACATGGACATACTTGGAGAGTCCTGAGCAGGAGAACATTTTTACAACACACATCTTACCACTTTCGTCAACACCTTTCAAGTTTAAATGCCAATACCACATTCTGGTGCAATACTTTCTACCAACTATCAATAGCATTCACAGATGGATTGTCTGGTTGTTGGTTTGTTTTTGATTTTTTTTGTCACTAGCCAAGATTGTATTTGGTATAATCCCACTTGTTTATAAAACTGTGCTGTATTTCTGATCCAAGTAGCACTGATATATCACAGACAGGGCATTTAGGAAGTTTTGTTTGACCATACACAAAATTCTGCAGTGCATTGCTGTACACATTTTCCTGGGCTTTAAACAGCCGTGAAAGAATTCATCCATGCGTGATAATGAAATCACTTTGCAAATGTCACAATAAAATCTACTAACGTAAGAGGCAGACTTTTCTCTTTATTCCTGTATCTGTTTTTCCTCTTTGACTATTTCAATTACAATTGCATGAGAATGTTGCTACGGTAATCACGGATTAACTGGCATTATTAAATCTTTGCAAATAATTTCTCATCCTGACGAAATTTACTCTTGAATGTGTTAGCCTGAACCTTTATGGGAGAGGACTGGAGATAACTCCCTATGTACAGATGGAACTCAATCCTCTTAAGATGAAAGAAAATCCAGGATATCAAGCTCTTTTATTCAATCATGTTTTCTTTATTCATTCCTAATATAAAACACGCATGACTCTATCATCAAGCTAGCCTAGCATTTACAACGCATTTTACAAGTAAAATCATGAAGATAAGTGGATGTATACATGTTATATTTCTGAGTGCTGCTGTCTTCACAATTTTCACGAGTCAATCAATTTTTCGCAAAATTACCAGCTCACAAAAATATTGCCTCCCACAACACGAATGCTTTGCATACTGCGTACCAAGACAGATGATCACAAACTTCTCTTTTAAAAAGAGAGGATATTTATTTCTTGTTCAGTCAATGTTGCTCTCAATCACACAGTCCACCAACTGTCTTACGAGTCACACTTCCCGAAATATGTGATGAATACAACTATATATTAGGTCCTGTGGCATCTTTCCCTCTATACATGGCCACTGTACTGTGTAGCCTGCATAAGACTTTAAAAGTTTTGTTTGCATTTTCTTATCTTTTAATGCTTCTGCGACTCTATAAGTGCATTAAACACTGTCATCTCACAAATTAGCAGAAGAGTTCAATGCATGGATCTACAGTGTGGCTACAAGAGCAAAAATTGATAGTTTGTTCCATCTTGGTACATTGCTGTGTCCCACTGTGACAAAGAGCTAAGTGTAATGTATACTGTATGCCATATGTCACGTCATATATGTCATTCTTGGGTCACACAGTGACATTAACACATATGTCTTTCTTGGATCAAACTGTGACAGAAGAACATATGTCACATGCCATGCATCATTTTTCTATCTACTGAGACAAATGAGTGACTGTAGCAGCAAACATTCTCACTGGAAAAACAACACAACTGTGCAACCATGTCAACTGGACAAGAGTATATTACCCTCCCCTGCTTGACATGCAGACACAATGGCTTGTCTTTGACTTATAGCAAGGTTTATTACACAAGTTAGCGAGGTTAGTCAAGCATTCTTAAGTGCGTGGGATAAAATACTGTTGTGGCACTCTTACCAACACCAAGAACAAAGAGGAGTTAACGTAGATAAGCACTGAATTGATCAGTGTTGTCAATCAGTTGCAATGAAAACATCTCGACGGAAGAATTTCATGAATTTGAATAAAGATGAGTTAATGTAACAAGCAGGAACATGTCCATCATGCCTTTGCAAGCTTGAAATCATGTTTCCCCCCTCCCACACACACACATACACACTCTATTTAAAGTAGACATTCATAGGAATTTGAACTCTTTAGTTACTGAAATAAGGCCTACTCTGATCAACGAGTCTATCATGTTTTTTTTTTCTTCCTCGTAAAGCATCAAGACAAAGTAACGTAACTGAGGAATAAGACTAACCCCCCACTCGATTCAGTCAAGTCACCATGCACATGCCAAGCAGAAACACGTGGTGCGAGGTTATGTTTGCCGACTCACACCTCCTTGATACCAAGGCACATGTTACGCACATCATGCTTAGCGAGCGCTGTCAGCTGGTTTTCGCCTGAACAGTGCACAGCCGCATCACCGCGCGGATTAATATCGCCTACATGAGATCACGAGCTGCCTGATCTGCAGCAAATATCACAGTTGAATACGTCTAGAATCTCCTTTTATTTGATATTTTGTCGCTTTTAGGAAGTCTGCTCATCATTACACATATCATTACATGATCAGTTACCAATCTTTTTCCTTCCATCTTCATGATTGTGCATTAGAGGGTTTATTTAACTCGTATAAACTACGACGTACTAACATCAAAGACGTAAGAAAATGACTGTGCAGTAGTTGTCTAAATCTCTTGATTTTGAGTAATATGAGTAAAAGTAGAATAAAAGGTGGGAAAAGAAAGATTCCTCCATTGCTGCTTATGTTGTACAAGTTAAAATTGACCCCATTCAAGCTTGCAATATGAAAATATACAGCCAGAGAGACACGTAGTGCTTCCATTGACATGCACACAAATTCACCGAGCAGAGTTCACAAATCCAGTGCGTGACGTCAGGCGAAACTTGCGGCTTTCTTGACGAATTGGGGGTATTCCGGCTCTACCAGAACGCCGCATTTCTGTGACCGTTTTGCATCTTCTAGAATAGCGCAAGTGACGGAACGTCATCTCATTACATTCTATGACTTCTGAGCTTCTCATTGATGTCTAATTACAAAAATTGAGCCGTCGCTTTGAATTTCTACTTTAATCCTTATCTGCTTACAAAAAAACCTTCAGAGAATATATTACTGTAAAATGGGTAATAACCCGTTTCATTTCCCCTTCATAACTTCCTGCCCACTCGAGATATGCTTCATCAATTGCAAAAATGACTTTGACGTCCAATGCTATCACCTTGCTTTGTAGAAGGAAAGCAGAAGTTTTTGGCCGTGATACACTTTCTAGTCATCAACACCATGACTGACAGCCATTAACTCCGTTATAATCTTGGTCAATTTGGCCATGATGTAGTGTGCACATATCAAGTGCAGAATGGAATGAGATAATGACAGCAGGGGTACTTGAAACACATCACATAACACACTGCTCCTCAGATTTCAGAAGACAATTGAGAGTGACCTCCGTTGTTTAGCTAATAGGGTCATTAATGATTCATATTTTCACCCTTATTTTGTAAACTTTTCTCTGACAGATATTTTTTTTTTTATCACTGATGATTGTGCAAAGCTCCAAATCATCAAAAACAATAAATTGCAAAATACACACATACACACACACACACACACACACACAAACAAACAGATGTATAGGTCCTCACAAATACCACAATCACAACACACCTAGACACATAAAACACAAAAATACACACATATAAAAGATAAGAACACAAGGGAAATGTTAACGATAAAAAAAACAACAACGAAATAAGAAACCTCATTTCATATGGACACATTTACACTCAGTGCACATGAAAGTATTTTATTGTCTGTTTTTCTCTACCCCCTCCCCCCCCCCAAAAAAAAAAAAGAAGAAAAGCAAGCTGTAGGCTTTTTTTGCAAGGAAAGCTCGCAAGAAACTTTGAGCATAAAATTTGTTCATTTGATTGGTAACAGAAAAAGTCAAGACTATTACACGGCAACATTCTTCAATCTTTCAAACAGCATAACCCTATGTGATTTTTACTCTCTACTTTCTCTGTAAGTATACACTTCTGCAAATGTGCATACAAAGTGTGAATGTGACAAATATCTCCTGTAAGGTGTTCCGTACTTTACTGTCTCATTTCTCCCCAACTCTTGATTCACATGACATGCACACACTCTCCCTCCCTTCCTCCCCATCTCTCTCTCTCTCTCGCTTTCTTTTTTTATTTTCCCCCTTGAAGGCGAGATCTTAATGTCTTATAGTTTGCTGCTGCACCTTAAGAGCGACCCAAAGGGCAAGGCTGCTGTAATGAAATTACCAGCAATCTGTGCTGTGCCACTGATTGCAACGACAGGTGTCGGGTTTGAGCACGAGGACAGGTGGATTCCGTGCCGCCTCACACCAACAACTGGACGCCAGAGAGGAAGAGGGCAGTCTTCAGGCCCGTAAACAAAGACCAAAAACTGACAGTCTTTGACAATTGATTTTTACAACATGATGCAAAAACGGTTAAATCTTGTGTGTGAACTCACAAAGAAGAAGAAGAAGAAAAATTAAAATAAATACAGTTCGACCTCGATTATCCGGCCTCCTTTTATCCGGAAATCTCTATTATCCGGACACGTTAACGCAGTGAAGGACTTTTTTTTTTTTTTCCATCCAAAAATTGAGAAAAGCAGTGACTTTCATGGATCTATTTCACTAATTTTATAAGATGTGCATGATAGGTTTCTCAATATCTAATGAGGTAAAACATGTATGATTTTCACATAAAGATATACTTTATTTTTGTGAAGAAGGGACTACAATTTTGCACAGGCTAGCATAGATAACACCACCGTTGCTGGGTACGATATCTGCCTAGCTGCCAGTGCACTGAGACGGCAGCTTGGACGGCAGCTATATACATTAACATTGTGTCTTCCATATCCGGCCAATTCGCTTATCCGGATGAGCGCCAGTCCCGACATGGCCTGATAATCGAGGTCGAACTGTATATGTAACTAGGTCTCCATACTCAGGTGCCCATGGTCATGCTCCCGTCATGCACAGTCTGGATAGTCAAACTCCATCATTTGCAGCTCAGTGACTTTTTTTTTCCTTCTGTGTGTTTTTTTTTTAAATAGCACACGTGAACAGTGGCAAAGAAAATGAAATTATGCATCATCAAACAAATACCGATCACTATGGAGTGTGAATGCAGCTTTCCACTGGGGACTGAGACTCACCTCCTCTTCCATGCTGTCGTAGTCCAGGTTCTGCTTGTACTGGTGGCCGATGACTTCGGGCAGGTCGTCCCCCTGCTGATCGTCCGACCTCCGCCGCTGCGTCTTGTCCGCGTTGTTGGCTCGGGGATACTCCACTATGTTGGCCTCGCTACCAAAGACACCTGCAGTGATGGCAGTGGCGTAAAATCAAAAGGGAACATGAACATTATCCGTGCAAAAGCACCAATTCTCAGAAATGATATTTGCTGTCTGTAAATCAGCAGGAAGGAAGAGGCGCAATGGACAAGAAAATGACGAATCTGAACAATACTAGACATCCCAAAGAGAATTGAGACCTGTGTCTTACATCATCCCACTGAGACTCAAGGTATCACTATGGCAACACAACTTCAACATGTCTGCACGCAAAGGTCAAAAGATTGAATGGAGAGCATCAGCACCATAATCATCATCCATAGATTAACTCCCCATTATTACTGACACATACACGCATTCTCTTTTCTGTCTCCTTGATTACCCTGCAATTCACTCCTACGCTGTCACTACCTGCACTGAGTGAGAGGTAAATGAGTCGATCACACATAAAGGTGTGATACTGAAGCAGTACTAGAGACAGTAACAGCAGATTGAAGTGATAAGCCGACAGAAACTACTAGTAAGTGTAGTTCACATTTAAGCCTGATTTTTCTTCTTTTATTTTGAAGATAAGCCTGCTCTTCAAGTAGATCAAGAATCAAAGTGCAATCATTCTAATTATCAAAGGTATGAATCTTGTTTACACATGTTTATTTATTCATAGAATCCAGATAATCCATCTCTTTTATCAATACTAGGTATTAAAGTTGGGACTTTAGCACGAACTGAAGATGTACTCATGTGTACACCAAAACTTTACACTGACACAGTTCACTGATATTATCATGAAAATGTGCCCCAATCAAATTTATAAGAGAACTAGAACTGTCGCTATGGCGACTGGTATGCCTCCGCCATAATGAATGCATGGTTCTCCTAATAAATTCTATAGTACATCTGGACAATGCGTGATGACAGTTTAACATTACTGGTAAAATATCAAAATGAGAGGTTTGTCACAAATGTGTTGAATGTTCACTTTCCTTGAACTAGATTTAATTGGATGAATGGCTATATTGTCTACAACTGCAGGTATTTGGGGATTTGAGAATTTTTACTTGACTTTTGACCCTTTTATAAGTTTATGCATTGAGTAATTTTCAAGGTATGGGAGGAAAATGTAATTTCGATATTAAGTCATAAAATGATAGCATTTTAACTGGGCCTTTGACCCTAGAATTCCCAGTAGAATCACTGTCAGGTAGAACATGCATGTACTAAGATTCATAATGATACCTTGAGTCACTTTCAAGATAAGGTGAAAGCAAAAGTAAAATTTAGTACTTTCACTTGACCTTTGACATTTTGGCAAAAAACTTCCCAGAAATCTCTGTTGGGTTAATATATATTAAGTTTCAACAAAAATGCTGCAGGCATTGCATAAATACAGTATGAGGGAAACGGTGAAATTTTGCGTTGACCTTGACTTCTGACCCGTGACCTCTGACCTCCCAGATTCCCTAGATCAATCAGTACATGTATATTAGCAAGATATGGAGAAAAAAGTGATATTTTAACATTTTCACATGACCTTTGATCTTTAACCTCATGACCCCAAACTCTCTCGGGAGAATCTTCATTTGGTAGTTCATGTACAAACTCAGTTTCAAGAAAATACCTTCAGGCATTGCATAGATATGGGGGAAATAGTGAAATTTTGAGCATTTGATCTTGACCTTTTGACCTTGAGCATGTGCACCCAAAAGTTGATAGGCACAACTTTACCTACTCATACATATACATGTAAAGTTTCATTAGGATACCTCAAGTGTTTTTTTTTTTTTAGTTACGCTGTCCACAAAATTGATTGCGAATGGATGGAAGGACGGATGGAAGGAAAGATGGACGAAGGACGGACGGATGGACAACCCGAAAACATAATGCCTCCAGCACATGGCATAAAAAATATGTGATACATGTATCACATCAGTTTAACCAATAACCTTTACAAATAACATAGAAAAACAAACCTTTGTCCACTATCTGAAAAAAGAATAAGATTTTAAGAATGTTTTGCTCTGCTGTTCGTTTTGTCATGCAGATAAGATGCATAGATAGATAATGTGGAGTACATACTATATATGGATGAAGGCTGTATTGTTTATCTTTGACAGTGTAGAGCACATACAATAAGTAGGGTATTTCATTATAACACGGAGTCTGAGATCTTACATGAGAAAAAAATATTTTTCCAGAAGAGTTCGAGATGGCTGCATTCCTAATACTAATGCATGTTTCAACTGGCAAATATCTGAACATTAAAAAATCAAGCCGAGTAGGTTAATGCAACTGCTCTTGGCATCTAAGTGACAAAAAAATCAGTCTGGAAATATTCATTCGCATAGACATCAAGAGCAATGAAAGGAATACCATGGTACATCTGCTTTATTCTGTGCCCCAGATTACCTGACTAAAATGACTTAAAAGTATTCTTTTGCAAATCACATATTTCCTGCAATTTGCGCAAAAAAACAAACACAAACAAGAACAAATGTGAGGGACAGTCAAACTTTAATATGCATAGGAAACTGCTGTCTTAATTTCCATGTGAAAGCAACATAGAGCACATAGCTTTTTAAAACACCAGCATGGCACCCATATTGCATCACCAGCTATCACAATTAGTGTAGAAAAGAGACGCTCCTCATTACCTTGCACACCTTGGTAAAAAGTGTAATTTTTGATTGCCATGAGGCATGTGCTCGTGCAGTGGTATCCAGCTTCGGTTTTCCTTGCGACCTCATTTCAATCTTAACTACATCCCATCTACTTCTCCCGGGGACCTGCGAGCTCCTAATGTATTGGAATTGATGGCCCTGCGCCACACATGCACAGAGTATGTTCTTAAATGCAGTGCAGACGGAACCAAATGAGACCGTTCAAATCGACTGGCGCGCCTCTCAATTTGCCCTACCCTCAGTCACCTCATCTGAGATGGATGACTGTCTGATAATGAGAGGATTCAAGAGACATAAAGAGGTTCTAGATTACGGAACAGCAAATAAAGACTGGTGGGGGGGGGGATGCAATCGTGGAAAGAGATACTTGAAAATCAGTCCTGAGCAACATGAAGTGCTGAGTAAGAGGGAGAAACATGCAGCAATGCAAATGGTGAAAACCAAAGGAGTGGGCATAAAACACTGTTGAAAGTAACAAAGAAAAGCATGGAGGAAAAGTAAACAAGACTGACAGAAAGTGGGAATTAAGGAAAGAAATCAAGACAAGAGAAACATAATGGGCAAAAGAACCAAATCTTTAAAGATGCTCTTTTTCTGTTGTTGAAGGCATATACAGTTAAAGACTGTATCCTTTTGGCTGAACACAAACAGTTGAAGATTAATGTCTCCCACAATTTTGCATGCCATCTTATGGAAATATGGCTTAGAATTTATAAGAAAGAAATGAAAAACTATTAAACTCCATGCCACTCTAGAGTACGCTCCCGTTTGTACCAAGAATAATGGTTGAAATGTTGGGGGGGGGGGGGGTTGTCCAAATGAATTAATAGGAACTCTATGGTATTGTTTCTGCCTTCATTGTAGTTTCCACTTTTATTATTCTGAGGAAAGGTCTGAATTACCTACACTACAACAGCCCATCTTCTGAACAAAATCAAAATTTTCAGGGTTGCAAGAGGGTTAACGAGTTTAAAGCCTTGGGATAAATTGCAATGGCTTAAGGCATTAAAACATGACCCGACACATATTTAGATTTGAGCATTTAATCCCAAGAAGCTGTAATGGTAGCTGCAATTTTCTAGGCCCTTTGGCCATGCAGGGTGATGTTACTGCATACGCCATATTAGCAAGTATAAATTTTTGTGAATTGGGACTTCCCGATGATTTTGCGAGTGGTTAAATTTGCTATCGTGGAGTACTGAGCTTAACAGAGAAATGTGCATAACAAAACGTCACACATTCATACCAAGATCAGAGTCAATTTCTTTGTGTGTCTGTAAAGGGATTGTATAGTTTTGGTTGAGACATAATTTCAGATTTCTAACATTTTTAGATAAGATAATGAGAAACCTCATGTGAAATATGAAAAAGCATGTAATTCCAAGATGGATTCAACATTTATTTGATGAAAATTGGTTTTGAAATGGCTGAGATATCCTAAACAGAGCAATCACAGTAAAAGGTGGGACCCACCTTTTATTAGGATCGCTTTGTTTTATTATGTTTTTGGATGTCTCAGCCATTCCAAAGCCCATATTCATCTAATAAACTTTGAAATCCTCTTAGAATGGCATGCTCTGTATTATTTTATAAGTGGTTTCTTGGTATCTTGCAAAAAAGCTAAAAGCCCAATCCTCATCTCCACCAATACTATATCATCACTTTAATTTCACGAATTGCACTTGACTCGCAAAATTCGCAAAAATAAAAACCTCGCGAAATACTCGGCGTACAGAATGGTTGGTAGAAGGTTTGGATGTAGAATGGGACAATGATATATATACGAAAGAAGATTTAGACAGCCCCAAATATTATGATAATACTCCATTCAAACAAAAGATGGAGGGCTACATAACAGATACCCTTACAAACAAATACTGTAAGAAACATGCAACAAAACTACACAAACACATACAGACAAAAGTTCTTGGTGCCACATGTCTTAAAGTACCTTTTCTCTTTACAAAGTGTTTCCAAGCAGAAAATACCACTGCAATGGCTGTACATGATCACCGATGCGATTTATATTTTCACATATTGAGTGTACAGCGGAATGAGACAGATCATGCAGCAGAATAATTTCTGCACTTGTGCATCCGAGAATGCTTTATTAGATTTTCTTAAAACAGCACTGTTCTTCTAGATGTGATGCAGCTTTATTCTAGCATTGTGTGTTTTCATCCCAGCATCCATCATTCCCTTCTACAGACACAATGATATTTGTTTCGCTAACAAAACACAGCACATATATCATTCACTGTGGGTGCATATAGATATATGCCTGAGCGATACCTACAGTCAAATGTAATCACGCAGAAATAATAAATACCGGTCAAATTACATTAAAGTTGTAATGTTTTCATAAGATGAACAGCAGCAAAAAACACACAAACAAAGAAAGAGATTATGACTATATAGTGCTTACAATGTAGAAATTTCTACAAGCATATTCAAACCTGAGTGAAAAAAAATCACAAAAAAACCTCTACAAATATCATCAAACAGAGGTTTCTCTACCTACTTCACTACTGCCAGACTTTTAACTCTGTAACATGATGTAAAACTGGTGATGCAGATTCAACCTACAAGTTTTACAAAATAGATATATATATTTTTCTTTTTTTAATAGAATATACATTATATTTCAATCCAAATACGTGTCCTTGATCATAATGAGGGTGAAATTTTCCACATCAGTTGAAGGTTTGATTAGCCATGAAAATTAAAACTCTACGTTTTTCATCACGGGTACCCAGATTATCACTACCAATTCCACCCCCCATCCCCATCTATATAAAGAGTAATATCAGTTTTACCTCATCACTTTCATTACCCATTCTGTTACCAATTAAAATCAGTTAATAAATTTCAGAGTGAAGCACGCATGAAGAGTAAAGCACACAATGATAAAATGCCTCCTCTCTCGGTAAAAATTGATGTTAATCTAGACAAGCTTAAATGGTCAAGAAGGGCAATCAAACATAATTGACTTCAGGGCAATGAGCAAACTCCACACTTTGCATTGTTTGCAGTTGCTCACTTAAATGTGTATTTACCATTCCTTCCCAAATTATGCCCTACATCTAGCCTGGAGTTTCAAAGGAATATGTTAAAGTCTGAAGGGGAGATTTCAGTTGTTGCAGCTCGCTGCTTCAAATGGAATATGATGCTTGCATTTCAAGCCTAATGCCTATACAATACATAAATGAGCATGCCCTAATGACACTTGGCAGTGCAATATTACATGGATTTGTAGGGTATTACCTTCTGAGGAATGCATCGATATTCAATTGATTAACACTGACATCAAGTTAAACTCGCAACACTTGATTTATGCCTTGTTCCTATTTGTTACATTGCTGCTAATAGTTTTTTTTTTTTTTTTAAATCATCACATGGTCACTGTAAATGCTATTCCAAATAAGGTGTAAATAGTACTAAACAAAAACTGACGTTGGCCTCGATTGCTTTGGTCCAGTCTGGGCCATTTTTGAATGTGTGGCGCAATTTTGGTTGAGGGTCAATTTTGTCTTTTAAACTTTTGATCGCCTAGTCATGCCATCATTTGTGATTCAGGTTATGATTCTCTCATACTATGGATCTACATGTAATGTCATCAAACCTCACTGCCACCGGTCTACGACCAAATAGCATTTGTCATTGTGATAGGTAGAATCAGTGAATCAATATCACTGTTTTCACTATACTAATTCACAGCAGCTCTGACGATGGGGTCTACCTATATCAAGCACAGACGGGGGGAAACTGTAGAGCATGGTAGGACATTGAGCTGAGTGACAGCAGTACATCTGTTTATTCCCTTTCTGCCGCCATCACACACCAATATTTCTGAGACTGCCTTACACCTACGATTATTGAAATAACTGTTGTGAGTATATGTTTGCTACCAATGAGTCTGGAGAAGTCCATATGTAAAAAAAAAAAAAAAAAAAAAAAAAAAAAAAAAAAAAAAAAAAAAAAAAATAGTTGAAGCTTCATTGAGGGTACCTTTGAAAAGGTAGTCTTAAACCCCCTTCCCCCTCCCATTTCAAACAAGTCAAAAATTCCCTGCACTTTAGTAGACCTAGATGGCAGCTCTGCTCCAAATAGTGCAAACATGTACTGGCAGAAATGCCTGTCAATTTCCTGCCTCAAGCCAACAACAACAGCAAAAACCTAAGTCAAATATTAATGATGTTATAACCACTAACACTCAAGAAAATGGTAGAAAGTCACATAAAGAAACATGACCCAGGGAGACATTTCATAAAGATGATGAGAGTGAAGTCTTACCCTTGCCTATCACCATGGCGAAATCTTCTCCGACCAACGCTCCATTATCATCCAGATCGACTCCCCCTGGATGCTGGGTGGAGGCCATAGACAGTGGCGACAGTACCGAGCCTGAATACACGCACACAAAAGAGAGGGAGGTAGAAATCATATTACAGCACTCTTTGTATCCGCAGATGTGCAAAATAAGTGGAGACTTGACATGAGGGAGAAGGGATCCATCCTCTAGAGTGCATCGTAGTGGATCACACCTTCTGGAAGAGACAATGCCATGCCAGATCTCTCTCCTCGGGTAAAAACACGCACATTACTAACTGCCTGCTGAGCACTAGTTGTAGTATAATTGATAACAACCACACAAACCAAACTACAGAGATGTGATGCATGATCATGAAGGCAAAGATTCTGATGGGTGGGGCAATTAAAAAAATAATACAACACACACTAACCAAAACTTCTACATGTACGTTAAAAAAAAGTGCACCACAAACATTTGAGACAGTGGTGTATTTTGCAAGAGGGACTGCTTTTACAAGATTATTCTGCATCACTTCAGCTAGGATGTGGAAAAGTGATAAAAAAAAAAAATAAGGGGGAGGGGGGGGGGGGGGGGTGATGGCCTAATAGGGGCAGCTACTAAGTAATCCCTGGATTGATTATGTCGACCAGTGAAGGACACCTACTTACTTTCAATGAATGTGCTGATGGCAATCAACGACACATGCACAAGCAATGATGACACTGGGGCATGGCACAAATTATCTACATTTCTATCATTATCATCCATCATTCATTATCTGCTTGGGTACATGGCTAATCACATCAGATGATGATGCAAATAATTTAGCCACTGACAACAAACTCCATGACTATACATGCTATACATTGTGTTGCATCACTGATCATAGTCAGCAGTTACAGTTCAGTAAAGAGTGTAGATTTCATCCTTGTGTAGCAGGAAAATAGTAGCAACAAAATGACAGAGAATACAATTTACGCAAACAAGGAGAGCTAGCGATGATGATATGGTGAAGAATTTGGGCAAAGAAAGTGATATCCTGGTGGTCTGCTTTTCCACTTTTGTAGGTTTAAAATGTCTGACATGTCATCTGAAATATGCTGGAGAACCCTTTAATTTTGTCAGTTCATTGGCTGGCTGGATTTTGACAACCTCTGGATTACTCTACATGCCTCTGAAGCTATCATATCTAAACATGAATATACCTAACACAATTTGATAAAAACACACACATAAAAATTTGGGGGGAAAAAATGTCATTTAAAAGGCAAAAATACTGCTTGGTAAATGTATTTCATTTATTTGAATCATCACAAAACATCCCCTTGTCCTGGAAAGAAAAATTCCTCATCTCTTCTTAAAAAGGAAAATATGAATAGGAGAGCAATTAATGCCATCACAATTTTTGTCTGAACCAAATCATACTGCTGTGAGTCCAGTTCTTTGTGAAGACTAGAAATCATTGATAATCATTCAAAATTCTTATACAAGGCTCAGCAATAGCAGTGGCCCAGTGGCTAAGGGCCACTAAAAATTAATGTCGGGCTATCAAATAAAATAAAAAAAAAGGCTATCTTTTGGTGGCCCAATTGGGCAACTAAAATTCAAACTGAATTTTAATATATCACATACTTTACACCACTAAAATTTCCACTAAAAACCACTAGAGAAAGAAGTTAGTGTCCCGGCCTGCCTTATGTCACTGCATCTGTTAAAAGTGCAAAATTCTATACTGAGGAATGCACTTGGTGGGCAACCCTTTGTTGAATCATTTAATAGGGGACTGTGTGTACCCTTAATTTCAACTCACACACATATGATCACAATAAAACAGGAGTTCTCTCTACGACTAGAGCTTTGGTTATCACTGTCTAAATGGTAAAATATATACACCATAAATGCATAATACTGATAAGACAATCCATGAGAAAAAAAAAATATGTGACCCAACCCTTGAAACTCTCTTTGATCACTGCAGAAAAGGAAGAATAGCAGTAATTGTATTCCTCCAGATGATGATATAATGCAATTTCATGTTACCATAGGAACACATTGAGTAGAATAAATCTGCGTACAGGAATCAGTTTAGAATGTGCACTCTCTCTCCACAAGTGCAGCACTGTTTTCTTCTTCATACGATGACATACATGTAATGTAATTGCTGTAACCATGAGAACAGACATTGAGTAGAATAAATCTGCGTACAGGAATCAGTTTAGAATGTGCACTCTCTCTCCACAAGTGTAGCACTGATTTCTTCTTCAAACGATGACATACATGTAATGTAACTGATGTAACCATGGGGACAGACATTGAGTTGAATAAACCTGAGCACAGGAATTAGTTTAGAAACTCCACCCTCTTTTGACAGGAATAATTTCTACACTGAATCTTCCAAAGATGCTCTCTTTTTTTTTTTCCTTTTTTTTTTATGTAAACTGAATTCATCCTACACCACTCGCAACTACACAATACAAGATGTCAAAGGTATTTTGTCGGTTAGTGGTTCCTAGAGGGTGAAGGAAGCTGACAAGTTCTTTGCTTCCAGCATCATGACTATATCAGTTAAATGTCCTGTTTACCTTTGGGAGCAGTGATTTAAAAGAATTTTCAAGATATCACATTTGATGCATATGTGTAGGTCTGTTGTATCACAAAAGATCCTACCGTATAAATTTTTCGCAATAAAGCCTAAACATAAGGAGATATCAGTATTTTTCTCTAGATAAATTGTAACTGTAAATGGTTTAGTCTAGAAACATTTTTATTATAACTACTGTTCACATTTTGTTTATTTAACATACTGAACATCGATTATAAGGATTCAAATTTCTACAGTGGTTGTCTCTATCCCCAACTCACATTTTCGAACTTGTTTAAAGCACTAATGCTGGGTTTTTGTTTCATCTGCAAATGGTAAATTATGCCTTTAAGGGGAGGGGGGTGGGGAGGCAGAGAGGGGGAAGCACTCTAGCCTTGCTGATAAAACATCGGCAGACAGAGTCACATTAAAATGGCATTCTGGGGACTCTGGCATGCTGATCAGAGTATTCAGTTTGTTTTCATTATAACAGCTGAGGATGCACAGACAGACAAGGCTACTGGAGATACAGATAAATCAGTATGAAATATCACTTTCATTAAACCTCCATTGGAAGTAGATGAGTAAAGAAAAACAGGGGGATCCTAACACCCCTCAAAGATTATGGGAGAAATCAATCTGAAGCATTTCAGATTTCACAATCTCTCCCATCCCCCCCCCCCACCCCCTTTATTAACAAAATTGTCTCTCTAAATTTTCTTGACAATTCATGGTCATGTCCAACAAAAATGTATCAAACTTACAAAGGGGAAAACACTGAAATGAACTCCACTGAATGAATTTAGAAAAAAAAAATCAGCTCAAAGAATTGTTAGCATAATCTGACCCCAATCCCCCCTCCCAAAAAAAGATAATTCCACAAACTATTTACCTTCACTACACATTTCAACTCCTTAATAGAACAGATTTGTTTTTCTGTTCATTTGTTTATGCTCAGTCAATTTTCTGACTAATTATATACACAATGTAAGTAATAGCTTCAAGCTACATGGACAAAATTTCAGAAAAGAGATTTTGCATACTTCAGATTTTGCTCTGGTATCACATTGAAACAAAAATCTACAAAAGAGGGGATAATTTTGTGTCTAAGAAACGTGCTGGTGCACACATTTTGATACAGCTGTTGAAGCCATGCGAAAGACTTTGCTTGCTGTGGTTGAGCATGATACAACATTTGTGTATGAGCAGTCTATAAAATGGAATCTGATTCTATGCCAACATTTTTTGGGAAGTTGTATGGACATGAAGATACCAATGAGCAGTCAAAGTTCCAGCTGATTAATCTACATCATTCAAAATGAAACTGTATTTTACTCTATTTAATGATTAGGGACGGTACAGTATTGGTGGAGATGAGAACTGGGCTTTTAACTTTTTGCAAGATACATGTACCAAAAAAACACTTATGATATAGTACAGAGCATACCATTTTAAGTGGAATTCAGTTTATTTGATGAAAATCGGGTTTGGAATGACTGAAACATCCAAAAACAAAGTAAAACAAAGCAATCGTAATAAAGTGTTGGTCCCACACTTTATCAGAATCGCTCTTTTTTGGATATCTCAGCCATTTCAAAACCAATTTTCATCAAATAAATGTTGAATTCCTCATAGAATTGCATGCTCTTTCATAATTCATACGAAGTTTCTCATTATCTCACCAAAAAATGTTAGAAACCTGAAATTAGGTCTCAACCAAAACTGTATGATCCCTTTAACTATTTCTACTTGTGATTAAAGAAAAAAAAAAGGCAAATTAAAACAATTGTTTATAGGAATATGATAGGTTATCTTCTACATGATGAGGTTGAACAAATTTCCTCTTCCCTACTCAATGACATGAAACATGAGCCAAATCAAGACTTTTCTCACATATATTACTGAACAATGCCGCCCTTCCCACTCCTCCCTCCCCCCCCCCACCCAAAACCAAAAAATGAAAATAAAAATAAGAATAAAATAAATAAATAAATATTCAAAAAACAAACAAAACAAACAAACAAACAAACAAACAAACAAAATAAAAACTCCAAAGTATCAAAATTTCTTACCTTTGGTTCTTTTCCTGTCCCTTGGATTTTGTACCCTGCCACTGTGATGATTCTCTGAGGGATCCACATCTCTCTGATTTCCAGCCCGCCCGCTCCCAAAGCCGTGGCCGATGATGCTCACATCCGACGTGGCATTGTCGCGGAACGTGACCCCACCTGCGGGATTGAAGTCGAGGTTTGTTGTCACGGCAGCCTCTGGCCTGGGCTCGCTGGAATTGCGCCTTGACCCTTTGCCCGAGTTGGCTCTGGCCATTCGTGGCTTGGAGCTGAAAGGAGAATCCGTGCCTTTCTTCGAGCTGAAAGACCCACACAAAAGAGCAAATACGTCTAATTAGGTCTTGAAATAATCCATTCATCATTCAGCTATAAACCTGAACAGTACAATTGTACTGGGATGGAGAAAATTAACAAGAAATGGAATTGAAGAGACAGGAGACATCTCATTTTGAACATAACCACATGCATATTTTATAGAGCAATTTTTGTTTCTGTCTTTACAAAATTCGTTCCCTAATTTGTATGAGAAATGAAATGAAATAAAAACCCTCCTCTACTCCTGTCAGAATTCAACATTTACTATCACATTAATGATTTAACTACAATATCTAGCCAGAACCTCTGACATCCAGTAAGGATGGAACACACATTGCTTTCTATGGCAATATGCTACCACAGATATAATGACTATTGCTGCCTATCGCTGCCTAGGAAACCCTTTCCCGGCAATTATTGTGTGCTTTCTAGATGCAAACAGTCCCTGAACACCACTCAAGCGAGACATATTGGTATCATGTTCTTACACATGCCTGAAAACCAGGACTGGCACCCTTTGTAGGTCAAAATTGCAGTGATACACTCTTAAAGAATAAATAAAGAAATAAAATAAATAAATGAATAAATAGATAAAAATAAATAAATAAAATCCTTCGATAACAAAATTATGTTTTAGTTTAAAATGTCAAAAATTGGACATTCTAAGCATGCTACAGCATAATCTAATGGAAAATAAATCTAAAAATGTTATTTTCTTCTTTTTATGAAGGATAAACATGCTAAATACATAAAAACATGGAAGTTGGCAGTTCTGAAAAAAAAAAAAAAAAAAACTGACCCTTCATGTAGACTCATGCAGCTTTTGGCTGTTTGCACACATTAAAAAGGAGGTGGCATGTAACAACAAAGTCACATTGGTGAAAACGACTATTTTGTTGCACCCAGCAGATGATGCTTAGAAGACCAAAGACTCTTTGCTCTCTGTCTGGGGTTTGCTTTAAAATTTCTCTGGTCTGTTTTTCTCATCTCCCCACATTTACAGTATCTAGTATGGGGTGAGAAAACGCACACACACACACACACAAGGTAAGTTTTCTCATGCTAAGAAACTTCCTTTCAACCTGTAGAGGACGGTTGGATTTTGCTACAACGCGCATTTCCCATAGACTCTTGCCCGAGTATACCACGGACTCAACGGGTTAAAGCAATGAGACCAGTGTCACTGCTGCTGTGTTCAAATGATGGGAATGAAGCCCAGAGGTGCCTTGCCTCTCTGCCGAAGAAAATCATATTACTCCATGACGGAAGCACACGTTTGATACAACTCTCCCACGCATATATCAAATTGCCTCTGTCAAGACAGGCGAAGAGAGACAGAGGGAGAGATAGGGAGGAAGAGGAAGAGTGAGACAGAGAGATGAAGAGTATATATGTGTGTTTGCTTGAGTGTGAAAGTCACAAATTCTGCCTTCATCAGAAACAGATTTCACGGAAGTGGACTACCCCACAGCACTCGAGTGACATTACCTCACGATGGCAAAATAATCAAATTGGTTTTGAATTAGTGAAGAGAGCTCAAAGCAGCAAAATATTGAAATTCAAAAGCATTCAATTTATTCTTTATCAATAATTGTCCCAGTACACCTTGTCCGGTATGTCAACCATAACGGCTGCAGTTAGATGCAATTCAGGAAAACGAGTTCAACAAGTTTTGGCCTTTCACTTTCCCATCCCTGTGGGTCTATGGTTCTGGTATTACATATTTTATATATGATAACAATTCCAGTGGATTCTCTCAACCATAAAATTATTTCCCAAGTTGAGATACAGAGTATCAGCAGTTTTCTTTTAATACAGACTCTGTCAATCAATTCAGATGGCAGAAATAACAATCCCCAATTCATTGGAGGGTGTGTTGTTGTTTGCTTGCTTTATTTTGTTTGTTTGTTTTTTTTTTTTGGGGGGGGGTGGGGGCATTTGTTTTTATCAAAAGAGTAATATATGATATCCCATCCATAAAACATTACATTTAATGCATGCAAGCACTGTTGCATGATGGTACATTGCTTTTTATCTGCAGAATATAATACAGCGAGAAGGCTGAAAAGGTTGATGTGCTTTCATTGTGTTCAGCTTCTTCTCTTCTCATATAACATCACAGTAAAGTAGGCTGGAAGGATGCTCTCCTGGGAGCTGAGAATAAACAGACATTCAAGGCGCACACCCTTAACTCCATCACTACCATTGGCAATTAGACTGCAAATATATCAGCAGTGTTCCTGAGAGGTTAGACCAGAGAGAGAGAGAAAAAAAAAAGAAGAAGAAGAAGAAGAAGAAAGATATGTATTTTGGAGAGTCAGTAGCACTCTATCAAAATACTCTGAAACAATAACAGTGATATTCTGAAAACGCTCAAATCAAATATGTAGCAGGTAGACTTGATCGAGAAACTCAAAAATGTTGAGTTCCGGTAAGCACGGTAAAGATATCAGCAGCCTTCCCTTGGGAGGGAGACAGGGAGAAATGGAAGAAAATGTCATTATGAATTTACCTGAAGCCTAACCATGCACAAAATACAACCTGCCTGGGAAATGGCAGGAAATTATGCCTGCCCCGCCAATTCAAGCAGAAAGCTACAACAAAACTGCTTCTTCCCTTTCCCCGTGTGCACGTCTATGGCCTAACCCCTTCAGGCCCATTCAACTGTCACACAACTGATATCTTCTGCAGTTTGGTAGCCAGTGGTAAAGACAGGCTTAAGAGGTGGATGACATGATACACCCTCTGCCCCCATACAAATTATACACACCTAGCATCTCTGCATGGCTACAACTGGTATGCTATCTCCGACTTGTTAAGTTGAAATCTTTATTGTGGGGGCAAAAATGTTCAAACACCTAATACTTTCATCTTTGTCTTAAATCCTATAAAATGGGAAAAAAAAATTCCCTCCCCCCCCCCCCAAAAAAAAAAAAGATGAAGGAGGCGTGGGACACAACATATTACGAAATAAAGGGTGGGGTGGAGGGATCAGTTGGCATTTAAACCTGACAAGCTTACTCATTCTTTCCTCTTCTTCTTTTTTTTCCATCCACAGATCTATCACTTCCTGACATTTCAATTGCGGGAGGCAACTTTTTATGAAATTAGAACTCAGTTCAATTTTTTTTTTTACTTTCCAAATCTCTTCAAGAAAGGGATAGCTAGGTCCCCTTCATACTGTGCCCAAAGCTAAACCTATTTAACAAATAAACGCTAAGCTTCAATTGCAGATTACATTTCCTTCAAGCTTTACATCAATTCCTCTGCGCCTCACTATCAATCGAAAGTATCTGCGCAAATAAATAGCCCCAGTGTTGACATTCATTTCAGATTACGGTCAAACGATGCATATCTGTGAAATTGAGGCACCGGCGGCACAATGTATTTGAGAAGGGCGCTTTCCAATTACGCAGTCTGGGGCCTCTTATCTTTCGCAAGCTGAGCCTAACTCGTCAGGCATCCAGCCAGTAGTGAAAGTGGAGGGAAGTTTGCATAGCCCACATGCAGAATGAGCCTCCTAGAGAGAAGATTTAGCCAAGCGCATTCACACCAGCAAACAGTGGATAGCAGCGCTATCATGCACTCCTGCAGCCTGATGCGATGCGTGTGTCACGCGCATTCACAAGCCACAATCCCTCTGTGTGAAAATGGGCAGAATCTAATTTCATTCCTTGTGGCTTTTCTGGGAAGGTGGCTTGCGGTAGAAAGTGCAGTGGGAGCAAAGCAACTAAGATGAACAATCTTTCCTTTTAATGTGTCAGCAAAAAGAACATTTACCTATCAATTTACATCTACCTCAAATTAGTTCTCCCCTGTCTACCCCCAGGCATATTCATGTGATCAATAACTTTTGAGCATTGTGTCTCTCACTATAAAATTCATTGCACAGCAGGCTTTCCATCGGACCAATGAACTTACTCTTTACATGAGCAGAAAACAAAATGGTGGAGAGAAAAAAAAAGGAAAAAAAGAGAAAGTTAACCAATTGACAGTTACATTATTCCGTGTAAGATGCGGCATGATATTCCCCTATTGGCAAGGATTTGACTCTACAACTATTTAGTATCATGACCAAATTTTGATTTCTCCTAGTTACATTTTGTCATCTATAGAGTGCAATGAAAATATGAAGACTTTTAGTGCATAATAAAATGATACATCTATTTTGATAAACTTGAGATAACTGAGATTGAAGCGGTTTAAAAACAAAAGAAATAAATTCCCCATATTAAATAATCTTAATTTCTTCAAAAACATTTCTTGCTGTGCAAGGAGTGCATTATCACGGGAAAAGATCTTTTTCTTTCTCAATTTGATGATGTCTACACTTAAAACTTTGAAAAATGACATATATGTGTTTCTGCATTCAAACTCTCCATATGTAAAGAAACTAAGGCATGGATCCAGTGTCTTAACCAGCCAAATTTACCGTCTACTTTGCCTCGAAGTCACATATTTTGACCAAGGACTATCACACTTACGTATATGAGGATATTTCAAACATAAAGCAGCCAACAAAATCTTGGCATTCATCACTGAAGCACAATCATATTAACCATTACTCTTGAACTTGTCAGTTCTGCACTGCTTTTTGACATATAGCACTGTGTTCATGCTGGACATGGTTTTTATCATTTCATTCTACAGTTGAACCTCTCGTATCCGGACAAGTCGGGGCGGGGCTCATCCGGATAAGGGATTTGGCCGGATACGGGAGACTCAATGCTTTATACATGTACATATACATACACATATACTGATGTAGCCCATTGTAGTACCACATGTAGTAATGTGTATACTGCAACCTTTTCAATGTTACATTTGGGGATGTTTGGGGATGTTGAAATGTCTGGAGGTAAGCAATTTGGAAGGAAATTTGATGTAATGTATGTTAGTCATGTTGGAAGTAATATGTAATTCATGTGTGTTTGGGTAGGAGTTGTCAAGGAGTTGGGAATCCCCCTTTCCTCCCGTAATTATTAAAAAAAAAATCACGGCGAGATTGCGTCCATATAATAGAGAGATCCGGATAAAGGGAGGCCGGATAAGAGAGGTTCAACTGTATTCTTACTTTTTTGAGGGTGGGCTGATATGGGGTAAGGGAAAGGAACATGCCCAACTGTCATATTCATGTCACTTTCTACAACTCATTCTCAGTCAATATGATGCTAATTCCTTGTTATTCAAAAAAAAAAAAAAAAAAAAGAAGAAGAAATTCTTCATCAAACCATCTTGTGGCATAGTGTTTATATTAGCATCATTTAAGTGTCTTGACCACAGGATGCACAACTTTTATAATAATACAAGAAAGAATAACACTTCACAAAGTGATTTATGTTGCAAGGGTATGCCTACTTTAAGACCTTTTTGAAGATATATACAAAACATGAATTGCAGTACAAATTAATGAAAAGATACGACAAGCAGATGACACGCAAAGGAGACATTTAGGGGGAAAAAAAGAAAAAAGAAACTGCTGGCACAGCATGGGCAATTACCAAAGTGGGGTTCAGCAGTGCAATCAAATATCTTCCACAAACATCTACAAAAAGGGAAATGTCGATGACACTACTCTATTTATGAGCATTTCCACACAAATCTCACTATAGGGCAAACAAATGAACAGTAAAATTTTTTGCCCTCTGGAAATCACACATTGTCTTTATTTCCTTGTGAGCTATCTCCCCCCCCCCCCCCCCCCCCCCCCCCCATCTTGATGTTACACCAATTCCCAGGCTTATTGATTCTCCACACCTCTGGCTATCCATATGAGTAGCTATCCGTACTTGATCATTGAGATAGAACACATCAGAAAGATGAAGAGTGCTTTCATGAGGCCCTGTTCAATACCCCCTGTAAATCATCCATCATCCGGTTCCTACATTCTTTTCATCAGCGAAATCACAGCCTCTCATTGTCCTAGCTATCTACTAATTTCCAGCCAGCAGGAATGCACAGGTCACATGGACAGGTCATGTGACTGCTATGCAGGTTTCCTTCTTTGCAACTTGGCTGAAGTGGGAAAGTGTCATATTGTAACAACAACGCAGATGCTGAAGCAACACATGTATGACAAAAATTCACTTCACTTGCATCTCGCCATGTTACACACCCTATACAAATTGTCATCACGATGCAAATTACAGAATTGAAGCTCTGTTGGAGGGGGGGGGGGGACGAGAGATGAACACAGATGCCGCACTACACCACAACTCCTCGTTTCTCACCTCTGTCTCTTAATGTAGGTGATCTGTCCCTTCTCCGCCCCTTCCTCCAAATCCATCCTACCGGTGGACTGGAGGCTGAAGATCCCGCTCTCCTCCAGGTCATGGGGAGGAGAATACGGGCTCCTGTAACCTCCACGATTGCTCCCACTGCCCGAGGAACGCTCCTGATCGCGGGCCATCTTCGCAGCCCTCTTCTTGGCCGCACTGCCCCTGATGTTTTGCAGAGATGACATCTGTAGATTGATACAGAGAAGTGATTTGTCAGACGACGGTCTTAACCTTATCATTGCCACAGGCCACCATCATGGAAATAAAGGTGGCATATTTGAGACAGTGGTCCACACAGGACAGGACGGGTGGACTGAGAAGAGTGGTCTTTCAGCATTGCTCTCTAAATTCATTTGAAATCAACTTTCACTGTAATACAGACATTCTGACTGCAAATATTTGGGATGGACAACAGCAGCAACCTTTAATACTACACAGCTGATCAGGTGGTAGCAAAAGCAAAGCAGTCATTGCATTACAATCTTGATATATATATCACGCAACAAAGGCAAATGATAAAGTTGATAACAGCTTGAACTTTCTGTTGCTTCCCAAACCTTGACCTTGCCATGCACATTCCTGTGTTTATCAAAAGTGATTTCTTTTGGCCAAAATATCTCTATCACGGATGCGAAATTACAGCAGGTTTGCATGAACTTGACTTTGAAAAACAAAATAACTCTCAGGATTTTAGGTACTAAGACTCACATCGGGCATCGTTTCTTCTTCGGTCCAGTTGGATCTGTAGCTATTTGGATAAGAGTCCCAGTCGTCGTCATACTCATCCCGAGGACTGGTCTTCTCGAGGGGGACAAGGGGCGCCCGCTGCTGGCCCCTCCGGCCAGCAGACCGAGCCAGGGTGGGCTTGAAGGGGATGGGTGAGATCGGTGAGGTGCCCGCCGACATGGCAGACTTGTTTGGCGAGGGGATGTCATGGAAGTCATGCCCAGAGTCTATGTGTTTGAGAAAATAAAAGCAAACATATATAGACCTTGTGAATACACAGAGAAGTGGTACTACAAGGAAAGCACTAAAACTGACTATTTGCTCAGCTCCAAAAACAGGTAAATTGAACAGGTGCTTCACATGCAACATGTGAAGTGAAAACGTATGGGCCTAGTGTGCCTGATTGAGAAAGATAATGTTATGTTATGAAGCAAGAATCATGCATAAATTTAACTGAATCTCTATTAGGGTAGGACCCACGAGCAACCTTCATACTTTATTACTTGTTTGCACTATCCTGATTGACACATGAACGAATTGGCATGTAATCCTCTCATTAATCAATTTCCATCACTGTCATATTCAGCCGCACACAAGTACCTCAAGCAGCAGAATGGACTAGAAGACCAACTACTGCATACAACAATAGTCCATGGGGTGGGATGCCAGAGTAATTACCAGCTTACACACAAACACACACCACAGTAAACAGCACACAGCATAATACACACAGTAGAGTAGCGAGCACCACACAGAGAGAGATTTTAATCCATTTTACAAGCAATATTTCATCTATTCTGTCCTTGAATGGCACTGGACCCTGTAATTAATTTGTACAGTCTGTAGAATATTGCGACTTTCAATGTTACCGAGGCCCTGCTCAGCCACGGTCAACGATAAGCTTTAATCACACACAAACATGACTCCCAGACATTGTTTATCTATATAATCACTTTCTTGCATTCATCCCTGAAATTGTGTATTCTTTCCTACACTGGTCATTGAAGAATTGTAATCTAACATGCAAACATGTACCAGCATCACTTAGAGAAAGTCACTTCACAGACCTCAAAGAGTGTAGATCTAATGTGGATTTATCTGATTCAACCGGTCAAAATTTTTAGTTCACTGAAATTCTGATTATGAGTAGAACACTTCTACATTATGAGTAGAAGAATACGAAAATTTATTCTCTAGTGGGAGCAGGCAGTGCATTTTAAATAAGACTGTCATTCAAATATGAGTTTCACTTCTAATGCAAGTTCAAAACAACTTGAAAACTCCCACACAGGGCATCCAAAAAGGAGAACAAAATAAGCAAAACAAAAACAAACATAAGCTCACTTCTAAGTTTAGTGGATATCAAAGGGATTATGGCAATGTTTGCTGCAAGTAACAAAGACTTCACACTGGATTCCGCCTCCTTAAATGCTTTGAAACAATTACTGCGAAGTCCTAGAGTTTGTTGAAGAGTGTAATTTCTGTTCAGCACCTGGATTTTAGGCACTTTTCATCACACATGTGCCTAAAGGTAGCTGGGAAATCCGATAAAATTGATGATCACCCCTAACTGCGTGGGTGCTGGGAAGATCAGGCAACTACCCTGGTTTTCGACAAGTAATTCACGCTACGATTTGCTTGTCACATGTGAAATGGTTCATCGACAAATGGGAGCGAGAGAGTATGGCACATCACACTTTATCAGAATGTCTGGCTTTGCTATACACACTTGCTCTGATGGTGTACAAACATTATTGTTCTCACACATTAATTAAAGAGAATGTTAACAAGACACACAGAAAGCCACACAAATACACATCGTCATACTGTTAAATTGACCAAGGAGAACAGTTTAGAAATGAAAATAAAAACAGAATAAACTAGAATTATCACTGAAAGTGATTAATACCCAGGTTGAGGTCCATCTTCTTGCGGCTGCTGGAGTTGGCAGACACCCCATCGTCCATGCCGATGCCGGGGTCTGGCCACGAATTAGACAGGCTCATGCGGTGGATGCGTTGCTGTTCAGCTTCGTCCCGAGCCCGGGGCAGGCCCACGGAGGGCATGTGCTTCTCGCTGTAGGACAGCTGTTTGCGGCTGGAGTGCTCCACCTCCTCCCGGCTGTGCTGGTGGGAAAGATGGTGGGGCTTGGCATTGCCGCTGCGTTTCTTCGGGATGACGGCTGTGTTGCCAATAAATGGGTCTGGACCACCTATATAATTTGGAGATTAAAAAAAAAAGAAGAAGAGAAAACAAACAAATGTCATATATGTGAAAATGGAATGAGGTCTTGAGATCCCAATTAATATCAACATTGAGAAGTATGAAAGCTACAGGAATAAATGTACAATATGCAGATGATTAAAGTATCACAAAACTTGGTAAAACTTGGATCAACTTGAGTTGACTTTCTGCAGCTCAGCTTTCTCAGCTAGCTTTCATGGTACAGTGTAACTTGGATTATGTACTTGAAATATGTGGCAGAAATACAAAGTACCAGTGGCTAATGCCAGCTACAGTTGCCATTTTTTACACTGTTGTACTCAAAACAAAATGCTTTTTTGTTGGTGTTGTCCACTCACTGACAGTGAAAAAGGAATCTGCTCTGTTTTCAACACACTGCTAGCAAATGTCTGCTTTTGAATAAATTGCCCAGCAGATTTCATTATATCTAATCTATGTATGTTCTCTCGGAATGAGGAGGGTTTGAAGACATAACTAGAAATGTCGCTATGGCGACTGGTATGCCTCCGCCATAATGCATGATTCTCCTAATAGGTCTATAGTACATGTGGACAATGTGTGATTACATTTTCACAAAATTGGCAAAATATTAAAATGACATGTTTATCACAAATGTGTTGAATGTTCACCTTCCTTGATCTATGTTTGATTGGATGAATAGGAGAGCATGTATTTGGGGATTTAAGAACTTTCACTTGACTTTGACCCTTTCATAAGTTTATGCATTGAGTAATTTGCAAGGTATGGAGAAAAAGTGTGATTTCTGTATTGAGCAGTAAATTGTTATCATATTCATCAGGCCTTTGACCCTAAGATTTATAAGAAAATCACTGTCAGGCAGAACATAAATAAATATGTACTAAGTTTCAAGATAACTTGAGCCACTTCCGAGATATGGAGAAAGAAGTAAGTTCAGCACTTTCACTTGATCTTTGACCTTTTGACCTTAGACCTTCTTGGCAAAAAAAAAAAAAAATCCCAGAGAATCTCTATTGGGCTATACGTGCATACACCAAGTTTAAAAAAAAGTAATCCTGCTGGCATTGCATTAATATAAGGGAAATAGTAAAATTTTGAAGTATTGCCCTTGACCTTTGACCCCTGACCTTTGATCCCATGAACACCAAAGTCCCTAGGTAACCACTGCCAGTCAGTACACGCATATATACTATGTTCCAAGATATGGAGAAAAAAGTGAAATTTTAACATTTTTTACTTGACCTTTTGACCTTTGACCTCATAACCCCAAACTTTCATCAGAGAATCTTAATTGAGTAATACATGTATACACTAAGTTTCAAGAAAATATCTTCAGGCATTGCATAGATATGGGGGAAATGGTGAAATTTTAAGCATTTGACCTTTGACCTTGAGCATGTGCACCCAAAAGTTGATAGGCACAACTTCACCCCCTAATACACATACATGCCAAGTTTCATTAGGATACCTCAAAAGGTTTTTTAGTTACACTGTCCACAAAATTCATTACGGACGGACAGAAGGACGGACAACCCGAAAACATAATGCCTCCAGCACCACTTCGTGGCGGAGGCATAAAAACATGAATGTTTATGCTGATATACATACAAAAAAGTAGGCAATGTCAAGTATGTCAGTTCTTACTATGTTGTTACTAATGCTGGTACAAGAAGCCATTATGGTTTCTTGTATCTTGCAAGGCTTTTTTTACACAGAACGGTGATTGCAACTGGAATACTTGAGCCTAAATGTGTATCCAAGAAGCAAGGTGATTGAATCACGACATAGGCTGCGTTTATCTTACTTGAGAGAGAGAATCACGTTTTCAAACGCGTTTGGAACGGTGTTTGCAAACGTGGTTTGAAACGCGATTCTCGGGATGTCGCGTTTATCTAACCATCATACAATCACGATTCGAGTGGTGTCACTACGCAGCTGCTTTACGCTGTTTGACCCGGGAAGTAAAGGTCAACTGCATACCACCAAACATGCCTCATCAATCACACACAAATAATGGGTAGAGAGCACAACTGGAAACAGCTGGGATTTTACCTTGAGATATAAACGCGTTTCAAAACGGCATTGCGTTTATCTACTCACAGAACGGTGATTGTGGTCTCAAACGCGTTTCAAAACACCCTTCGAAAGGCATTTCAAAACGGCATTTCTAAACGCGTTTGGAAACATGGTTGCGTTTATCTACCCCCTGAAAATGCCTCAAATGCATTTAGGATCATGATTCTGCCTCAGAAAATTTTTAGATAAACGCAGCCATATAAAAAGAAAAATCAGATTGTATTAATTGAGCCAAAGTGCCCCCAGATTGTGTGTGTGTGTGTGTTCTCTCTGGAAATGAAGAATCCACAGCAAAGGAAAAAGAAATTCAGACAAGAGGAACGGGAATGCATACATGAGGTGATAGAGGTGATAGAGGTAAACTGCACTTACGTGTATATTATACCATCCTCGTACATAAGCCAAGCAGGCTACGCCGTGCCGATGATAGCACAATTGGCCGAGTATGAGCATGGTAATGGGGGGGGGGGGGGGGGAGGGGGGAATAAAATTAGTAGCCTTGCCCAAGGTCAAGGCCAATGTAGGACAGTCAAAGTGGCATCTATCTATAATTCATCTCATTATGCACAATGCTAGAGATGCTTTTCATAGTTCTCTGTTTTGGTTGCAATGTACAGAAAAATTTCCTTATTGGTTCGCTGCTTTGCTGCTACTGCAATGGGCTTTATCCGGGCGAAATGATGCGTGTGTTTAGAGTCCACATCGGTTTATTACCCAACTCTGCCAGGGCTGAGCTTTGCCAACGACGACATGTAGTACAACCTGTTGACGTCAAGTCCTAAGTTTGCGTCTAATTGATAGGGACAGGAAGTAATCTGACCCTCGTTCTACACAACATCATCCATCAATAGATGGAAGTGGGGAGGGGGACTTGATGCTTCAAAGAGATTTGACAAACATTGGATGAATGATGACTTTTAAGCACTTGAAAGTTATGGACTGCACTTAACATAAGTGAAATAAACTTTTTAATCATCTCCTATAAGGCTAACCAATATTAGTTCTTCATTCTTTTATTTGGAATATTACGACCTTACGTGGTGAACAGCCTGAGGTTGCTGTTTTTCTTTTGCTGTCATGTCATGTTATCATATGTACATCTGAGGTCTTTCCATTTACATAGTATACTGTGACCTTCAAGAGTAGATAAATTACAACCTATTTGTGATATCTGCAATTCATGTCTCAAATAAGGAAAAAAAAAACAGAATAACTCAGAACTGCCAACATAAACCAAGTAGTTTGCTGCAAACTGATTAATTTGAAGAGATAAGAATGTCCTAGTGACAATCACAGCAACTTTCTGCCATAATTCATTCATATTCCCACTAGACTGGCCTCACTTTCTTTTTTCTTTTCTTTTCTTTTTTCCAAGCAAGATTCATATCTATGTTGTGATCCTATCTCTTCAAGGTGAATTGAGTCAGCACACAATGTAGTCACCCCCTCCCCCCCCCCCCCCCAGCAACCCAGGTCCACTTTAATATGTTTTAATGAATTCAAAATAGAATTTGGAACAGTCACAAGTGGTGTTTCATCAATACAAAGGTACATCCTCTCATAAGTTATCTGCAAACTGTTGCCATGACAAATGCCATTTTTGTCAACTCTTTACGATATCAAGGCCTTGTCTAAAGACTGCGGTATGGTGTGGTCAGAACGCCATCAAGCAATTCCCCACCTCCCCTTCTCCTCCCTTACAAATTTACTTAATACCTGGTAGGTAATACCTGGTAGGTAATACCTAGTAGGCAAATAATGAATAAATCATATCATGAACAACAGTGGTAGTCACGCATACGCAGAGATGGCATTCTGACATTACCTGAGTAGTTACATTCAGAAGGTGATCCATAACCTCAAGGATAAGCTAACTAACATGTTACATGTATAAGTTCATTGTTAAGTATAAAATGCCAAGTGTCGCAAAGTCTCTTTCCTAACAAAATGACAATTTTATCAAGAAACTATCAATTTCATCAATGAAATTACATTTCCATTGACTAAATAGCAATTTCCTCTACAAAGTGACAATTTCATCACGAAATTGTCATGTCAATACAAAGAAAAGAGACCATGTACAATGTATGCAACACTTGGTGCCCCATACTGAACGACAAGCTTAACCTCAGCTGCATCTGTTCCCCAAGGTTAAGGAACACCATCTGAACGGAACTTCTGGTATTCATGCTGCTTTGCACCTCATTAAGATTTTTGTGATACATGTACTAATATCATATTGGCAGGTATCAAAACACTCTCATAATGGCAGTTGTCATTCACACTTTACAGGTCTACAGTTTTAGTAACTGAAACAACAGAGTGAAGAATATCAGCCATTGACAGGCTGATTATGCAATACAAGAATTCGGCAGACTTCACATGCGTGCATCAAGGACTCTCCATGCTTCTGCTCATGACCATTTTTATTGACTGATACCTATCCCTGTGGATCTTGAGACATGAGAAAGTTAACTGAGAATTAAGTTTCAATCTAGGTAACTTTTGAACACATGAAAATCATAAATATATATATTTTTTTTTTTCACGAATAAATCCATGATGTAATGTGTTTGGGGGAAATTGTTTTGTATGAAGAATTGTTAGGAACTGTTTCCCAGTGAGTTTATGTATAAGCTTCTTAAAGAGCACATGTCTCTGGTGCTGTTACAAGTGTCCCTTTCCAAATGTTCCACATTTTCAGCTTTTGTGATGTCCAACAACTGGTTCCATGACATGTGCTCTTGCAACAATTGCTCCCATGAAATATCTGCACACAAAGCCAAACACAAATAACCCTAACATGCATAACAAACATAACCTTAAAGGGAAGATAAACCCCAAGAACAATGTGGATTGAGTTAAAGCAGCAACATTATTAGAACACATCAGTGAAAGTTTGAAGAAAATCGGACAATTGATGCAAAAGTTATGAATTTTTAAAGTTTTGATGTTGGAACCGCTGGATGAGGAGACTATTGGAGGTTATGATGTATGAGTGGACAACAATACCAAGGAAATATAAAGAAAATACTACAAAAATCAATTTTTCATGAAAATTACAAATTCCATCAACTTGATATTGACATATGTTAAGGGTAGCAATTATTCCCCCTGCTTTCTGAAAGCGGTTGGTCCACTGCTCTTTCATAATTCTAGAAAAGTGAATTTTTGTTGAATTTCCTTTATATTTTCTTTGTATTGTTGTCCACTCATACGTCATATCCTCTAGTAGTCTCCCCATCCAGCGGTTCCAACACCAAAACTTTAAAAATTCATAACTTTTGCATCGATTGTCCGATTTTCTTCAAAATTTCACTGATGTGTTCTACTAATGTTGCTGCTTTCACTCAATCCACATTGTTCTTGGGGTTTATCTTCCCTTTAACCCTAATCCTAATCCTGATCCTCACGTGAAACAAAACCTAAAACACTATCACAAACCTAACCTAACCTAACCTAACCCTAAGTCCTTGGAGATAATAAGACCGGAGCAACTGTCTCAGGAGCAAATATCGTGTCACCCCAAAAACTACATGACTCTCTCTCTCTCAGTGTCCATCTTTCTTCTGTTCTCCTTCTCTATTTGTCCCTTAAAACTAAGTGGCAAAAATACATTTGATCTGTTATGGCATCGGATGAAATATAAGGTTGGCATGAGGAGGGATCTGTTATGGTATCAGATGAAATATAAGGTTGGCATGAGGAGGGATCTGTTATGGTATCAGATGAAATATAAGGTTGGCATGAGGAGGGATTTGTTATGGTATCAGATGAAATATAAGGTTGGCATGAGGAGGGATCTGTTATGGTATCAGATGAAATATAAGGTTGGCATGAGGAGGGATCTGTTATGGTATCGGATGAAATATAAGGTTGGAATGAGGAGGGATGTGTTATGGTATCAGATGAAATATAAGGTTGGCATGAGGAGGGATCTGTTATGGTATCGGATGAAATATAAGGTTGGCATGAGGAGGGATCTGTTAAGGTATCAGATGAAATATAAGGTTGGCATGAGGAGGGATCTGTTATGGTATCAGATGAAATATAAGGTTGGCATGAGGAGGGATCTGTTATGGTATCAGATGAAATATAAGGTTGGCATGAGGAGGGATCTGTTATGGTATCAGATGAAATATAAGGTTGGCATGAGGAGGGATCTGTTATGGTATCAGATGAAATATAAGGTTGGCATGAGGAGGGATTTGTTATGGTATCGGATGAAATATAAGGTTGGCATGAGGAGGGATCTGTTATGGTATCGGATGAAATATAAGGTTGGCATGAGGAGGGATCTGTTATGGTATCAGATGAAATATAAGGTTGGCATGAGGAGGGATCTGTTATGGTATCAGATGAAATATAAGGTTGGCATGAGGAGGGATCTGTTATGGTATCAGATGAAATATAAGGTTGGCATGAGGAGGGATCTGTTATGGTATCAGATGAAATATAAGGTTGGCATGAGGAGGGATAAGTATGACAATCTTCCCCGGAGAAGCCTCACACTCCTGGGGTCACTGATAAGCTTACTGTTCACAGGCCACAGCACATGCCAAACATGACACTATGTGGCACATACATGTAGCAGGTCTCCCCGCATGTCATTGTAAAGGATAACATTTTATCCCAGAAAATTAATAATTGGTGGGGGGGGGGGGGAGCATTGCTTTCTTATTGAAACTCAAAACTACAATATTCTCCTCATTCAGCTTACAGTAAAACCATCTCTCATAACCCCTCCCCCCTTTTCCTCCCCTTTTCTCCTCCCTCTGTTCGTATCTTCCTCTTGTAGGAAGAGCTCATGAAAGGCCTCCCTCGAGCACAAAGAGCACTCCTCTGCATGAATGGATATCGTCTTGATTTGGAGACCCGCTTCTCTATCCAATTGTGTTTGATGGCAAGCATGTTTGTAGAGGGAGGGCAAGATAAGGGCAATCAATAATTATACAACAAAACAACATCAAACCCCTTTCATTATGCTGTTGTGCTATTGTATATAATGACTGTTATCAACAGCTATGTCTTGGAGAAGAAAAAGCAAAACAAAACACATTTTCAAGTTAGTTGAAATTCCTTAGAAACATGAACATTTAAATGCATGGCATTATATGAAAACTTGGAATTTCAAACAATTCTTCTTCCCATCAAGATACTGTAAATCCTGAGATCAAGTGACCACAAATAGAAAACAGGTTTAGCTAAAATTCAAAATGTGATGCCCTATCATTCATGATGAAGTCATTTCATCACTACCATTGACAATGCTGTGCAACATGCACTAAGCTTCACCTCATCAGGGAGGTGGAAGAAGGTTCCTCCCTGACCTCATGCATGTTTCACCATTGTAAATATCGAGTGTGCTGCATCTCCACTAATCCCCTCTCACCTATGTATCATTTGTACATTAGATTGACAGAATGTCATGTGGCAAGGTCTATCTATAATTTATCCATGGGTCTATTGCACAAATGAGTTTATGGTTTCAGCACAGTTTCAAACAGATATCTTTCATGCATCACGACAAACACAAGAGACATGTGATATTCAAATTGCCTGGGCGAAGCTACCCATCAACAGTTTGGGTGCAAAGTCCACTCACTTTCATTGAAAAAAAAAAAAAGATAAAATCAGCAAAGCTCTGAGAACAGCATTAATTGCTTCATCCCTGCATAGCCTGGGGTTAGCAATTAACTCTTTTAGTCCCATCAGCAAAATTAGTTCCATACGACGTTGACAGCATTTTTTAGGATGGTGGTCCCACAAGGGTTTAGGATTGTGCAGCATTGATCAGCGTCAATCCCAGAGCTACTGTATTTCACACTTACATGCGAGCCAGATTGTAAACTTGTTTAATTTCATGCTCATGAAGTTACTTCTGTGAGTCTGAAAGCAAACTGAAATCCCATTTTCTCAGATCTTATTTCACATTTGGTCACTTAAGGCCTAGAGGTATTTTCAAAATCCAGCTTCGCTCAATCCCGAGAGCAATTCTCTGCTCTTGCAAAAAAAAATCAATGACTAGAAAGCTGAACTGGTTTGGAAATAAATCAAGTTAGGAGTTTGGAAACGAATTCACCATGATAAATACGATGAATTGTGGATGAGAGTTGTCGAAAACAGTCCATGTGTAGCTGCAGAAAACTGTGGCCCTACATGAATTTCACTTGTATATGACCTCTTGAAATCAGGATCACATCTGGCTAAACAAGATTTGAGGAAACAATAATTCTTTTTGCTTTCTGATGTGAAAAGATAACTTCATTGGAGACATGCATGGCTCTAAACATCTTTCCAAACGAGTCCCATCTGTTGCCAAAAGTATAGTTTGACAGTGCAATTCATTAATTATGCAAGTAAAATGATTTAAAAAAAAAACACCACTGTTGTCATGCCATAATATTTTGCCAACTTAAGTCCTACCATAATCATTCAGAGATATGAAGTAGTCTTTTTATTTATTTATTTATTATTCTTTATGATTGCTCGGAATGGGGATAAAAGTGTCCTGATGTCTACGGATGCGTTTATCAACTCTTTTTCTCGGCAGAAACAGGTCTTCAAGACCGCTTTCAGGGAATTTCTACAAGATGATAAACGCAAAGCTGTTTTGATTATGGGGTTCGGAAAGCCTTTTTGAAAACCGCAAATTTGTGCTTTCCTTAAATTGATTAATAACATAGGATTCTGAAATGCAGTCTCAACACGTACATTCATTGCCATCCATTCCAAGTGCACGCTCAATTTCCAGTGTAGATCCACCTTGATTTTTTTTTTTTCTCCAGGAAGAGTTAAATGCACTTGAGCTTCCCCTAAACCACTGCGCTATGCAACCCAAGCTGCAAATCCAGAATTCATTATCTACAATCTCTTTGGTGATAAGATTGGATGCCTTCCAGATGCCCGAGTTCCAACTGGTATAATGAGGATGCCACACAAGATGTTCTCTTCTTGTGGTACTACCTGGGCAGAGCAAGGAGACAGGAAATTAATCCAGCCGAGATACTTAAAAGCTTTTGATGAACACTTCACGATCTGTCTGAACATCCCCTATGTGTTCCTCAGCATAGAGCTGGACCCATAAAGGGCAGGGCATCTACTATTCTTCTTTTCTTTTCTTTTTTTTTCCCCTAAGGGTGCGTTTATCAACTCTTTTTCTCGGCAGAAACAGGTTTTCCAAATGGCTTTCAGGGAATTTTTACAAGATGATAAATGCAAAACTGTTTTGATTATGGGGTTTGGAAAAAACGCAAATTTGTGCTTTCCGAAACAGGTTTCCAGAAACCTGTTTCTAGAAGCCCTTTGAAGCGAGATAAACCCAAAGCTGTTTTGACACAGCTTTGTACTACGGTAACGTTACGAACCATGCCTTCTCCTCGGGTCAAAATGCGCAATGCAGCTGCGCAGTAACAAGGCCAGTTTTTGTGTTCGCGATGAGTTGATAAACACAACTACTATATTTTGGAAGCTGTTTCTAAAGGGCTTCGGAAACGGCTTTTGAAAGCCGTTTCAAACAGGGGAAAGATGATAAACGCAGCCTAAGTCTCAACCTCAAACTTTAGAGCTCTGCATTTATTTTGTGAAAAGGCAGCACATTGACTCCAGAACCTACACAGAATGATGGCACAATATTTATATTACTATGTCCGTTCTTTAATTTCCAAATATCAGGACATTAAAAATGGCTAGGTTTAAAGGGGAAAAATACCAAGTGGAAAGGTGCATCAGGTTGTCTCAAATCATCTCGAAAACCATGCCTAGGACTGTAATTATGTTAGAGGTATTGTAAGCTAACTCTCCTGAAAATTTTGACCAGAAAAACTGCTTATTATTAATTCTGGGGAAGAAAATGTGAGGCCTTCCGATCGGCTAAATTCTTCGATTTTTAGAGCAACCCGCTGTACTAAGGCAACGATTGACCGTTATTGTAATAGCGCCACCGTGCGGTGGCCAGGCGAAATACTATACCGAGCCGTTGTGATGTGTGGTAGGGTGGCCGCCGTGCGAAAAACCAATGATCCACCACACAACCAACCAGCGCTGCATACTGTACGTCTGAAGCTCCTTTGCACTGCTGTCATGCCATGCATTGGCATGCCCCAGACGCGAAGGCCAGGCAGGGCTGACATCGAACAATCAAAGTAGGCAGGCAGGAAGGGTCGGAGTGTCCGTGTACTGTATGCAACCTGACACCACAGGACCAGCTCCAATGTACTATCGTGTTTCCACACAACAACACACACACACACACACACACACACACACACACACACACATACACACATATAGCCCAACCAACGCTCCATACAGCGCTGCTGGTTAGCTAGCTGGCCGGTACATACACCGAAGAGATTTTTCTCCTCGATCTCTTCGTGGTACACAATCTCACTGACGCTGCACAGCACTCACGTTGCGTTGCCGACTGCATGCGATCAGGGAGGTGAGGTTTTGTCTCACCTCCCTGATGCGATACATTATTTTGTACAGTGTGTACTAGTACATGTAGTAGTACAATCAGCGAGCTCGAGATTGGCGGGAAGTTGGAGTCTTGGACCTACACCTGTGTATGAGCAGGGAGGTGGATTTCTTGTTCTCCCACCTCCCTGGACCTAGCTAGCAGAGCAACAGTTTGCTGTATACGCTGTTATTTTCGCGTACAGATTTTCACGAGTAACAGAGCCATAGACCTTTTTTTTTTGTTTTTTTTGTTTGTTTTTTTTTTTTGTTTTTTAACTCCACGAAGGGAGCTGGGTGAGAGTCTCTTCCCACATCCCCGCTCCAAGCAAAATTTTGCTTCGTGTCTGTCTCTAGTATAGTATTGTGGGTAAATTTTATTGTCGCGCTATGTACACCCCAAGTTTTTTGTAGCTCCATGCCCTTACCGAACAGGCCACGAACATTGCCTTGTGACGATACGCCCTGGGCCCCGTCTTATAAAGCCTTCATATCAATCACAAGTCCCCAAATCAATCGCAACTTGCATTGCAGCACACACAAAAGTTGTGATTGATTTCTATCACAAGTCTTTATAAGACAGGCCCCTGAGCTAACGAGGAACAGTTACGGGAGGGCTGCCCTCTCGCTCAAGACTTGTAATTGTTCAAATCAATACAACACAGATAAATCGCCGCAAAAGTACAGGTACCACCAGTGAGTGATATAGTAGACAGTTTACCGTTACTATACATGTGCTCCGTCAGGGAATAATCTTTCAGAATCCACACTGAAACGTCATGCCTTGTAATACATCCATGTAGCAGCATTCTGGCAGCATGCTGGAGCTGACAGTGCCCGTAACCCGTAGCACTAAACTTTTGTTTGGTTTTGCTTTTGTTTGTTTGTTTGTTTGTTTGTTTGGGTTTTTTGCGAGCCCCTAGTATATTGTACTACGTTGCACTACATGTATAATGGTTACCTTGAAATACTGTTACATGTATGGAGCCTAGCAATACAGAGGTATACAATTTTCCTAAATCTCCTACCTGTTCTCCTGCTTGAGATTTATTTTCTAACTTGACTGTCATCGTCTGTTGAAAAATACGCCTTAGATAGCATGAGATAACATCTAAGAACCCTATATTAGAGCTGGACCCCGACCACAAGGAACTCATCGCGCTTCGCACACATCGAGTTGGAGTCTCCCGTTTGCTAGGGGTTTCAGGCGGGAGAATCTCCAGATCAGAAGCGTGCTTGAGGTTGGAGTCACTGGCAAGTATAGTAAATACTAATAAACTGACTCTCTCATTGTGACAATCATACTGTGTGTATAAGTACTGGACGAAAATCTATTAGAGGAACAGGTCGCCTCGATCAATCCATGAAAGTACTCGTAATAACCTTCAACGTAGTGAGTATAGTGTACAATGTAATATGCCAATGTAATGACCTACCTCCTCTGAAATTCGTTATTCCTGAGTTAATCCGAAGGTGAAATAAGACCCTATAGTCATGCTACACATGACTCGAAAGTTAAAAAAAAAGAATTAACAAATGAAAAATATAATAATGACAAACGTTTTGAATAATTTTTTTTTAGTTTACAAATTATTTTCTTTTTCATTTTCAGATTATACCGCGCTTCTATGATAGTGATGATGATTATAATTACAACTAGAGAAGCACTCTGAGAGCGCAGACCTCCGCCAAGCATGCAAATCATTTTCACCACTGATCTTGTTCTTCCGTAGAAATATCAGTGATTTCCACCCATACGTACTGCATTGTGTGCTGAAAGTTGCCAGATTTCCCAACATAACAGAATAATAAAAAATCATGTCTGGGGAGAAACGGCGCAGACAAGTCTGTCTAATGTCATGTCAATGCGTTGTGATGTACTAGAAAATATCAAAACCAAATGCAAGATAATGATGTCCAATACTAATTGAAAGATATTTCGGATGAGCTATCGAGTTGCGTGATTCTTAATTTGGATAACGAAAAAAAAATTAAAAAGAACAAAACAGTAACAAAATAATAATCAAAACATACACTGCCAGATAACCATGCTCTGCTTGACAGTTGAAATAAAACGTAGCGTAGACCACGATGTATTTGTTTGTTTGTTTGTTTGTTTTTTCACGCTGATTTAACCGCTTCTGAATTATAGGCATATTAAAATAAATAGGACTTCGATATATACTTGGCGGGGGGAAGGGAATCGTGCAAAATCACACGTACAAAAGTATAATGATAAAAATAATAATAAAGCTCCGGGTTACTGCTTTAGTCAACCAATAGCGGTGTGTGTGTGTGTGTGTGTGTGTGTGTGTGTGTTTTAATTCTCACTCACTTTCTTCCGTGATAAACTTCCTCGAATGTAAGTTATTGACTTGTCATATACCTCCGTCAAAGGAAGGAGGTATATGCATGTTTTCTTCGGCATTCGTTGGTTTGTTTGTTGGTTTGTCTGTGTGCAAAATAAGTCATAAAGTTGCGAACGGATTTGAATGAAATTTACAGGAAAGGTTGAGAGTGACACAATTTTACAGATTTTATGACGAATTTTCGATATTTTGGCAGGGATATTATAGCGGGTCAATGAACATGGGAGTAATGCACAATTATTTGCTAACGATTTGCCTATATAACATATTTGTGTATAAAAGTTAAAGAAAAACTCTCCAGTCTTGTGAACCCATCATAATCAGAAGACGAAACCACTTTACTGTCCGGGCGCGTATATTATATTACATTCTTTTAGCTCAAAAAATTATTGTCTTCATCGGAACTTATCCTGAATGATCTCTCCAGAAACTTAATATAAACTCATGTTCTTCTATTTTTATTTCAAAATTGCATGTTATCCATTGAATATGATTCCTTTGTCCATTGTTTGTTAATTTTTTCTTCTTCTTATTTGTCCTTTTCTTTCTTTTTTTCGTATACTTCGCGGTATATAATAATGTGGAAGCTATACATGTATACTTTTGCGGTTCATCCTATACATCTTTCACCTCTTATTCAGGATAGGTTTTTTTCATATTATAATACATAATATAAAACATCTCGTATACGCTGACGCACTTTCTACATTAATGATCAATGTATCGTAATTGCATGTGTATTCTAGCATTTTTTCCTTCTTCTGTGTACTATAAAAATATATATTAGATCAGTGTGACGTAAATTGAATGTGCTGAAACTGCGTGTCTACACAGGCCAGAGTCTCAACGGTTGATAAGACTGCGGTTTTAGTAATTCAAATCATTAAGTTTACAATATTGAAAGATGTCATGAAAATTATGTTTAGAGAGAAAATGACCAGACAGAAATATTTTGTTGCGTAGTAGGAAAGGTATAAATATACTGCAATACTGCAATTTACGATTATCGACGAATTTAGGAAGAAATATTCAGTTGACTGATATTTTGATGAGACATCCAAGGTCATTGATGTGTCTGGCGAGAAGGGCAGACAAAAATCTTTCATATTTGTGTTGTGGATGAAGTATAGTCCTAATTACAACAATCAATGTGAAACATTATCGAAGCAAGTACGCGAGAAAATTATATCCGATTTATAGAAAACAATAATGAGATAGGAAGGAAAGAAAAGGTGTAGGCCAAATGAGGTTGGAGTTCCATCTGGCTGTATAAACATTCAAACCGCTGTCAGTTTTCTTTTGATGTATAAAAGAATTCCACATTACATGTGCATTTGTGACTTTGATGATCGGGTTTCAATAGGCCTTTTCACATCAGCCCGATGTTTCGAGATAGCGCGCTATTTTCTGACTTGGGAAATTTTCCCGATAGCGAAATAGCGCGCTATTTGATAATGTGAACACAAATTAACGCGCTAGTTGTATCTCTCTGATCGAGAAACTTTCTCGAGTCCAACTCGGGAAATTTCTGAAATAGCTGGATAGTAGCGCGCTATTTGATAGTATAGGCGTTTTCACATTAGCCCGATGTTTCGAGATAGCGCGCTATTTTCTGACTTGGGAAATTTTCCCGATAGCGAAATAGCGCGCTATTTGATAATGTGAACACAAATTAACGCGCTAGTTGTATCGCTCTGATCAAGAAAATTTCTCGAGTCCAACTCGGGAAATTTCTGAAATAGCTGGATAGTGTAGCGCGCCTGTACTCGGATAACTAATGTGAAAACGACTCGAGAAATTAGCGCGATGAATTCCATCATTCCTGTTTGGAGGCATTTTTTTTTTTCAATCCATTCAATCACATGGATTAAGGGAAACTACAGAGTTTAAAAATGATATACAAACATTGAAGAGTAATCTATTCCATGATTGGTAAATCAATCTTTAACAAAAATTTAAACAGCCCAACAAAATGAGCTGATATAAAAAAATGTGACCCATCAGGTCAAAAGTTAAGATTGAAAAGTAAGTCAAAACTTTATTAATCCATTGGATTGCACTAAAATATTAACCCACTTCTTCAATTGGCAAATCATGATGTACAATCTTATTCATACACTCTAAATTCAGTGTAACTTGACTTTTATGATGTCGGGGATATTTTGGGAGTTCTTACAGCATAAAAGCTGGCACCTATGGGTCTGACCCAAACAGATGTGTTATTGGCATTAAAACATACAGAAGACAGAGAAAAGGGTCATGAAATACAAGGGGAAGAGTCCTAGCCTTAGGCAGTGAAAAAAAAATTCCCAAGAGGGTGGGTGGGGCCGGGGTTCCCAGACCCTTCCTCCCTAAGTTTAGGGTTAAGACAGCAACGTTCACTCTCATCTATGATTATACAAAAGTGAAGCCACATATCCAAAGATCTTATTGCTCTCTTGTCAAGAGATCTAGAATAAATATTCACACTTTTGGAAATAGCTAGACATAACAAACATTTCAGAGCAATTTATGACATTATAATAGTTAATCATACAGAAAATTTAAAGGGCCAATCAAACGACACCATGGTGTCCCTATTCACCCCAGTCTAACTGATTTTTGTTTTTTGCCCAAGAGAAGAAAAAATGTGCTGTCACAAATTCCTGTTGAAATAATTATTTCAAATTTAAAGGTGTATTGAAAGACCTAATAGGCTAGATTCATGAACCTTTTATTAGCGAATTCATTAATCAATGGCCACAGGAGCAGAAAAGTTTTGACCGCCCTGATTTTTTTTTTTTTTTTTGTGTGTGATTTTTTGAAAACTTTTTATTTGGACCTCCTGTACCCTTTAAAATTTTTTTCACATCAGGAGGACCACTTTCTGGACACTGCTGGACGGTCCTTCCATCCTGTAATAAAAATAAGAAAAAAAATTCAAGCAAATTCGAAACATGCACATTCAAAAAACTTTTCTCGGTTTTGTCCCTATTCACCTCGCCGTCCCTTTTCGCCCCGTTTCACGATACATGACCTGTATGAAAAGGATGAATTCATATCGGTAAACTCAGAGGGATGTTTTCTGCAAAATAATAATAATAATAATAATAATAATAATCATCATAATAATAACAATAAGCACATGGAGAGAAAATAAAACCAAAGATCACAAATAGATCATCATCATAGAGGAGCCCAAAAGGGTTTTGTTATTTGTTTTTTTGTACGTCCAACCTGTATTTTATTTTATTTTTTTTTTTTTTTTGTTATAGTGGCGTGATAACAATACAGTACATTTCAACTGAGCATTCAAGTACGTTGGGCGAGTAATGAGATAAGGTACTAGAGTAGGTTGGAAAACTATAAGTGCCCAAGATGAGGGCATGATTTTTTTTTTAATTTCTGCATAGCCGCTAAAACAAACACACACACACACACACACACACACACACACACACACCAACAATTTCGAGGCGGGTCTGATCAGGTGAATGTGTGCCTTAGTAGGTCGCTTAGTATGAAAATGTATAAGCCAGGCGTGAGATTGATGGGAATTGAAGAGTAACATTCTAACCGCCAGATTCCCCATGTGGGGGGACAGTCCATCACGAGAGGGAGGCCCCTTATGAGCCAACTAAAGTTTACTAATACAATGCCAAATACTACTACAGTCAAACCTGCCTTAGCGGCCACCTGTCTATAGCGGCCACTGAAAAATCCCCCCGAGAGAAAAGCCATGTTAAAGACCCTGTGTATAGCGGCAACCTGTCTAACGCGGCCAGCGGCCACAAATTTTGTTTCCCGCGGTAGATTTTAACCTGTCTATAGCGGCCAAAAACCCGATGGAGCCGTAGCCGAGCTGATAATTCAGGGTGTTTTTCTGCTTTTTAGCCGTGCCAGTCATTTCTGGGCAACATTCAGTGATCGCCACCGTTGCATTCATCACTTATTCAGTCACAATAATGCACTAATTCATGACTGTGCACATGCTACATCTAGTGTACTGTGCAACAATTTCATGAACACCGGCATTGTTCTATGCATGATACACACGTGTGCATACGTACACACATAAATGTACATGTATATACAACGATGATACATGTACATGTAGGCAATGCACACAAAGTTGGATTACCTGTCTATAGCGGCCACCTGTATATAACGGCCACTTTTTCCGTATCCCTTGGGTGGCCGCTATCGACAGGTTTGACTGTACATTGTACACTGTACATGATGTACTGAGTAAGGCTAAATCGTTAGGTATCATGTAGAAATGCACACCTACCGTTCGCTTCGCCGTTTGTCAATCAAATTTTGTGCAGCTATTGAAGATGCTAAATTGAACCATATCAGAGAGTTTTCATGGAATTAGAAAGCCGAAAAGGTAAGAAAAATGAGAAATCGGAGTTGAAAGTACGTCGGAAAGTTACGTCGGAAAGTAGTGCACCGATTTCGCAGAGAACGATGTCAACTACTATAATCGATTCTGGTTGTCTCTAATATATAGATAGCCGCTTACTACAATATTGAACTTGACTCGTGCAATACGTGTAGCTCCTACTTTCTTTTTCATATTTTTTCTAGTTAGCTCACCTGCAGTGGCGTATCTAGGGGGGAGGCAAGGGGGGCACGTGCCCCGGGCGCCACTCCTTGGGGGCGCAAAAAACGAAAAAAAAAAAAAAACGAAGAAGAAGAAGAAAAAAAAAGAAAAAAAACGAAGAAGAAGTAAAAAAAAAAAAAAAAAAAAAAGAAGAAAAAGAAGAAGAAGAAGAAAAAAAACTCGCCCGGAAAAGGGGGGGGGGGGGAGGAGGGAGAATGGTGGGGGCGGGGTAGAAAACCAAATCAAACAAGATAAAAACAAAACATGATGATGACGCGGACAAAATGACAATGTCTATTGTGTTCACACATGTCATTTTATATTTAGCAGGCAAAGTGTTTCACAGAGCAGCGGCTGCAATTTCATTCGTTCTGAAGCGATCGCCGATTGGATCAAAAGAGGACGCCAACGGTTTCGAACATAGGGGGGGGGGGGGGGCGCACAAAAAATCAAACAAGTTAAGAACAAAACGTAATGATGACGCGGAAATATACAAATTTCTGCTCACTCGCTCTTACTACATTAGAGTATTATTTTTCAAGTCCTCAGTTTGTTGGTATAAATCGTTATCGATAAGGCCGTAACTATAGTATATCTTGATTAGAATTGTAAGATTTAATAAGCAAAAAATGACAAGAATTCCATGTTTTGTAAACTGAAATACAAACAATAAAGTTCGGCTCGCTCGCTGCGGTCGCTTGCCAAAATTTATCAAAAAAAAAAGAAAGAAAAAAGATTAGAACAAAACGTGACGATGACGCGGACAAAATGACAATGTCTTTTATGTTCACACAATTATTTTATACTCAGCAGGAAAAATGTTACACGGAGCAGTGGCTGCAATTTCATTCGTTCTGAAGCGATCGCCGATTGGATCAAAAGAGGACGCCAACGGCTTTGAATGGGGGGGGGGGGGGGCGCAAATAAAATCAAACAAGATAAGAACAAAACGTAATGAGGACGCGGAAATACACAAATTTCGGCTCACTTTCTCGTACTAATTTAGAGTACTGTTATCTATAAGGTCGTCACTATATCTTGATTAGAATTGTAAGATTTAATAAGCAAAAAATGATAAGAATTCCATGCTTTGTAAGCTGAAATACAAACAATTTCGGCTCGCTCGCCAAAGTTTATCAAAAGAAAAAAAAATAAGAACAAAACGTGATGATGACGCGGAAATATACGAATTTCGGCTCACTCGCTCGTACTTTTATAATTTAGAGTATTATTATCTATAAGGTCGTCACTATCTTGATTAGAATTGTAAGATTTAATAAGCAAAAAATGATAAGAATTCCATGTTTTGTAAGCTGAAATACAAACAATTTCGGCTCGCTGCGCTCGCTCGCCAAAGTTTATCCAAAATAAAAATAAAAAAAAAGAACAAAACGTGATGATGATGCGGAAATATACAAATTTCGGTTCACTCGCGCGTACTAATTTAGAGTATTTTTTTTTCAAGTCCTCAGTTTGTTGGTATAAATCGTTATCTATATATCAGGCAGTCACTATCTTGATTATAATGCATGCAAATCCATAATACATTTTACAAGCTTGAAGACGAGTTACTGTATTTCTCTTTCCAGAAAAAAAAAAAAAAAAAGATTTGATGGGCAAAAAAAGACAAGAATTCCATGTCTTGTATAAGCTGAAATACAAATATTTTCGGCTCGCCCGCTACGCTCGCTCGCCACAATTCATCAAAATTCATTACATTTAAATCAACCTCAAAACGACCCCTTTTAAGTGCTTGAAAAAGCATATCATGTGGACTTTGTTTAAAGTCCCTACCGGGATGGAGTTGGGGTTGAACACTTTTTCAGAAATTAGGGGAGCAATTTTCGCGCCTGCCCCGGGCGCCGTTTTCCCTAGATACGCCACTGCTCACCTGAGTTGAAGGCTCAAGTGAGCTATTGTGATATTTCTTTGTTTTCATTGCCACTATCATGATTATCACTATTCAAATTATTGATACAGATTATTCATACCAGGATTTAGACATCGATCCTTTTTTTAAAAATTATGGTAATTATTGATTTTATCATGACAAAGTTGATATCGATATTATCAACTTTGTCATGATACAAGAGTAGTGTTGAAAGGAATAGAATGAGGTTGAAGGAAAAGTGCAAGGAAGAAAAAGGTTAGGCTATTAGTAGGAGGGAGAGAGAAAGAGAGAAAAGAAGATGAGAAGGAAGTTGAATTCAAAGGGGATTTGTTTCTAGTAATCTACATAATTTATAGGCCTAATTTAATAAATTAAAGAGAATATTATTACAAAAAGTGTTATATAATCATGTATTGACATTGTGAACTTCTCATAAAGTGCTCATTTTACCTAAAAAGAAACAGAATATTGAAATTAAAATGGTAATATGTTTTTAATTGATAAGTTCATCTTAGGGATATTAGAAAGTAATTGTTTTTATGATAGTATTTATTTTTCCATTTCATTTTTTTAATCATGTTATATAAAAACTGCAACCCCAGTACTTGCTTTTGTTTTGTAGTAAAAATCCATTTGTTGTGCAATATTCATGATGGATAATTCCCATTTTTTCATATATCTTTTACTGTTTTGTACACATATTATCCGTCCATCATTTAGTCAGCAAACAATGTTGACAGATACACAGTCACACGCAGGAGAAAATCAACTAAAACGATAAAAAGCAGACGCATCAAGATCACTTTCTTTCTTCCACATTTTACTGTCGAGCCGACGTAGTAGAAGCGGCTGTATCACAGACTACAACAATCGATTATCATCGTTATATCGCTCTTCCACATAATCGATCATCCATCATGCTACACTGACACAGCCGTCGATCGGCGTACTTTTGAGTCATAATTAGCTATTTTTCTTCTGTAATTGACAATGGAATTTCATGAAACCGTCAGATATGGTCCATCTTGACATTTCTGATAGCCACAAGAAGTTTTCATTGACAAATTAAAGAAGGAAATGGTAGGTGTGCATGGTGTGCATTTGTACATGATCACCGTTTCATCGCACAGCGGCAGGTACGAGCGTAGGAACACGAGACCGCCCGAGACCCTCGTACCGCTCGCTCGCGAGGCACTAGCACTTTAGACATCTGCTATACTACGTGATTAAAATCACGGAAGTATTGCAATAGTATAGCTATAAGCCGCCCGACAGTCCATCTAAAGACACTGTATAGTACAGCTCTGTATTGTCACATTGTCGGGCATTGTCACATGCCGAATCGGATATACAGTGTACTATAGCGACCACTGATAGACAGCCGCCTGCCAGCGAGTCGAGCAAAATACTTAGTACAGTCAAAGAGTTGAGGTACAGAAGACGCGCAAGTACAGCGTACACTAGTTTTACGTGGATTCGCTGCTGTGCAGTAAGCTATGGTAGTACAGTGGTGTGTGTGTGATGATGAGTTCTGCTCGCTAGCTGATGTTGCTGGGTAGTGTAATCCAATGGCATGTAAAGGTCGTAGAGGGAGGTAGACAGGTATTACAGTTCGAAATTTTGGCCGTTAACAATCATCCCGTCGCTGACCAGGGACACTCACCTAAAAACATTGAACTGCACATTACTTGAATATGAGACCATACTGAAGCCAATAATTTTCACATAACAATAGATATATAATGTACTCTTAAATGAATCCCAAAAGGACTGGAACAATCTTCCCTCTAGCATTCCCACTGATCAGTTAGTAGTCTTCCCCTTTAAGCTTTCCATTCACATTTCAACCAAAATAAGGAAAACAAGGCAAACAGCAAGCAAAGTCTCGCCCAGTAGAGTGTTGTTCAATGTAAGTTCATTGATCCATTGACCTTTAACCTTGTCCGACTGAACCAATACTGCTGACAATTCACTTCAGAGTTCAGTATATCTACATTGTACATTAACCATTTAAAATTTGTCTAAACTTAGCACGCCACGATGGCAAGATTGAGACAATCAGTGGCTGAATTTCAGTGTGAACACACCAAGCTCCTGCAATTGAGCCTGGGCTGAGCCAAGGCTCGGCCCTACTTCTTCGGTATGAACAGGGTCTTAAAAGACTCGTGATTGAATAAAAACCTGCAGGGAAGAAAATGATGCATCACACTGTGACTCCTCCAACAGTGAGGAAAAGTCATGATGCAAACAGAAGAGTATTGAAACATAGCGAGACTTCATGAAAGGCACTCAGATAATCTTTCTACAAGATCAAATGCATTTCTACCTTCTACTGACTACTGCACCTTCTTTCTACCTTGAAATGAAATGACACAGTGAGAATACAAATGAAAGAGGAGTCTTTCTGAAAAACAGAGCACATCCAACTAACAAAGAGGAGGAAATCGTCACTCTTGCCATGCAAAAATAGCTCCTCATCGGCAGAGGACGGACAGGCAGGTGGCCCTTCAACTAAATATAAGTCAGTGAATAGCCACTCGATCAATCAGTCGGACATGGGCTGTGTTAGTTGGTGGAGGTGAGTAGTGTGATCAAGGATTTGAAGTGACTGCCTCTGCTCTAGTCCAGGATGTTAGACGCTCTTAGCTCCCTGTCATTGGGAATGATATTTGGAAAAGCCCCACATCCTGAAAATGTCAACAGAGTACTAGGCATTTAATACTCAGGGCATTGTGTGTGAGGATACATTTAAAGCTAAATAACAAGTACTGAAAAGGTCAGCACCAGGTGAAAGCATGTGCATGTCTCCTACCTGGGTATTGCAGAGTGTATCCTTGCATAATGACTCCTCTCTGACAATTTGATTTTAACCCAATGAAAAATACACTGATTTCTTTTTTTTTTTCCCTTCTCGAAGGCATTTCATGAAGCAGCTTTTTGTCCGACAAATTTGCTCTCAGCCAATCAGATGCAAGGATTTCAGTAGCTTGTAAGTTTGTAAGAAAAAGTATCAGGCAAAACGCTTCAAGAAATGCCCCCCCCCCCCCCAAAAAAAAAAAAAAAAAAATATTTATGTACATGTAAGTCATTATCATCTTCTGGTACAATCAAGGTTATCACATTTGGCTGCATTTCACACATCAGACAGCCATAATTCAGTAAGGGCATTTTTGATGTTGTTTTTTTTTTTTTTTTGGGGGGGGGGAGTTGTGTGTTTTTAGGGGAGGAGCTATTTTGTCTTGTTCTGTTTTTATGTAGAGTATTGTTCAGTATTATCTGCACTAAAGACAGTGTCACTGCACACTCTAGAAATACGTAGATGCACACGGCAAATTGACAAAAATCCCCACGATATGATGGAGTCCTAAAGAACAACTTCACACTCTCAAATTGAACACTCCAAATATTTTTGTGGGAATTGCAGCGATAGATCTGGAAAGATCAGATTTGCATACAATGTATAGTGGATAGGGATGGATAGAATAAGCAGTAAAAACTCCATTCTAATTGTTAGTGGAAGAAAATTGGGGAGAATTAAATGACAAATCTAGATTTACCAAAGACATCATCTTCCTCTATTGGCAAAGACTGCCAAGTTCTCTTGTCTGTAAGAAAAAATGTCACATTAAATGTGGAGGTTAGTGCTGCAAAATGCTTGAAATAGACGCTTCTTGCCGGTCTGAAAGTATAAGAATTGATTAGTATATTTTTATATAATATCAAGATAATTCTTGCAGCCCAGAAAGAAAGCCCATTTTATGCAATTCATGCAGACAAGACAAAGAAAACACCTGAGCAGCTAATTTTGAGAAAAACTGAGCAGAGTGCTACCAATTTGAATTAGTATAAAGGAAGTCAGGGTATCGAGCACCGAGGCAACTGACATCAGTTCATTTACCTTAGTCTAGGGCAATAAACAATATTCAGCCTAAGAGAAAACTCAATTTTCTTTTCCCACATAACACTTCCCATATCACATCTGCACAAAGGCTAAGCATTAACAATAAAAAAAAAATATTTAAAAAATTGCGAAAACAAAGGAGGCAACAAATGAATTAACTGACACATTGACAACATAAATCAAAATCACATGAATATGAAAACAACAAAGTTATGCATGATATTAATAAACATTATGGGTTACATGAAGTGCTGGTAAGTTTCTCTTGACTCACATGACTCATGAATAAATCTACTTTCAAGTCCTCGTCATTTTTACTACACACCATCAAATGCATGGGGTAAGCATTTCACTTGATAAAGCAAATACATACAAAATGAAGGCAACAACATCATCTTGTATTTCCCTAAGATTTCCCAGACAATTGTAGTTACAGAGGCAAAATTAATTTCATAGAATATATTTACTGTCGAACTGATCACCAACACAGCAAAATTGTGCAATTTAACAGTTGTGAATCTTACTGCATGGGAAAATATTTCTTCATCTGAATAAAGCATTATTTCAACCACAAAACATTGACAATTATCAGATCTGCATTTTACCTTGGATAATCATACATTTTGGCTGCTAATCACAGCTGCAGCTAAACAGCAAAGTGTACATCAATACATAATGTAATGCATCTCTCATGTATAAGAGAAAACATGCCGTATACTACTATATGGCGGAACACATTCCACAAGGATAATATTTCAAAAACTGGGACTTAGAAGACAATTTCACAATGGTTGAACTCACAATCAAAAACCATAGTGACAGAATGAAGTATTATCCCCCTTTCAGAGAAAACTTAAAAGAGATTTTACACCTTGGAGACAATACAAAGCACGTTTGCCTTTAAATGGTAAAAACGGCCAACTTGCAAAATTTGTAAAACAACCCCCCCCCCCTAAAAAAAAAGTGACAAATACGACATATAGGCCTACAGCAAAACAGAAAAAGCTGTGGTCCTTCTTTGTTTGGTTTGCCAGAGTTCTTTCAAAGTTTTGAATATTGAAACCGTAGGCTTGGATTTAAAACCAAGAATAAGTGAAATCTCTCTCACATGGCCACCCTCATTATAAACTGATCTTGTTTGCAACCTGAGGAAAGAAAAAGATCATTGCCTCTTCTGGGTAGAATTTTAAACCTCTGAAGCAATGAACTCTTTTGTTGTCCTTTATCAGGGTCTCTCCTTCTGTATTAGTCAGTGTTTTGCTGCTTTAGTTGGCAAAACAGGCAAATATTTTGGAATTGATGCAAATATACCTGAAATTTGATGCCATACATCCCTTGTTTGAGCTTGCACAACAGCCAGCTCAAGATCTCCATATTAAACACCAAAATAAAATCACAAAGCTCATATTACCCTGATGAGGACATGGCAGATAAAAAAAAAAAATAGAATAAAATAAAAATATGGCATTTGCCGATTGCTTAAGTATTCATTGACATTGTATGAAGAAAATAAACACATCCTTTCATCCCAAATCTCGGATGTCAAGAATAGAAATAAGAGTCTCTCCCAGTTTGCAAACAGGAATACAACTCAGTCAAATATTAAGTAATCGTTATGAGAGAGGCATACTGCTCGAAGCTCCTGCCGAACCCTTAATATGCTCAATCTTGGATGCATTATGAGAAAAATCAGGGTTTTTTTATGGCATCAAGTAAAGCTTCTCATTTTACATGGCCTATATCAGATTTAAAACTGAATTTTAAATTTAATCTCTCCTTCCTCTCCTGTATTATTCATTTCAATAGATCAGGAACCCAATAGCCTGTCACTGACTTCCCATAATTTCTACATGCATTGTAAGGGCATTTGTATAGGCATGTGATGTGTCTTGCAAGAACTATGCTGCTTTGAGTAATATCGAAGACAATACTTGTGTATCTTGCATTCACTATAAGCAAACTTCAGTCTTATGAATTTACATAAATCCAGGTAGCTGTGTCAGTGGACAAAAATATGTTCATTCCAAAGTAACCTCCTGTAGAGAGTTGCACATGTATTGCACACAAAAAACTCCAAATGATAGACTAGATATAGAAACTCACTTAATTAAAGCAGTTTGAAAAGAATCTGAGCATATCCAATTAACAATGGATTTTCTTTGGGGGAAGCCTTTGAAAATACCATAAAGCTTCCAAAGGTTAATATCTCTTTGAATGATGAGATCTTGACACTTATCAAACTCAATCAGAAAGGTTTATTTCAATCCACACAGGCAAATTCAATGTTACATTGTATATTTTCATAATTTCATACAGTTTCCAAACAACTTTGCAAATTTGACCAAAAACTCAGATCTTCACTTCAGTAACAGGAGTATTTCGAATTTCGGTATTTCGGAGACGTATTTATGCTCTAGAGTTGCCCTGCTTAAACCATTCCCATAATAATGCATCTGTCTCATTAAACTTAAAAAACAAGACACTAAAGATCAGAACACATGACAGGATGTGCTCACAGAAATATTCATCAAAAAATTTAAAACATATTTAACTAGAAATGTCGCTATAGCGACTGGTATGCCTCCGCCATAGTGCATGGTTCTCCTAATACAGGATAGGTCTATAGTACAATGTCTTGACAATGTGGGATGACAGTTTCACATAACTGACCCCTGATCTTTGACCCCGACCCCCAAATTCCCTTGATAATCACTGACAATCAGTACATGCATATGTACCAAGTTCCATGAAGATAACGTGAACCATTGGAAAGATATGGAGAAAAAAAAGAAATTTTAACGTGTTCATGTGACCTTTGACCTTTAAACTTGCACCTCATGTCCCAAAACTCTCTCTGGAGAATCTTTATGTGGTAGTACATGTATACACTAAGTTCCAAGAAAATACCTTCATGCATTGCATAGATATGGGGGAAATAGTGAAATTTTGAGCATTTGACCTTGAGCATGGACACCCAAAAGTTGATAGGCACAACTTCACCCCCTCATACACATACATGGGTCAATCCACGTCAAATCATCCAATTTTCAGAAAAGTTGTCACCCGACCCCCTCCGATTTTCTTTAAAATCGCACCAAATGTTCCCCAAAGTGTCTGACGGAAAATCCCAAAATATTTTGCCCCAAGGTCAAGTGGTTGCTAAGATACAGCCTCACATAGCAACCGGTGCGCATTCAGAAAAATCAGTTAAAAGAAAATTAGGCATTTTTGATTGATTGTGGTGGCATGGATATTTATGCAAAAGTGTCTATTTTCATGAAATTGAGAGAACTTTATAGTCTTTGCAAGAAAAACTGACTGTGACGCGAAATTGACTTTTCTTTAACGTGCACGAGGTCACCGAAAATGGTGTTAAATGTTAATTTCCCAAATTCTGATGCCAATTTAGAGGCTAATATCTTCCACATTTCATCACCTTAGGTTCTAAAATATTATGCTGTTGAAGGCTTTGACTTGCTCAGTAATTTTGAAAAAAATTGGTGCATTCATGCCCACCGTTTTTTTTACGGAGAGCGCCCTCAAAGTTGACAAAAATGAAAAATGTGCCAAATTCAAGGTCATGGATCACCCTTCGTCCCACCTAGGAATGGCACCAATTTTTGTGTATTGATAGACATTTGCCTATATTATCTTGGGTTACCAAAGAAATTTTGCTCCCGAAATGTTCAATGGCAAATTTACCCTATCAAAAATGGTCGTAAATGGCCAAATTCCAGGATGTAATATCACATATTGGGTTTAGAGGACATTTCAAATGTCCAGGCTTTCAAGATAAAAAGGCCTAGCCCTGTGATATTTGCAGTAGGGATAGTCTGTTATACATATTTTAGTAATATATACCATAAAACACTTTCATTACATGATAATGACCTTGAAATTTAATCCAAATTTTGATAAAAACAATAAATTGCTCCATTTTCCTCATTGCACTGCATGCAATATTATGTAATACGTGTTTTGTAACACTTTTCACAGAGCAATATTTCAAGAATTATGAAAGCTGACAGCCTACCACATTAAGGTTCTAAAGTATTTGTGCTCTTCTTTCAGATTTTGTGTCAATTTGATCATGAATGTTATACCCTTGACCTTGAAGTGCTTCTAAAAATAGCTGTAAATTTGTTAACTACAAACCTACACACGTGACAGGTGTATTATGGCATGCTACTATTCTTTCACAAACACAAAAGCTTTTTATGGTGTAAATGTATATACTGGAATTAATCTATACATGCTCGCAAGATATGTTACAATCAATTACTTTTCCACAGTTCAGGTAAAAAACATATAAATACACAATCAATCAGTTCTGACACATACATATACAAACCAAAAATTATTTTGGATAAATACATAATCACAGTTAAAAGTTAAAAAGTGTGTGTTCCAGATTGACATAACAATTAAAATAAATGGTGGAGGAGATCAGCAGTAGGCCATTGGCCTTTCGAGGCTGATCCCCTGAGCAAATATACAATATTAAAACTGTATGTCGTTATACACTGTTACATAAATCAAGAGTCGCATAAAAAAGAACTGAATTTGCAATAAATAGGGGCAAGAAGAAGAAGAAGAGAAAAAAAAAAAACACATCCAAAAGGAAGGAACCATGACATACCAAAAAACAACCATAAAAAGGGTGGGACAAAAATGGGCAAGAATTATCATTGAATGCAATTTAAGAAATATATATATGGTTTGAGCATATGATATTCTATAAAAATCGACAAAGACAAAAGATACATATCATCATAATACCGAGTATCATTGAATATAGTGTGCAGCTGTATAATCGTGATTCTTCAGTGTGTACATTTATGCCAAGCAATATCGTGAGCCGCGCCCCGCCACTGAGGGCGCACCACTTCCAACATGATCAGAGCTCTCCATTACGATACATGTACTGAGTACAGAGTAAAAGAATAATTGTAATACATTGTACAATGAGTGATAATCACCACAGGCACGCGCGCGATTCCCAACCTGTACCACCCTACATCCTCCACCCGAGGCGGCCGCCCGGCGACCCCCACCCCGGCGCGCGCACCTCGCCAGCGCGCCGGGGTGAAGGCCACCGAGCAGGCGCCCGAACAGAGAACACAGAACAACACAATATGCCGAGAATCAGCCAGTGCACTGTATAGACACAGTACAGTTCTATGAACAATACCGGTACGCATTAATCAATTGTAACTTAAACTGTCTTTTGAATGATGAAATGGTGGGGCATAATTTCAAACTGGGGGTAACTGAGTTCCATATTTTTGGGCCTGTATACCTTATTGACTTTCTTGACAGGCTAAGACGGTAAAATGGTACATACAATTTATCACAGTTTCTAGTTCTATACAAATTAACTTTGTTATTACAAATAAAATACTCTTTAAAAACATCAGGCAGTAAATCCTTAGAAAATTTGTACATGAAGCATGCTGCCTGCAATGTATACAAATCCAAGACCTTTAAAACCTTCAATTTCTCAAACAAAGGGTTTGTTGGAGCTAAAAAGTGAGAGTTTGAGACACAACGGACTGCACGTTTCTGCAAAACAAGCAACCTGTTCAAAAGATATTTAGAGCAGTTTCCCCATACAACAGTACAATATGAAAGATGTGGCAAAACCAAAGTATTATAAATATTTAACATAATTCGAAGAGGAAGCAAACTCTTCAATCTGTTTAAAATACCCACTGCTTTTGCTATTTTACCTGAAATATTTTGCACTTGATCTTTCCATGTGAGATGTTCGTCAATAATGACACCAAGAAACTTTATTTTTTTAACATTACTTATTTTTTGGTCATTAATGGATAAATCAAACAAAGTTGTATCTAGCTGTAATTGCTGAGGTCTAAATATCATAAAATTTGTTTTTTCAAAATTAATAGTGAGTTTGTTGGATAAAAACCAGGAATACACCTTTTCAAGTTCTGCATTGAATACAACATTCATATCATGGATATCCTTGCCTGACAGAAAGATGTTTGTGTCATCAGCAAATATAATGGGCTTTAAAACATCACTTACAAAAGCCAGGTCATTAACATAAAGCAAAAAGAGTAATGGACCTAACACTGATCCTTGCGGGACACCAACATTGATATGTTGAAATTGTGAAGTATGATTATCAATAAATACATATTGTTTTCTGTTTAACAAATAACTTTCAAACCAGTTTAACACATTGCCTCTAATTCCATAATGATACATTTTACTTATCAGAATTTTGTGATCAATAGTATCAAAGGCTTTTGATAAGTCTAAGAATAATCCAATAACAATGTTTTTTTCTTCAAAAGCCAAAGTAGCATTATTGACAAATTCTATTCTTATGTATTTTTTTGTTTTTCTATTTTCTACATCATAACCATGCTTTTTTTTATTGGAAATTGTCAAAGCCCACTTCTCTATCATAACTACAATAGAATTAATCAATCAAAGTGATAGATAGTAAAAATGGTCAAGTTTTTATGAGTTTCACCACAAAGCACTTTTTTCCATAGGAAATGCACACAAAATCACAAAATATTACTGTCCCCTTTTTTATTGAAATTGAGGGTCATTGTCAGAACAAAGTAATTAATTGTAACATATCTTGCAAGCATGTATAGATTAATAAATTCCAGTATATACATTTACACCATAAAAAGCTTTTGTGTTTGTGAAAGAATCACAAGTATAGCATGCCATAATACACCTGTCACGTGTGTAGGTTTGTAGTTAACAAATTTACAGCTATTTTTAGAAGCACTTCAAGGTCAAGGGTATAACATTCATGATCAAATTGACACAAAATCTGAAAGAAGAGCACAAATACTTTAGAACCTTAATGTGGTAGGCTGTCAGCTTTCATAATTCTTGAAATATTGCTCTGTGAAAAGTGTTACAAAACACGTATTACATAATATTGTATGCAGTGCAATGAGGAAAATGGAGCAATTTATTGTTTTTATCAAAATTTGGATTAAATTTCAAGGTCATTATCATGTCATGAAAGTGTTTTATGGTATATATTACTAAAATATGTATAACAGACTATCCCTACTGCAAATATCACAGGGCTAGGCCTTTTTATCTTGAAAGCCTGGACATTTGAAATGTCCTCTAAACCCAATATGTGATATTACATGGGAATTTGGCCATTTACAACCATTTTTGATAGGGTAAATTTGCCATTGAACATTTCGGGGGCAAAATTTCTTTGGTAACCCAAGATAATATAGGTAAATGTCTATCAATACACAAAAATTGGTGCCATTCCTAGGTGGGACGAAGGGTGATCCATGACCTTGAATTTGGCACATTTTTCATTTTTGTCAACTTTGAGGGCGCTCTCCGTAAAAACGGTGGGCATGAATGCGCCAATTTTTTTCAAAATTACTGAGCAAGTCAAAGCCTTCAACAGCATAATATTTTAGAACCTAAGGTGATGAAATGTGGAAGATATTAGCCTCTAAATTGGCATCAAAATTTTGGAAATTAACATTTAACACCATTTTCGGTGACCTCGTGCACGTTAACGAAAAGTCAATATCGCGTCACAGTCAGTTTTTCTTGCAAAGACTATAAAGACCTCTCAATTTCCAGAAAATGAACGCTTTTGCATAAATACCCATGCCACCACAATCAATAAAAAATGCCTAATTTTCTTTTAACTAATTTTTCTGAATGCGCACTGGTTGCTATGTGAGGCTGTATCTTAGCAACCAATTGACCTTGGGGCAAAATATTTTGGGATTTTCCGTCAGACACTTTGGGGAACATTTGGTGCGATTTTAAAGAAAATCAGAGGGGGTCGGGTGACGAGCACTGGATGATTTGACATGGATTGACCCACATGCCAAGTTTCATTAGGATACCTCAAACGGTTTTTTAGTTACGCTGTCCACAAAATTGATTACGGACGGAAGGACGGACAGACTGACAACCCGAAAGCATAATGCCTCAGGTGACACTTCGTGGCGGAGGCATAAAAACATATAGGGCCAAATCCAATATTTCAATATCCCCAATGGTAGTTCTTTATGCAGTTGATTCTAAACATGTTCAGTTGCTGCAGCTGTTGTTGATGCTGTTGTGTTTTTTGTTTGTTTTGTTTTGTTTGTTTTTCCTGCAGGGGGATTCATGAGATCGTCATAAAAATATGACCCTTATTCAACTGTACATCAATCAGATTTCATAAATTCTCACACTTGAGATGACATACAATTCCTGCTGAATTTCTTTCACAGAGAAAAATACTACAATTTTTTTTTCTCATTGATTTTTTTCCATTGATATACCATGTGTTTGACATTAGGCATGTCTTCATCAGCCTGAAGTTTCAAATTAACATGCTATTTTGTGGTTACGAAACTAGCCCGATGTCAAAATAGTGCGCTATTTGTGTGGTGAAGACGCAAATAGTGTGCTGAAGACGCAAATAGTGTGCTATTTGGTTGGGGAAAATATCCCAAAAAATCTTGGGCTAGTTCGTGAATTAGCGCGCTAATTCGTGAACTAGCATGCTATTTTGGGTGTGTCTCCATCAGCCTGAAATTTTCTTGATCCCTCCACGCTTCTGGTTAGCCAGCTGGCTGTGGGGAATTATTGGAAAGCGCATATAAGCTAGTGACTGTGTACAGTCACATGTGTGTACTAGGCCAACTGTTGTTGACATCTTCTTAAAACTAAATACCTTGCATGCTGGCCGTTTCATCCTTGTTTGTACTTCTTCTTCTGGTCCTCTCTACCTAAGCTGAAGATTCATGCAGATTGTGTGTATTTACCACTCATTTAAACTCTGCACATCGTTAATATCATATAAGATGTCTCACTGGACAGAAGAAAGATCAGAGAGTATATGCTGTACTGCTCACCTCCCCAGTTGTAATATCGTACATACGGTGATATAGGAGATTCTGCGCGGGGAAATCCACTTTCGAACCGCGAGCTAAGCAGAGTAATGATGCAAAGTGTGCATGCATCAAATTTCGGGCTAATTTCCCCAAGCAGGCTGTTCGAGCTGATGAAGACGCACATTCACAGTATCGGGCTAGTTTCCAAGACCACAAAATATCCCATTAGTTTGAACTTCGGGCTGATGAAGACACGCCTATTATGGGCGTCCCTTTCCATGCTCTTAATCATAGCATTACATGAAAAACATGTGTGGTCGTATTTCAGCTGACTGTAAGTGACATTTATTGCAACTGATGATCTCCTTCTTCCCTAAATGGCCATGAGGTAATTGAGAGAAGTCCACAACACCCTTAAAGGAGTACAAGTACTCACATACAAACTAAACTATGCCATCAGAGATGTAACAATGAGACAAAAACGTGTACAGCAACAACAGAGAAGTTTATCACCAACAGAATCCATAAATCCAGCAGTATCATTGTATGCAATTATACACAAATTCTGTGGAATGCATGTAATTTCATGTTTGAGAACAAAGGCATCTCCAGTGTCTACATACTTACAGACATTCCTGCGCAGTATGTTCAAACAAGACTTCTCACTGCTGAACTGTTGGAAGAGGAGGGAGTGAAAGCAATTATCAGAAAACCGACCCACCTCTTTCTGTGACAGGAGCACTGTGGCTTCCTGATGGATGTGAGTGTTCCTCCCAGTTGTCACGCCCCCTCCCTGGGTAAGTATTTAGGGAGGCTCTCTTCAGCTTATCCAGGTGAATTTGACGGTATGACCCACTGGAACCTACAATGGTAATGGGTAAGAAAAAAAAAGAAAAACAAGAGATAAAGTACATTAGACTGGTAGATTAAAATATTACAGGGTTACTACACTACTACTGTCTACTTATCATATCTTTTCAGTAAACAGCTGTTTTGAATTTCTTTCAGCCATCATCATTCAGAGATAATAAAGCAACAATTTCTAGTGTTGGGTCTGAAATAGTGTTGGGTTCTAGTGTTCTAGTGTTGGGTCACTTATAAAAGTGACCAGACTACCCAAGAATATGATATACATGTACCACTAGACCACCAATCTTCTTCCATTGAATATAGAAACAAATACAGACACAATCAGTGCAAACAGAATCTGAAGATATAAGTGAAGTAGTAACCATGGTTTGAATTTGTAGGAAAATTGTATGAAACAAATGGAAAAAAACAAAAGAAATGTGATACAAAACTTTTTTTTCACCTTTCAATTCTTGTTTGAACTGAATCAGTTTTAGATATATCTGCAAATTAAATTTATCAATATTGACTGAAGGCTAAAGTGGAAATAACTAAAACTGGTATATATATAGGCCTATCTCTCAAGACTTTTTTTTTTTTTTAAAAAACATGCAATTTTCATGTGGTTACGAAATTGTAGACAATGTAATAGTTGACCAAGAATAATATGAGTTTTCATCTAAATACGAACAACCTTGAATACAATATATATGCAGGCAAGAATGAGTGGAGTGACTATTTCAGTATTAATTTCTAAGAAGGGGTATTTTAGAGCAAAACTATGCTCTATTTTGAGCTCGTTATGGACACTATGTAGGCCTACTATCATGCGCACAATACAATCTCCGAAGCTATCTGAGACTTAATCCCACAGGTCTGTAGTTTAACAAATATAGCTCTCTCAAGGTACTTTCTCTTGTCTACATACCTCTGCAAGAAGAGTCTCTACTTTGATTTTGGAGCACTCCTCATTTTTTCTTTTCTTCTTCATTTCTTTTTTTTTCTTCTTTGTTTTATCAGGTGCATGCTAAACTTGTGCCATCTATACCCTCCAGAATTGAGGAAAATATCATACATTATGCATGCGTTATGTACATGTACATATGTATGTATTTGCCCTTGAAGGACGATTGCATTTGATAAGGGATGATTTGAGTCCTTATGTCAAAAGTGAATACAGGATGTCTCAAGAGGTCTCATTACTGGTAAAACTCTGAAAAACAACCTGACTGCTTCGTATCTTTGCAGGCTATATTTGTATGTGTGCAGGGAGGTCGGGATGGCTGAGGCACCTCAGTAAAAGCTAATGAATCACCATAAAGTGCTTGACGTCATTCAACCTCCCGAACTGAACTTATTTTCTTCTCCTTCTTTTCAGTCCTCTGGGTCTATGCAGTGCATATCATATGATGATCAAAATATGCATTCAGCACTGCAAAGCAAAACTTGCAATTCAGTTCCTTGGCTATGTGCATTGCAGAATAATTGATCTTAGACCCACTGTTAAGACTTCTGAGGTTTGCATTATAAATGTTTTTAGTTTTTTAATCATTATTTGAGAACCGAATTACATAACATGTTTAGTTATAGTGTTGGACTGGGGCTTCTTTTTTCTTTTTTTTTTTTTTCCTTTTTTGGTGTTGAAGTAAAATGCCTCTCCATGCTTGAGTTGACTTCATGACAAACTGATCACAATTATCATGTATATTGAACATAATTAGTGTGGAGATTTATGAAATAAGGATTTGCACATTTCCATGAAACAGTGAATTTGTAACCAACTAACCCCTGTACAGAGAAGATAATTTGACACATTTATAATCTCAAAATTCTCAAATATAAACAAAAATATGAAAATCATGTTTTTGATCATTAAAGAAGCAGCTACAAAACCCTTCCCTTGTGAACGATCACTGCAGTGTTATTAGAATTAAGACGAGAGTGTCACTATGGCGACTGGTATGCCACTGCCATAATGCATGATACTCCTACATTTGTAATAGGTCTATGTTGTATATTACATGTGGACAATGTGTGATTACATTTTCACAAAATTGACAAAATATTAAAATGACACATTTGTCACAAATGTGTTGAATGTTCACATTCCTTGACCTAGGTTTAATTGGATGAATGAGAGAGCATGTATTTGGGGATTTTAGGGCTTTTACTTGACTTTGACCCATTCATACATTTAGGCATTGAGTAATTTTCAAGGTACAGGTGTGGAGAAAAAGTGCAATTTCTGAATTGAATAGTAAATTGTTACCATTTTCATCTGGCCCTTGACCCTAAAATTCATAAGATAATTACTTTCAGGTAGAACATGCATAATTCTTCAAACCTTCAAAAGTTTATGCATTGAGTAATTTCCAAGGTACAGAGAAAAAGTGCAATTTCTGTATTGAATAGTAAATTGTTACCATTTTCTGGCCTTTGACCCTTGACCTTTGACCCTAAAATTCATAAGAGAATCATTGTTAGGCAGAACATACATAAATAAGTACTAAGTTTCACGATAACTTGAGCTACTTCCGAGATATGGAGGAAGTAGTAAAGTTCAGCACTTTCACTTGATCTTTGACCTTTTTGGCAAAAAAAAAAAAAAAAAAAAAAAAAACACTTCCCAGAGAATCTCTATTGGGTTAAACATGCATACACCAAGTTTAAAAAGAAAATAATCCTGCAGGCATTGCATAAATATGAGGGATACAGTAAATTTTTGAAGTGTTACCCTTGACCTTTAACCCTGACCTTTGACCCCGAGCTAGAGGGCGCCTCTCCGACTACCTACGTTGTACGTTGTAGTATATGAGAGTGAATGCCATTCATAATAACACGCAGATGAGGAGTGAAGCAATAAGGACGCTTACAGACCTGATTTCAGCCACAGATGTCGGTGAGTTTTTGACGTAATTAAACAAAAAATCGCATACCGATTATTGAATGATTATCATAGATTACGATAATTCCTTGTATTTTAGTTTTTCATGATTAATAAAGATATTCATGAAGGAGTCGCACAACCACACTGAAAAATGACAACGTCTGCGAAGGAATACAGGTGCAGCCGCTGTCGCGAAGCGACGCGGCTGCACCTGTATGTACATCATGTAGGTGTAGTTACAGCGATCCCCATAGTATAACACGTAGGTTGCTTGTAAACAAGGGGGTCCTCGGCGCAGTTGACCAATCGTGAACACGTATTTCGATCACTTGTCTTGGTAAGCAACAAGGCTGTTTACGCGATGTTTCAGACGAATTTATGAATGAAAGTGAGTAGCATGACATCATGCCATGACCATACTTGGAATAAGCAGAGGTAGAGCTTTCTGTAGGTACCAAATGTGTCAGGGTTCAACGCAGAATATCTAAGACACGATCGCCAAAAGAACAGTCATTTTCGCCGTAAGCGAAGGCGATTTGGTCTTTAGACGTAAGATTTTGGCCAACATTTGATATTGACATCCCACTTTTCTCTTCAAAATTCCACATTTTGTAGGTTGTATTTTGAAATGTTGTTGATATCAGTCAGAAACTAGAAAATTTCCCCTACGTGATACCAAAATGTCAATTTGGTCCCTGAGGTAGGTCATTTTTTGACCTTTTTCGGGCTGTAGCACGAAATCACATTTGCCGAGAAGTTTCGGGTTTTGCCAGAGCGGGTCTCATATAGACGTACGGCAAATCAGCTCATACACATTAGGTGACGTCGCTCAAATCCGATGTTTCTTGTAGCGAACGGAGCTACGTGGTCATGGAAATAGGGTGTTTTTCAATCTCAAAAACAGTTTGGGGGTAAAGTTACATCGTCTAAAAGATATCCAGTTTTGTTAACTAGCTTCTTAGCTTTCCGTAGATATCAAACTTGTCATATTTCTAGATTCTCTATAAATTTCTGCTTTAAGTCTAGAGTGGCCTCTTGGCTGTAGTGGAATCAGAAGATTACTGTAAAATAGGGAATGTTCGCGTGCCTTTTGATTTCGCGAATTTTGCGAGCACCAAAATTCTCGAAATTAAAATGCATGTGAAAGTTCTTGTCTATAACATATGCACTGAATGCCAGTGGCAATTTGCAAAAAAAATTCATGCTGCGAAAAAGGCCACCAGCTCTAATTTGTGAAAATTTCATGTCACAAGTATATCATGTTTTACAGTACCTTGCTCAAAGCCCAGATCTTGTGTTGCTGCATGGCTGCGTCTCGTGGTCGGAGTCGGGTCCCACACGTCGTCCCCTCCATTCCAAGTGTTTCTCGCTTTGATTGGTGGTCGCCTTGGTCCCTCATCATGTTTCTGCAAATGCACATAATAGGCAAAAAATCAACTCCAGTATAGAAATGGGAAGGAATGGATCTGCAAGAAATTGAGCTTAATCTGCACGAAGGACAATCTTTTACTTTTGAAAGCATTCTTTTTATTTCTTACCAATGCGTGAACATAGGAGTGCATTCTGGTGTGTGATTGGCTCATGCACAGCAAGTTCCAAGTGAATTCAGGTACCAGTAGACAATGCCACTGATCCTATCCAATCTCGTGAAGAGTGCAGTGTCACGGTGTAATGATACTGTGATGGCTTAAACTTGAAAAATCCTCACCTAACCTCGAGGATGAAGAGAACTGTGTCCTACTGAACAGGCCTTGAATGCAATAACTTTCCTATCATGCATACAAATTTCATCCAATAATTTGAGAGCATGTCTAAGGTTAAATGAATAGAACTTTTTCCCTGATGTCATTATCACAATCTTAACCATTCGAATTTTATAAGATGGATGTTGTCCATTATTTCCAATTCCGATGTGCTAAATCAGTAAGTTGACAACGATTTTAAAGTTTGTGGTTAAAAGCACTCTATGTGATTGGATTTGTAGCCAGAGTACTCTATGAACATGCTTTTGATGTATGCAACCTAAATTGACTGTATGATGTTAGCACTTTGCTCTTTTATAAACAATCTCTGCTCTTCTGTAGCATTCATCTCTTCACTGCCTTGCTCTGAACACAAACAGGATTACATACTGTATGTACAAAGTCAACCAACCAATGGAATCACAGCATTTTTCAATCACATTACGTGATGTGCTACAGCCAATTCCTGGAAAATGTTTTATAGAGACTATAGTTACGTTCAGACGTTCAGACGACAAGCCCTAACCTCGAGGTTAGGAAACCTCGAGGTTAAGCTCTTGCCCCCTAACTTCGACGTGCATCCACACGACGAATCTTAACCTCGAGGTTAAATTCCTGCCCCTTTGAGTGCGTTGATTTTTGTGTCCACACGGTGCTTAACTACGAGTGGGGTCCCCCCCCCCTGCGGCTCGTGGTTAGAGCGCTAACCATAAGATTTCTCGTGGCTCTTAACATCAAGCTAACCTCGAGGTTAGCTAACTACGAGTGCGTCTTCACGGTCCCTAACTACAAGCAGTTTAACCTTGAGGTTTCCTAACCTCGAGGTTAAGGCTTGTCGTCTGAACGTAACTAATATTTGTTGAAGGCTATGGCATGCTTTTTGCTACTGTTGGAGAGGTTTTGTGTACCGGTATCTGTGGCTATACTGGGCATATGATATGACATTACGTGAGGTAAAATTCCCCGCCTGTTTCCTTTTTTGAGGTCACCTCTTTTCTTTCTTTCTTTTTTTAATTGGAAAGAACTGTAAAACAACTAACAAAAATATGACATTTTCCTCTCTTTTTTGAGGAACGTATAACATCTAATATTTAGAAGAATTGCATGTTTCAGGTTCAACTTTTCCATTTGTGGGGCCCATTTGAAAACAACAAAAAAAAAACTGACGGCCATCAAAAAAAAATAAAAAAATTGGCCAGTTGTTTTGGAAATAGTGTTAGGGGGCCATTTTGGAAAAAAACAACAACAAAAAGATTCTCCTCCTCCTCCTCCTCCTCCTCCTCCTCTCTTTATTCTGCAGAGGCAGCATTCAAATTTCTTTCTTTTTTGTTGCCTTACAGCACATGTTGAACTGAGATGAACTGTCACATACAAATTACTTTTACCAAATTGTAAACAACTAGATATGTTATCAATTTTCTGTCAAAAATAATTCTTCATCACAAAACTAACAAAATATTTTAGGGTTCGATATTAGCAGCGGCCAGGTTGCCCAGGCCACTGAAATGTTAGGCCACCAAATTTTTTTAAAGTCTATCTTCTGGTAGCCCAATCAGGAACTAAGGATGAATTTATCAACTCTTTTTTTTCCCGGCAGAAATAGGTTTTCCAACTGGCTTTCAGGGAGATTTTTTTTAGATGATAAATGCAAACTGTTTCGATTATGGGCTTTGGAAAGCATTTTTGAAAACCGCAAATTAGCGCTTTTAGAAACAGGTTCCAGCCAGAAAAATGTTTCTAGAAGTGAGATAAACAGAGCTGTTTTGAAAGGACTTTATACTACAGTTACCAACCATGTGTTTCAAGTTTCTGAAAAGACGTGTGCCATGCCAAGTGCATGTGTATGTACATCAAACACAGCACAAAGTGTACTACGGAATTTGTACATGTTATGTGCACTGTGTAATACCATAATACATACTGTAGCTTAGACATTTGTTTGTTTGTTTGCAAGCTTATTTTCTGTATTGATTGCTCTTCTCTATTAAACCAGGTACAATTGTATTTATAGTTTTGACGGCAGATATGGCTACTAAAGGTGCCCAGGACGTGAGGTGTCTGCTGCTTTTGTGGGCAGAGCCCGAGGTTCAATGTGAACTAAAATCGAAAGTCCGAAACTGGCCTTGGAGCTTGCCCATGCAAAAGTACACTTTGTGTACTATATGTAGTAACGCTATCGTAGCTAGCCAAAACAAAAAAGCACATGCCGTATATGACCCCTTCTCCTCAGGTCAAACAGCGCAATGCAGCTGCGCAGTGACAAGACCAGTTTTCATGGTGGCGATGAGTTGATAAACGCAACTTATTTTGAAAGGCATTTGAAGGCTCTGGAAACGAATTTTGATAGTGGGTAGGGAAAGACAGTTCAAACTTGGGACAGATGACAAACACAGCCAAAGATTACCAAGTATCAGGTATAGCAACTATATATATGACACCTTCCTACCTGCATCCCATTCTCTAACCCCCTTCCACCCCCCCCCCCCAAAAAAAAAAAAAAAGATGAAAAAAAAAATGATCCCAGTTAATTTCTGTTAGAATTTTTTTTTAATAGCACTGACATGGATAGTTGGTGTGATGTTTGGACAGAAAGGGAGAGTAAGAATTAGAAAATCTTGATTATTAAGAGTCTCTCAACTTGAGAAAATACATTCTGCTGGACTAGCAAGTGCACAGAAACTGGTTACTGGAAAAGCTGTTACTGTATTTTCACAAGGGTTTAATCATAAATTGCAAATTTTGCAAATCACAGTTGGGCCGTGAAATTAACAACAATAACAAAAATATTGCAAACAGACAGGAATTAGCACACTTTTGTGTATGATAGCCTCAAAGTCAAAATCACACACACACACACACACACACACACACACACAATCATGAAAATGTTTGTGACCTCCTCATCTACAACAATATCTTTGAACAAAAATGACAGCTTTTAGAGTACTCTGCACATGGCCCTTGCATGCACATGCACACAAACACAAAATCATGTAATATTGGCAACTCACACACACACACACACACACACACACATTTCCCTTCTTTTTTTTTCTCTCTTTTTTTTTCCTGAAAAAGACACTTGTTGAATGTGGACTGTACAAAGAAATCTAAATGTGCACAAAGGTTTCCATGACTGAATAGGAGAGGAGGGCCCAGGCTTGTTTTTTGTTGTCCTGGCAGTCTCTCTGTTCTCCTAGCTTGGAGTGTGCCAAGCGTAACCCCCCTGCAATTGAAACCATGGCAGGGCAATGAAAGGCTACTCATCAAACATGTCCCCAACTATGGCTGATACTAGACAATGTTGATACTGATTATTGACTCAGCCAAAGCGCAAATACATATACTCCTCCTAGCTGCCAGTTGCATCTCGTCAAAACTCAGTGTCCTGCGCTTCAGTGTTTCGTATGAGGCAGATGTTTGTTCACACTGTCATTCTTGTGACACTCGCATGAAGGTCAGGGTCAGCCTGTTGCACGATACTCATAATTTTGCTAATCAAGCAGCATGACTTGAAAGCTTGCGAACAACATTTACAAACCAGATCAAACACAGAGTAAGATTCTCACCCCAAGCACTTGCATGTATGTGTATTTGATGACGGAATTGGAAACAAGCACACTGCCGAATTTAACTGCCCATGGAAATAAAAAATCATAAATTTGCAGTGTGTGTGTAGAAATTAGTTTCTTTGCTTGGATCATGTCATTCCAGAACGACATGTACAGTAAACGCTACTTGCAATCTAATCTCTAATAGAAGTGTGACATTTACTGCATCTGTCCGTGAGTTTTCATATGGGTTGACGGTGCAAGAAATTTCTGGGATCAAACTTAAAAAATCTTACAGCAAAAAGGATTATAGTTTTTACAGCTACAATGAACCTTACAATGTATTCTGAATCAAGTAGTGCCTTTCTGCAAAAATTAAGAAAACAAAATAATAAGCAATGGTTATTGCTTTAAATTATCCATGTCATTTGCAAAAACGATAGAAAAAAATCAACAAACAAAATATTGAATTCAATGACCAAATAAAAATGCAAGGCCTTATAGGATATAAAATTTGTCACTGTATGCTATCAGAATTTGCATAATTCTTTGAGAAAATACCGCACGTGTACGTACAGAGCCTAACTTTCTTTGGCCTTGTGGACCAGAAACAAATTTCAATTTCTCCACAGGTACCGGTACACCCCCTGTAACAATTTAAACCAATTTCCACTGCACTGAACTTTGAGAGAACATATTCATAAGAAGCAGGGTGCAAACGTTTCACTCCTTAGGTTTAGCTACAGCTGTACGTGCCTACCCAGACCCTAAAGGGCTCACACGGGTAAATAATTCCCCATAGAGACGTGTGTTAAAATTCAAATTTCAAAAAATTCTGTAAAATAGCTGGGAGAAATGAGGTGTTTCATCTTCATTACCCTGAATAAATGAGATATTACCTTTCATCCATCAGATTGCCAGGGTGGGTTGTTCTGCTCTAATTCTGTCCAGGGGTCCGCAAAGCCAGACTACGAGTTCTTGTCACTCAAAAAATCACCTATTTTCCGTACACGTACCCAATGAAATATAGTCCCCTCAAATTCCATCAGAAAAGCTTTCATCTTCCAACCAAAATGCAGTTTGTAGAGGAATTCATACTCAATATCTACAGCTATTCAGTTTTTTGCCAAACTACATCATTGATTTTTAATTATTTTTTTTCTTCATTTATTTTGGTATCTTTGGTACGAATTTGTGAAGGGGTCTGGGACAGTCCATTTTATTTACAGGTGTGAGCCCTATAGTGGAGGTCATATTTCTTATTTGACTTTTAAGCATCATAAATGTGTTTTTTATGATATTTGCCCCTACATCATATGAGAAATTACACTTTCAAGGATTATAAAGCTTCTCAAAGGGACACTTTTAGAAATTCATGCCCTTTAGGGTTTTTTTAAAATAAATCTTGCAGTTTTGATCAGTTCTTCATAAGATGAATACATAGATCCAGGCAGTTATCCTTGATTGTGGGTGTGTCATCATCACCTTATAGCCTACAAAGTACTTGATAAGACTTTGTTTTGTCAAACAGACTAACTTTATGTATTTTGAGCTGTTTCAGTGGTAGCCAAAACAAAGAAATACATTAAAATAACACAGTCGTTCAAAGTTGTGTGATACTGATGACTGACTATGTACTAAGATCTAGTGACAAGAACATAATATTAAGAAAAGAAATAGTAGCAAGGCAGAGTTGAGGAGGGGGGGGGGGGGAGTAGAGGAGAGAGGTAGAGAGAGGGGGGTAGGGAGGGGAAGGGGAGGGAGGAAGAGATCTGACACAATACAAGATACACAATACAAGATTAACACAGTCATTCAAAGTTGTGTGATACTGATGACTGCTATTTACTAAGATCTAGTACCACAAGAACATAATATTAAGAAAAGAAATTGTAGCAAGGAAGAATGGGGGGAGGGGGAGGGAGTAGAGGAGAGAGGTAGGGGGAGGGGGGTAGGGAGCAGAAGGGGAGGGAGGAAGAGATCTGACAAAATACAAGAAGTCATTCAAAGTTGTGTGGTACTGATGACTGCTCTTTACTAAGATCTAGTACCACAAGAACATAATATTAAGAAAAGAAATTGTAGCAAGATAGAGTTGGGGGGGGGGAGTAGAGGAGAGAGGTAGAGGGAGGGGGGAGTGGGGATTAGAAGGGGGAGGGAGGAAGAGAGATCTGACACAATACAAGATCAACATAAACCAGCAGAGCTTGTATGGGATGAATACTTCCCATAGACTTGCATGTATTGCGTGCATTCTCTATAGGGCTCACACGGGTAAATAATTCCCCATAGAGACGTGTGTTAAAATTCAAATTTCAAAAAATTCTGTAAAATAGCTGGGAGAAATGAGGTGTTTCATCTTCATTAACCTGAATAAATGAGATATTACCTTTCATCCATCAGATTGCCAGGGTGGGTTGTTCTGCTCTAATTCTGTCCAGGGGTCCGCAAAGCCAGACTACGAGTTCTTGTCACTCAAAAAATCACCTATTTTCCGTACACGTACCCAATGAAATATAGTCCCCTCAAATTCCATCAGAAAAGCTTTCATCTTCCAACCAAAATGCAGTTTGTAGAGGAATTCATACTCAATATCTACAGCTATTCAGTTTTTTGCCAAACTACATCACTGATTTTTAATTAATTTTTTTTCTTCATTTATTTTGGTATCTTTGGTACGAATTTGTGAAGGGGTCTGGGACAGTCCATTTTATTTACAGGTGTGAGCCCTAAAATGCACCCTTCACCCTATTACAGTCCTTTCAACCATTCTAACATATCCAGGGCTATACACCAGTAGTCTACTTCAAAAAGCAGAGGGTGAGAAAGGATTCCAGCACAGTTTATTGTGCAGGGAATATGAAGTCCCTCACTCCGAAACACGCCTTAAGAAAGAATACAATAGAGGTGGACAAAGAAGCGTAGAGAAAGCAATCAATTCTCATTACAAATTAATGATGTCCTGGCTGTTCTGCTCAAGGCAAGCACACTTCACACACACACCGTCACAACTACCTGTTGGTGTACTGCCCCCTATGGGGACAAAACAATGTAGCAGATGGGCATCTGAAAGTTCAGCTAAATAGCGGTCATCTACATGTAACTCTTGACATTATCATTACCAACCTGCTACTTCGATGTTTGTTATGTCAATGGCAAATTGAAAGACTGATCTAAGAACACCATATTGGTAGAGCAGGAGTTTCATATTGTTAATCATTATTAATCCATAATAAACCTTACACTTTTATTCATCAACTGTTTTGTAAATAATTGCCAAGATAGAATCTACATGTACATGATGTGGGACAACAGCATACGAGATATACGTAGTTTAGGAAATCTTAAAATTACAAGAATTGAATTAACACGTATTGCTTGAAAAGCAATAGAAGCATGCAAGCTTAGTGACTTTTAAGGTTTAATTTTGAAAGTCACTTTCACAGTACAAATTGCTCTACTTCTCTGGGTAGTTAAAGTCTTTCTCACAAATGGGCATTGAATAAACAAAGAAGAATGAAATGATTTTATAGATAATGGTGGCCAATTATGTGGATTTACAATTACTACAGGAGTGATATTTTCAGCATTTCATAAGATACATGTACTAATTGAGACTTAAATTTCAATACGATACAAACATGCATGTTTGTAAGAAGATAATCAAAGAATTGAACACTTCTGTTTTAAGTGGGGCATGAAAGGTGAGAAAGCAAGCTCAGATGCTGTCATCTGGATGTCCAGTTGTCTATGACAAGATTGCCTATGATGAATGACACACTAATGGTGCTTGCAACTAGTGTTGCTTAGCAATACTAGAAATAATGGAACTGCCATGTCATCATGCTGCCTTGTAAAAGGCAGCTCCGCCAATAGGAGAAAAACAATCATGCTAAATTAGCCACAGTCCAATAGCTGCAAACGGAAAAGCAGCAATGGAGCATGCCACTTTTCCTCCTACTACATACATCATTACGACACACTTGATCAGCCACACAAAATTAATGAAGTATCAATGCCACGGGTAAAAAAGCACAGTTGCAACACTTAATCGCCATCTCGATATTAGGAAAATGCCCACTTAGGAATTTATCTGCTCAGTGTTGCACGGGCATGTATGAACTGGGTTCCTCAGCTGCAACAATGCCCTTGACTAACCTTGCTCCATATAATCGTTACTTAATGAAGGCAGCACTTCGCCAGAAGCAATGACAATGGCAGCACAGTTTGTGGACTGGAAAGTTTGACATTCATGCTTCATGCCTCCTTCCTAGTGCGCATGCACTCACCTGATAATGAGCGAGAGAATCCACAACGTTCACTGTGTGTCATATTGATATGTGTACACTGTACCTACAGTGTAGTTCATTAGACAAGAAGATATTCTATGCAGAAAAAGAAGCTAGAGCAATTCAATTAACCCATTAGCAACTAAACTGTCTGAAACCGCCTGTCTTATTACATGTATTTCCTAAAATGCCCAAAACCGCCAGTCTTATTACTCCCTGAAATCGCCCATCCATTTTCTTTTATAAATTATAGTTTTATCATTTACCATTTTTTTTTCATATAAAACATAAAATATGTAATTTACAAGAGTCAATGTCAGAATTACTTCTGTGACACACCATTCTCTTGGGTAAGTCTTGATAGGCTTTCAAATAAACATTATTTATAATAGACAAAAATAAACATGCAGTGAGGCATTTTAAAACATTTAGGAATTTGTCAAAATGAGAGTAATATTGCTATGTATAGGGAACCATAGGCCATTATGTACAGAATCTTCAGTTGCTAAAAGGGTCAATCAGCAAACAGATGGGAGAAAAAGAAAGGTAGATAAAAAAGAGAGCAACATTTTCCACTACAACTGTATCCTACAGTACATTTTTCTCAGCCAATATGATCAGTCAATATTTCATCACTTCATCACAAGTTTGATGAAATCTGATTTTTCACCCCTCACAAAATATTAGCACTGCCAAAATGAGTTTTGCAATACCTTTTCACTTCAGCCTTTTTTCAAATGGAGCAAAGACATAAAAAATTTGCAAATCTTTGAGTTCTATGCTATGCAGTAGCTATGACATGAAATAGCATTTTCATACCTGTACCACTGTTAACAGAGTCTCATACTTGGTACATAGGAAAAGGTAAATTTTGCATTTAACGCACTACTACAATTGTAGTGTATCTTTTGCAGAATGTTGTTGCTAATATTTCCTTTCAAAAAGAGTGGTTTGAAGAAGCTTTTGTCTAGAAGTTTACATCACAATTAGATACAGTTTGTAAAAGATTCTAATCTTTATTGTCCAAACAGTTGCTTACAACAATGACAAAACTTTTTAGCTTGAGATGTTTGACTGCATCATACACCCATTTCTGCTGTAGTTCAAGTATATTAGTTTGTTCTCTACTTTTTTTTTCTTAAGTTGAAGAAGGGAGCAATACATGTACAATTTTGCACTGTATCTCTCTGGGTTAAAACATTACATACTGATCACACTAAGTTTGTAACCTTAGCTTACATGTCTACTTAGAATCAACATCTTGCTTGCTGATATTTTGAAGGTTGAAAATTCAAATCTGCTCCTTGATTACTCACCCACAAAATTGGCATTTTCAGCATGGTGATGATTTTGCTTTAAATTGCAGACTTGCAGCTTGCATTGTACATGTACATGTTGTACATCGATATGACAATGATGAATGATTTGAGAAAATGATGATTTGAAAATTATTTTGAGATGGGTCTTTTGTATTTCCTTTGTCTATTTTAGGAATACCTCTCAAGCATATTTCCATAAAACAAAGGCTGGATAAACACATTAACAATGAATTGCTGAAGACAAATCAAATATTTCTATTCGGAAGGTTGCCCTTAGAGATGAATCTTGGGCAAAGATGCTGCCTGTCTTTCACCAAGTAGCATCCCACACAGCTGATTTACGACAAAATTTACCCAAAGGTCAATCCTGACAGACTGAATATAACTTCACTTGATCACAGAGGGGATTACAGTTCACTCAATGCTGCACCCTGGAGGCCAAAGTCGGTATGCCTTACTGATGCCGAGCACTGTTCATTACGCCTAGCTGAAGCCAGAAATCCAAGCTCAAGAGCAGTTCACGTACTGTAATGGAAATATTCAGAATGCTTCTGGCTGTCATGTGTGAAAAAGTAGAGGAAGAGGCATCAGTATGGGTTCATAAACTTTGAGGTGGCTCAGCTAAATGGGAGGGGTTTAATTAGACACTCACACAAAGTATAGCTTTCGCCATACTACCTCATACATTGAACAGCCAACTAGTAATCCATGTCAAGCTTCTCTAGGGGCAAGATATATTCGAGATGATGGAATCCTTTTATTACATTTTTGCATCAACCCCCCTCCCTCCCACACACACACACACCCTTTCTCATCCCCCCTACAGGTACATTGTATGTACATTGTACTTTATGCCGACACTAGTATATGATGCATTTCATAGTTTTCAGTTGGCTCATTCAGTTCGATATATGCAGGAACATGGTACATAGGCACTACATTTTTTTTTTCTTAAAGTCTGAAAGGATTACACTATCACATTTCTCATGTTGAGCATCTCTTGGGTGTATCAATTTCCAAAGTATACAGTAGCTACATTGCACATGTACACCTGTAGCTTCAGTATCTTGATTTGAGCAAAATATAATGTGAAACATTTGACAATCTACAAAGTTGTAATTCTGTAAGCCATCATCAGATCAGATGATTATGATCCAATAAGGTATGATTTGATCACCTGATTTTGCCAATCTCTGATGTAAGAACAAGATGAGCAAGTTTGGCAAGGAGTGGCTAGGAGCGTGTTTCTAATAGGCCCGTTCACAAACAACGAAAATCAAAATTTCAATCGCGATCCAAATTTCGATTTTTTTTTTCGACCGTTCATACACAGGGAAAAATCGCACTTCGCAGCAAGGAAAGAACGATCAGTGGCCAAACTGCGCATGCGCGAATCTTGCATGACCGAAGACTGACCCCGCAGTCCCAATAGAGTTTCGCACGCGCTACGAACGATGGGATTAAAAATACCGATTTCCGAATCTCGATCGCGCTCACACACACGACGCTTGGCAAAATAATCGCGATTATTCTGAAAAATCGCACTAATAGTGCGAGTTGGATCGTGATAAGGATCGCGGTAATTAGTGAGATTTTTCTGTCCACACTGCAAAAAATTTCGAAATTTTGATCGCGATAAGAAAATCGATTTTTAAATCGTACTTTTTCCCTTGTGTGTGAACAGGCCTATTGAGAGCACCTCACATCACCTCGCATCACCGCCAATTTTGTCTCCCGCATCACCTCGTATTTTACAACCACTCGAGCTGTTTCTACTGAGTGATAAAATACATGGTGATGCGAGGTGGCGTGCAAAATGCAGTGAATCCAGAAGTCATGCATTTTCAGGTCACAGATCGGGTCACACTGCCTCTGCACTGCCATTTTGTGGTAGGCCACTGAATTTCGTTTAGTCATTCCATTCAAAATGCCCCTCACCAACATACATTGTATCCTGCCACTTGGTTATTAGGAATCGTTGCAGGTCTAGGAGCTCCGACATACTAACGTTAGTATTCCAGCGAAAACGAATTAGGGAATCTACAACTTCGAGACGATACCATATTATGGGAAAATGAACGCAGTGTAAAAATCAGAGTATATAGTTTAATAGGCTGTCGGGCACGCAAACAATAGACAATGAATGCAAGCAATTCACATGTACTGTACCACCTCATGTATTTAGTAGGAGTTGGTACAAGGCATGATGTGTACGAAACTGTGGTCGCTGTGTACACAAGTGTCGGAGTGTGCGATGAACCAATTTGAAAAGCGCGGGGCGAAAGCTCCCAATAATTTGAGACTTCCGGTACACCGCAGATTTCGCTACCCGAAGCATTAATACCATACTACAAAAGTACACTAATCTATGCACAAACCCCAAGGCGATTGTTTTATTGTTCAGCTCTAGCCGCTTCTGCCAAAGAGTCAAATAGAAGACTTATCAATCACACTCATCAAGTGATGGCATTCTCTATTTGAGGAGTACAGATCATACTTGTTGCTATGTTAATGTCAGGTATCTACTGTACATGTACTCTAGTCCTGCCAGTCCAGGTCCATGCATCGTAATTTACCAATGACCAAATGAGACACACGACTGCAATGTATTTACCCTAATACTGTATACGCTGTATATTTCGCGTGGGTTTTATTTTCGCGAATTTCGCGAGTCGGGAGCTATTCGCGAAATTAACAACACGCGAAAATATTACCTTCCAAAATGAATCCCTTGCCTTGATGATACGAACATTTCAGTACTAGTATACCATGTCACGGCTTACCGAACAGACCATACTGGCCAAGCTTGTTTACTTACATAAATCACGTCCACGTCTAACTACTAGTATACACAGCCCAGTCGCTGTTGTAGCATTCACACAGCACAGCGTATTAACAGCATCTGGGTGTGGTTAGGCTAGTCCACGTCTACTTACGAATACTAAAGTATTGAGTACTCGTACCATTCGTCAGAAATCTAGCGCGATGCACTTAACATTTCAAAAATGTTGAATTCTAACTTACTAGTTCGCAGAGTTTGGTAAGTTTTTTTCTTGCAATGTATAACTAGTATCATTCTTATTTGCGAGTAAGTTGAAAATTCACACTTTCTTTGCCACTTCATATTTTCTCTGGTCCCCCAAACGCGAATTTAACCACTCGCGAAAATGTGTGACAGCGGCAATTCGCGAAAATGTATGTACGCGAAAATTATAGCGTATACAGTACTTCTGTACTAGTGTCTGGATCAGCTCTCATCTCATCTAGTTTGTTCCTACTGGTAACATTAAGGTTGTATCTTGATCACATTAAATGCCATTATCACAATTGGTGTGCATCAATTATTAACTTTGTTGGCAGTTCACAAGCTTCAATGAACTGATCATTTAGGCCCTCTAGCACATTATAATGAGAATAACAGCTACAGGCACAATGTATTACCTTCATGCTTACTGGTTGACAAAGACATTACTGGTCTGCTAAACTGTACCTTTGCTGTCATAAAAGGTATTCATGAGAAAACACAATAAAGCCCTGGTGTAACAAGTAGTGTGGCTTCTGGAAGAGCAAAGAGGATTAAACGGGTTGGTGCTCAAACAAAGCAGTATTGTTACATGTTCTCTTCATAGCAAACTTAAATTGATGTAATGGAGCAGTGACTCTCACAAAAGCACAAGATTAACCCATGTGGGTTGAATAAAGAAGGCAGCATGTCCATTCTAAGAGGGTTTGTTTGTTTGTTTTGTTTTGTTTTTTTGTTTTGTTTTGTTTTGTTTTGTTGTTTTTTTTTTTTTTTTTTTTTGGGGGGGGACATAGTATCAATACCTGTAAAACCAATAACATGTAACTGCACCCAGCCTTACAAACTGCATATAGCCATGACCATTGGTAAAGGTGTGCACACATGAACATAACATCCATTTACTTTGATGCAATTGTTGTTCCAAAACGTACATGTACATGTAAACAAGTATATGCTGAATTGACATTCTTTTTTTTTTTTACGCATGGTACAAGAATTTATTTGTTAACACTTTGTTTGTGAATCTTTTTTCCTATATACACCTGTACATACCTGTATCATTCCCTAGTTAATAAGCACTGAACACTTTATTTCAACCAAGCAGTGCAAAGAGCAAAAAGTTAATTGTCTTCCACTTTATTTGTAGGAAACATTCTTTGATAATGTGAACATTTTCCCTGTTCCACTACCCATTTCCTATCTTCTCACATTTCATGATCAAAATGTTTGTAATATACATCATAATGATGTAGATGGATCATGGCTTTTTAGAGAGAACTCTACTCTGAATTAAAGTTACTGAGTCAATGCATTCAATGCCAAGTCCCCTCATGTAAATCTTGGAGATTTTAAAATCAAGTGTGTGTGTGCATATGTGCACAACCTTCTTCTATTCAAAGTGCAGAACATATCATAAAGGTATATGCTTAGTCTGAAAGCATGGGAAAATCAAATCTACCGATACTAGAACACTTTGTATGATTTGGAGCTTGATGAGGGATGGCACATGACATACGCATACAGTACTCCAAACATCTATAATATGGCACAATTTATTTATTTTGTTCGCACTGATCGGCTCAAAACATATTCATGGGTTCTTGAATTCACACTGTGCAATTTTCAACCCATTCAACATGTGCAGATAAAATTGTGAAGATATTTTCGCTGGTGTCAGAATTTGTGCTCGCCAAAAGTAGCATGAAATACGCAAAAATTTCTGTGTTCATGGTAGATATGTACAGGTATTGTATTTCTGATGCAATCTCACCTTTGTAGGAGCACTGTTGATTTGCACTCTGCTGTGGCCTGCTACTTCATGTCCTCTCCCATTGTCATGGTCCTCCGCTGCCCTGGGATCCGCTACTTCCTCCCATGGCAGTTTGGATCGCCCTCTACCTGCACTGAAAAAACGCTTTTGGGGCTGAGACTCTGGATTGGCGGCATTCCCCATTGAATATTTGCCCCTTGTGGGAGATGGTTGGGAAAGCTCGATTCCAGGATCAGTGAATGCACGCTCTTTAGCACTAGTGTTCCGAGCTGCTTTCAGGATCCATTCTGTGTCATGACCCCCAGAGGGGTTTCTGCCTGTGGGTGCAGCTGACGAAGGAGTTTGCGAGGCATACTCTACCAACCCATCTTCATTGAGTCTTGGCAGCTGCCGTCTTGCTAATCTCGCCTGCACTGCACGCATCACACCTTCCTCTGACATTTCAAGTTCAACCTTGTCAACAGCATCAATGAGTGGACCTATTCTTGTTGGCCCCATTGCTTGGGCAAGGACAGCAAAAAGCTCCAATGATGCTTGTCGGATCCTCCTCTTTGGATCATTAAGGCATTGCGATAAAGTCCTGCAAAGCATTGGCAGATCAAAGTCATAGCTAGGAAAGGTGAGAAGAGCAGCAATTATGATATTTAAAGCTTCCTCTCTGACGCCCGATTTCCGATGGTTCTTCAGCTCTGATACTGCATGAACAACTGCTTTGGAACCAGCAACCTGCATAAGCTGTATCATGACCTTCATGTTTGCTTGTCTTATAACAGTCTTGTTGTCTCCAAAGCGCTTTGACAATGCAGTCACAACATGTCTAAGATATGGCTTGATGTTCTGGTCCAGTTTTCCAACAAGCTCTTGAAATAGTTCCAGAGTGTGAAGGCCAACTTTGAAATTAGAATCATCCAATAAGTTGCACAGGAAACTAACAAAATTGATCATGTGTGGAATCAATGGCGCTGTGTCCTTCAGATCTGAGATGATAGCATTGAGTTCCTGTACACCCGATGCCCTCTCAGTCCAGTGCTCTTGATTGGATAATTGATCCAAAACATCTTGTGGGATAATGCCAAAGTGCAAAGTAGAATGTCTGTGCTGTTGGTCATTCTTTACGGGTGCACTTTTAGCTTTGATGTCAGAGGTTCTATTCGAGTTCCAATCAAGAGCACTACCTGGTTGCGAAGTTCCAGGATCTGGTCGCCCAGTACGCTTGCAGTAATTAGACCTGACAGTTGGTGGCAAGTTGTCAATGTAAGATTCAAAGGTTGCCTCTCCTACGAGGGAGCATATTCTATCAAGAGAAACACCAGCTGTCACCATCAAATTTGTATCCTCTGTGAACTTTTTAGCCAATGCCCCTGCCACAATTGAGAGGTCAGTTTTGGAGAATTCCCCTGTTAGAAGGACGGGTATAGAAACTGCCATTTCTGACCTGATTTTCGGGTCATCGCTTTCTAACCCAAACTTCACGATGGAGTTGAAGATTGGCTCAACATTTGAAGTATTCTTCATGTACATGTGCAATGTCTGAACAGCTGCCTTCCGAATTGAGACCTTGGGATCACCAAAGTTTGAAATAAGGTCTGACAATACAAGCATCATGCACGAATCAAGGTCTTGTTTGAGAATTGGCACCATGTCCATAATAAATTGGATGCACTTAACTCGCACATCCTTATTCGCGTCTCGCAGAACAACTGCAAGACCTTTGAATAAGGAGCGCGTATTCTTGAATGGTACTTTACCTCCATTTTTCCTTACTCTTGAAATCAACTCGTCTATGATATATTCTCTGTGTTGGGCATAGCTATCGTCTCGCAACTGCCGGAAAAGATCATCTTCATCCATAGTTTGCTTGATGTCCGCATCGTTCCCATTCATTACCGTGCGGCGCTCACCTTGCCCGAAGTTGTATACAGGCAACTTGGCAACCGTTCCGGCCATCGAAGCAGCATACAAGTCGCATTACCCTCTGTTGTCTCGTGTGACACTCATAGTGAGATGATAAGGTGCCACTTGTAAATGATCCGTTGCACAATCACATCTTCTGCGGAAGTTCATTTCCGAGGAAAATAGACTGAAATGCGATCAGGCCAGCGATATAAACATTCAGCAATTTACATGGCAATGCGAAAATGGCGAGAGACGGCGATTTGTCACGTGACCTAAATATTAGTTGATAACCGCTCAAGAGGTGGCGCTCTCCGATATGTAGCGTTCAGATTTGATAGCAGGTCCATCAAGGTAATACTAGAGTAACCGGGGAGCCGAAAGCCAGAGGTCGAGTTCCACTCCCTCTGCAAACTAAGTAGACCATGCTTATTTTCAAGCTTTTGTTGTAACAAACAACATTCCACTGGTCTACCTCGAAAAATGTGTTGCGAAAGCCTCCAAATCCAAGATGGCGTCCAAGATGGCCGCCATATTTACTGAATTTGTTATTTGAAAGATAGAATTTGATAGTAACATCAGATTTCAACAAATTTGATGTCATATGAAAGAGAATAAAATTTTCTACAAGTTGATACCATTTTTGTGGGTTATTGTGATAACTGGAAAAAATACTCATTTTTTTTTATTTTTCTGAAAAAAGGAAAATCATGAAAATGCTTGATTCAGCATAATTCACAAAAAGACTGAAGGATTATCTTGAAACGTTTTAAGAATTTTGTTTGACATATAATCAATATTTGGAGAAAGTAAGGGGTCAGTACCATTTTCGGTTCAGGAGTTATAATGTCTCAAACTTGAAAACTCACTATGTAAAAATGGCCACTTTCGTTGTGACAAGACCTTGTTGGTCGTAAAATAGTCTGCGCGCACCAAGACTACTACACGCACCACTGGCACTGGTGCTTGTACGTAGCACTAGCAGAGCCAGTGGTGCGTGTAGTAGTCTTGGCAAACGCAGACTTTTCCTTTGACAAACAAGGGTTTGTGCCTTCAAACTAACTTTTCATACCAAGTGGTAGCTCAGGTATAACGCTGATCGCTATACTTCAAAGTAGATTGTTCTGAAGCAGATGAGATGAAGCAAAAAATATTTTTCAAATAGAGGCAGTAGCTTGAAACTTGGCACCAATCGTGATTTAGATCAACCACTCAAAAAAAAAAATCAAGATGACAGCCATCAAAGTTGACATAAGGCGTTTTCATACCAGCCCAATAAAAATCCAAGCTCGAGATATTTTTCGCGATCGCAAATTAGCACGCTATTTCATTTCCTATTCACATCAGCCCGAACATTATCAAATAGCGCGCTAGTTCGCATTAATTATCCTGCTATTTCGGAAATTTCTCGAGTTGGACCCGTGAAATTTTCTCGATCAAATAGCGCGCTATTTTGTATTCACATTATCAAATAGCGTGCTATCTCGTGATTGGGTTAATTTCCCAAGTCAGAAAATAGTGCGCTATTTCGAAACACCGGGCTGATGTGAAAATGCCTACTGTGTATTGTGCCAAATTAAATGTAACGCTATGGTTATTCATGGATCCTTATAAATGTTGCCTGCCAGTACATCCACCTGACAGCAAGCCCGGTATTTGGCAATATGTTAACAGAAAAAGTTTGTTAATGTATTCAAAACAGCACAATGAAATAGATGCTTCCCAAAGTGTTGATTGACGTACCATTCTGGTCACTTCATCTACACAGGTTCATTCTTTGTTAGAATACGAATTCCATAAATTGCTATGTTGGGCAAGCTGCTGCATTATGTCGCTTTGAATTGAGTGAAGTGCCTAACCAACTGAGAAAAATGAAAGGTCATTTGTACCCATGTGCACATGAGCTATCTCCGAACTGGCTTATTGAATCATGATTCATGTTTTAAACCACACACAGTCTTTTGATGCCCTGCACAAAGATCGTACTACGATCTTTGCCCTGCATTCAAATCATACATGAGTACCTTGTACGAAGCAAGTCAATGTCTCATTCATTGCAAGGTCAAATGCATTATAAGCAATATTTTGTTTAAACATTCTGACTGTGAAAATTATTTGCATGATGATTTCAATAAGAAAATCAAAGAGTTTACTTTAAACTGCTTGCCTAATGTCCTAAACTACCTTCAAGGCGAAGATGCAAGAAAAAAAATGGCTAATTAAGAAAATAAGAAAATATGGGATATTCTTAATCATAATATCAAGAATTGTCCTAGTTATGTAAAAAGTGAGGTATCAGTGGAAGGGTTTTATTTTGCTCTATCTGATGATTATGGACTTATGTGTTTCAAAGAATTTCTCGTTTTGTGATTAGACTCTTCATATATCTCATTCTTTTTGATTTGATGTCAAAGTGAAAAATCTATTTGATGTCAAAATGGAAAATCTAGTGACAATTTTTGTACCCCTCCGTAGAAGACTTGGGAGGTGATGACATCATGACATCAGTGGTATCTCCTAATGACATTGATTCCTGAAAAAAGTCTGAAAAAAGTTTGGGGGAGGGGGGGGGGCTTGCCCCCCCCCCCCCCCCCCCCTCCATTTTTTTAGTAGGAGCCTAGTAACACATAGGAATACATAGTGTCTAACCACTTATCCCCCACACACACACACACACATACTTTTTTTTTTTTTTTTTTTTTAACCCCGGAAGTGGCACCAGAAAAAAAGAATGTGGTTAAGCTATTTTTGTTTTACTTGTTAGTCAAATGGAAGCCTGTTGCAAGTTGCACCAGAAAGCAAGGCCTCTTTTTTTTTTTTTTTTTTTTTTTTTTTTGCTTGTCAGCTGAAAACCCTGGAAGTGACACAAGAAAGTTACACTGAAGGCCTTTTTTTTTTTTTTTTTGCTTGGTAGCTAGCTATAATGAAACCTGGAAGTGGCACCAGAAATGGTAAACTGCCCTCTTACTTTTAAAGGACAAGTTCACCTTCATAAACATAAGGATTGAGAGAATGCAGCAATATTAGTAGAACACATCAGTGAAAGTTTGAGGAAAATTGGACAATCGATGCAAAAGTTATGAATTTTTAAAATTTTTGTGTTGGAATTGCTGGATGAGGAGACTACTACAGCTTGTGATGTCATATGAGTACAACAGTATAAAGAAAATGTAAAGAAAATTCAACATATTTTCATTTTTTTCACATAATAAAAGAGCATTGGCTTGCCTCTTTCTAAAGGTAGGGGGAATGATATTACCCATAACATATGTCGGTAACGAGTCAAGGGAATGTGTACTTTTTTCAAAAGATGAAATTTTGTGAAATTCTCTTTATATTTCCCTTATATTGTTGTACGCATGTGACATCGTACACTGCAGTAGTCTTATCATCCAGCGGTTACTGCACAAAAGCTTCAAAAATTCATAACTTTTGAACGGATTGTCCAATTTTCTTCAAACTTTCAATGATGTGTTCTACTAATATTGCTACATTTTCTCAATCCTTATGTTTATGAAGGTGAATTGTCCTTTAAAAATGTGGCGCTGGCCGTGTTCAGTAAATCAAGTACAATTAGACTTATCAATCTTATTTGTGATGTTGTCATCTATTTTCTGTCTCATGCAGCAGTTATTATTGCCATTATTTTGATATCATTCTGATTTTTATTTTCATTCTCATTCTTTGTTATCCCTATCTTTATATTTCTAATAGTTATTATTTTCATACACATTATCATCTGATCTGAGCTGCTTAAAGATTAGGCTTACAGATAAAGATTAAAGATTGCAAGACTTGGGGATGTTCACCTTTTTTTTTTTTTTTTTTTCATTGATGTTATTTGGTCAAATCAGGGAAGTTTCATATCACCTCCCTGGTCAAATGCACATTTTCTGTTCTCCATGCCAATAACTCGATTGTTTTGGAACCTGCATATTCAACAACAATTCTTATAGGCAGGTTCAATCATGTTTTTCTATTTTAAATACCAATCAGTTGTAATCTTGAAGTCGATCTGTGTTCATTGTGTTCATCAATAAAATTTGTAATTAAAAATGATATTATTATTACTGTTACTGTTATTAATTTGTCAACACTAACAAGATACCCCCCCCCCAAAAAAAAAAAAAAAAAAAAGGAAGAGATGCATTATCTCATTTGTACTACACATGCATCACTGTCAGGCTCAGGTACATCAAGATGGGCTGTCTGGCATTGGGGAAACTAACTGAACCTTGCATGTGTCAATGATTTTGAACAGTGCGTACAATGCAAAGAGGTTTTTGTGCCAGTCGCCACGCAAAGCACGCAAGGGGTTACTAGTAATTGATCAGGCCAAAGACCTCCTCCTGTGTATCAAAGGTACGGATAGCTTTTTGAAAAAAGATTGTTTTGGATCATCTAGGAACCAACATATACATTTGTAGTGGCAGATTACATCATATCACAAAAGTCAAGCAGGCACTTTTTCATGGATTATTTTTTTTTCTTCCACACTGTATACCACATACTTTTAAAGTTATTGTGTCATATTTTCTTGAATGGATATTCCGGAACCTGCATAAATGATTATTGATTTTAATGATTCACTTCATTTACTACGCAGAGGTTTTGTTGGTCTATGAATATGCTGCACACTCAGTAAATCAGCAATCATGGAGCTCAATTCACTGCATATGCAATTCTGTATGAATGGGCTCAAAGAGCAAATTCTGTTGCAATTCCAACTACTAGATGAACAAAAGAATCAATGCAGTGCACTTCTTACATCGTTTTTTGTTTTTGTGTTTGTTTGTTTGTTTTGTGTTTGTTTGTTTGTTTGTTTTTTTGATTGGGTACCATGGGTCTCAACTGGTTTAACATTAATGTGCATTTATCACCCTAGAAAGACTCCATTGTAATACAAGAAACATCCAGACCTCTCAACAGCATTAACATTATGTGAGACAAGAAAGTTACTGGAATATTCATATAAAACTCTTTATTACAAAGGATATGTTACAAGAGTCATACAAAGAAGCATAGTAAAGTTGGAAAAAATATGGAACTAGCATACTACAGACAAAAAAAAAATGAACTGTCAGATAATATCAAGTATTACAAGCAAATATTCTTCTTCAAGGCAACAAGCTTCCAATGCCCTAGACTCTCACAAATATTGTTTATATAGAAAACAAGGGGTAGAGAAGACATAAATGATGTTCCTTTACTGATTCAATGTCAAACTGTCGGGTTCCTAAAGCAAATCCTTACAGCATACAATCCTTTTTTTTTTTCTTCTCCTACATTGTATTGTGTTTTTATAACTGGGCTGCTGGCAAGCATTGCATTTTGAAGAGAGCAATTGGAACTGAGCACGGCTTTCAGCCTATCTACCTCACAAGACTTAGTGGCACATAAACACACACAGTGACCATCTTGCCCGCAGACTTGAGAATGCTATCACCAACACTGCACTCTACTGTATGACTGCACTCCAATAATACAATCCTTTACTTTTATCATTAGTGTACATCTTACATGTACTTGATGCAGCCAGTTTGAAAAAAAGGAGTAAATTCAGCTAAATGCACTTCTATTATGTGTTAATCAGCTCTGTTTATTACAATTTAGATCCTTTCTCTCACAGCATTTGATGCATCCATTGCAAAACATATGTATGGGGGGGGGAGGGGGTCACAGGGGGCCAAAGGGGTTGAAAGTTATGTCTTTTTGCTTTGTATTATCTCATACCTCTAACCTTTGCCAGTCATCCTCAAGCAGAATGAAGACATATGTGCCATTAACCCTTTATGTGTCAATGACATAAATGCGTACAAATTTCACACACATGCCTATGGCCTGGAAATTCATGGGCAGGTAGAGGGTCAATAGAACTACAGACCCAAATGGGTCTAGCGCTCACCTGAGTCTCAGAAGTTCACCTTCCATGCATTCTTGCAGACTATTACCAGGGGAAGACGTAGCAAATATTGAAATCTTTGGGAGGCCAGGGAGCATAGTATCCATTTGTGTATTCTACTATACTGGCTAAGCTTTGTACCTGCCACATCATTCTGATGAAAATTTGAACATGCATTTTCAAAAAAGATTAAAATAGTCAAACGTGAATGCTGGCCCTGCAATTAGGTCCCGGCCCAAAGGGGACCTCCCTTAGATCTGCCGTTAAAACAAAACAAAACATGAAATTACATTCATTAATGTATTTACTCATAGCATTGACTCCATTATGTATGGTTTGAGAGGAGATCTTTCAAAAGACTTTCTAAGGTGGGGCATTTGAACAAACTGAGATCCTATGACCCTAGTGATGCCACCTACCAAGTTTGGGGGAAATCCATCACGGAGCTTCCAAGAAGTTGAAATTGGAAAAAAGTTTACACATGACACATGCCAGATGACAAATGGTAGCAACAGCTCACTTAGGCCATTGGCTCAGGAGGGTTAAAACAAAAAAAACAATGACTAGAGAAATGCTTTGTTTCAGTATCATACAAGTACCATCGGCTACTAGGTGTGACACAAAATCCTAGCCACAAATAGTTTACTGGGAAATGGACATGCATGCAAATAGTAGATCTAACATGATGGGTAGAAGCCCTCATTCATGTCACACACCAGTCCACTTCCTGGACTGTTTTCTAAATGATTCACGTTACGTTATGTATGGTTAATGGGCAGCTGAGATTGTATTGCTGGCATTGAGCACATATATAAGCTACACCATCGAGATAGCTTGATTTTTTTTTTGGGGGGGGGGAGGGGCGGACAGATCAGCGGGGATATCGCGGTCTATGGGCTGGCGTGATTTGTGTGGGTAAGTGCACGCAGTGGTATCGCGCGTGGTGGGGATGTATACAATGACAAAAATCACCAGGATCTGGACTAGTCACACACCTAAAAACCACTGTGGTGCCTGAACGGACGAGCCATTGTCACCTCAAGATCTCACATGATCTGATATTTAGTTGACTATCTAACTTTTATTCAATTCCAATGAGTGAAACTGCCTCACTCATTCCTATTAGCAGAATAAAGATTTCGAAAAAGTGCTTCCGCTCCTAAATGCTTGACATGCAGACAAACTTAGGCAGAAATATTACACACACTGTAATTCTGCCTGAGAATTACATCTTGATACAATATAAAGAGTCAAACCAGACACTGGCCAAAAGTCACAAAGGTGGTACAATCTTTTTTATGGGGCGCCAAGTGTTGCATGGCCTATTTTGTTACCATTTTGTAACGAAATGACAACATTTTGTCAATGAAATGACTGATTTCGTAACAAAATAGGCCATGCGACACTTGGCGCCCCATAAAAAACTACTGTCTTTGTCCATGGTTTGTACCACCTTCGTGAATTCGGGCCATTTCGTGAACTGCAAAGTTTGTGGCCGATTAAGGATTAAGGTATCAAATACATTATGCTTCTCTCCTTGACGTCATGCTGTTTGCAGACCATTCTCACATACTGGTTGTAAGCTTCTGAATACACACCCTTCTTTTTCTGAATCTCTGTTTTACACTTCGGGCAGGAGAGAGTTCTAGCATAAAAGAAGTGCACTTTATAAAAGTGAAGTTGTGAAAAAGGATCTTTAGAGACGACCAAGGTTCATCACTTTGTGTGACAAATACTGTAGTTCACTCAGGGTTGATAAGTTTTAGTCATTAAGGTGTAATTTTCAAGAGTATGAATTGTGTCACTAAAAAAAAATCTAAATTATGATATGCAAAATATAGAACATACAAAAGAATCTAAAGGGATGGTACAGTTTTGGTTTATATGGGGCTGCAGGTTTCCAACTGTGTGTGTGTGTGTGTGTGTGTGTGTGTGTGTGTGTGTGTGTGTGTGTGTGTGTGTGTGTGTGTGTGTGTGTGTTTGTGAGATAATGAGAAACCTTTAATGAAATATGAAAGAACATGTAATTCTTTGAGGAATTCAAAGTTATTTGATGAAAATTGGTCTTGAAATGGCTGAGCTATCCAAAGTGATCCTAATGAAATGTCAAAATAAACTTTCAATTCTCCTTAGAATTGTATGCTCTTTAATATTTCATCATGTGGTTTCTAAATATCTCGAAAGCATCAAAAGCTGAATCTTCCCCTGAACCAATACTTTACCATCACTTTAAAATATGACATACAAAAATATAACATTTCCTAACAAATGATATTACTATAATAAAACAGATGTGTATATGTGGTATCAAAATATGACAGAGATAAAGCAATGTGTAAAGTTAAACAATCTAGGCCAAACTTAAACCAGTATGAGAAATCACAAAGAAAGCATATTGTATAATACATCAGGCAGAACAACATAATTGACCTACAAGAATTACAGTATGTGGGACAGCATTGCACAATAACTGACATATTCAGTCTCTTCATCTGTTTACACTACAAACATCTGTACATTATGACAAACTCTTCTTCACTTTGGAAGGATAAATTTTCAAGACATTGCAGTCTTCTGTGCTAATTGAACAGAGTAATCATACCATTTTTTAAAACTAAGCATTTGAATAACAAATCATTTCTAATGGACCTTCTGGGCTTTTATTTCATCACCTCATTCAGAGCAAACTCCTTTTGCACTGACATCGACTCCATCCACATGGAACAAACCTTATTGTCTTTGTTTAACCTAAAACTGGATAATCAGATGCATCTTTATATCAGAATCATTTAAAATTGCCTGAATCAAGCTGTACATGGATAGATGATCTCCAGTGGCAGTGGTGATTTTACACACAACCAAGAGGTGCATAATGAACAAGTTTTAATCTACTTTGATTATCATCGGAGGGCAGTTCTTTGTGCTGTACAGCAAAACTTATAACATTGTACAGTGCAATATAAAATAAAATATAATGCAAATGCACAAGGATTACAACCAGTTAAGGCAGTTTGCAAATGTCATTAAATAATACTATAAAAAAAAACAATGCAAGCTTTTCAGCCAGTTTTTTTTTTTTCACGCTCAGCCAATTAATTTGAATTTTATGTGTGATTCTAATTTCACAGACTGACATGACAATTGAGCAAGCACTTCAAGCAGCTCACCACTGCCATGGCAGTAAAAGGCTTTAGCAGCACATGCTAGTCAAAGGTAACCAGTCTGCGTTATGTGAGCAAAATCACTCACACTAAGGGTGGGATTTCACGGAGCACGCGAACGATTTGCGAAGGACGCGAATGACAAAATCCAACATTCGGAAAAGTTTTTCTCCGAATGTTTTCCGACAATGAAGCCGAAAACTATTCTTGCGCAATTTGTGCGAAGTTCCCACGACGTATGTGCGACTGTCGTGTGTATCATTGCTAAAGTACAGCATGTTACGTACACGAAGAACACGCGACGGAAATGCGAACGAAACATTTTCAATAATCATGGGAGAAAATGTAGCAAGGAGAGGTGGAAGCAAGAAAAAAATCAACTCAAAAAGCTTTCTTGAGTTGAATTTTTTTTTCTTTCCTGTATTTCTCCTTTCTTTTTCTCTCATTTCTCTATCGTGTGTTTGCATACATTTTTTCCCCTTAGGACGTATCTCCACTAGTAAAGCATTTGTTCCTTTTTTTTTTTGCAGTTCTTCCAACACATAATCTCTATAGTTCAAATGAAATTTACATACTTAAGATTGATTTTAAGTGTATTCTGCGATTTTTTTTTGTATATCAAATATTCTTTCTCTTTGCTAGTCTTTAATTTCTTTCGTTACTATAGTTGTTAATATTTAATTGTTTGATGTTTAGATGTATACTACGATTTTTATTTGTAGAAAACGTACAGGGCATACATCCCCCCAAACGTGCGCTAAACGTTCGCGAGAATGTCTCAAAAGGTACGCGAACAGTTCGCGATTACGTCGTAAAATGATCGGAAAAACTTCGCAGATTTCGTGTAACATACGCGAGACATTCTCCGAAGTTTCGGAGTCTGTTTGGGGTTTCACGAACATTTTGCGAACATCGCGCGTGTCTTGCGAAGGTCTTGCGCATATGACGAAGCTTTAAAGACACTTTCGAGAACAATTCACGAGCAAATCCCGACTAAGTGTGCGGAAAAGGTTCGCAAAAAATTTCAAACTTTTTTGAAATTATCGCCGAAGTAAAAACGACATTCGCGAACAATTGACGATGCTTCCGAAGCCTCACGTTTGTTTGGCGATCTTTTGCAGACTAAAATGCGAATGCTGGATTTTGCCATTCGTGTCATTCGCAAATCGTTCGCGTGCTCCGTGAAATCCCACCCTAAAGGACTAGCAATTTTGAAAAAAATAAAAAACACTTCAAATTACATGTTATACCCCTAATATATACCTATCATGATATCAAAGATATGAAAAGAATCATACTTAACAAAAACAAAATTTGCACGCCTTTATTTCTTCTTTTTTTTTGCAGAAATTTCATGAAGTTTGCGCAAAATGTATGAAAATGTGTACTTACAGTACTTTTGGAATTTAGACAAGAATAGCACTGTAGAAATTCATAATATAGCATTTTAACACACCTCCAGAAAAACGCAACACATCACTTTTCATTAATACACAGAAATGGAACAAACATATTACAATATAAACAAGCGCATCCTGGATTTGCAGATTGGCAAGGAAACTGTAGAATGAATAAAATCCTACATATTTCTTGTGGATTGAAGGAGTTATTAATACACAAACAAAAAACCCTACAAATTTTTGTCATTCCAGTTTCATTTATAGTCGCAAAAGGTTCAGTCACTTCACCGACATAAAAGTATGAATCCAAATTTCCCACTGTTGAGAAAATAACTATGGATTAATGGGACTTGATCCAACAGCTACATCTTACAACAGTCACACTATCAACATGAGATTTCTAGATGCCATAATAAAGCCATTGCATGCATTTACAGGTTAAATATTGGCTGTCTTAAGTAGCCAAACAAATTCTGACATTATTAAGTGATAAATTTGTTCTGTAAGTACTGAACTAAGATGATCACAACTATTGTATATCAATAATTACTTGTCTGTGAGCTTTCTTGTTCTCATGATTCTTTACATTTTGATTTCAATTCAAGTTACATTCATCACCTATAAACGCTTTAACAGCAAATACAGATAAACATGTGAAGATGATACAAAAATATATGTATTCTGATTACAAAAACATACAAAATATGAAGTCACTGATAGAAATACAGGGTGACATAACAAATTCTCTGTGTAACTATTTTCAGAGCATAATACCCATACTCCCTCACCTTATCTGTGACCTCATATACAGCAACTCAGCCCTCAACTTCAGCGTTGTTCAAGATTCAGCCAACATTCAATTCAAGCGAGATGGAAACTGCTCCCTTAGTCTACATATCAGTGAATTGTTTTCTCCTGATAGAAAAATTTACCCTCTATACAATGTATCGATGTTTTGTATCAACAGAATAGTTGGCCATCTAAAAAATTAGTTTTATTGTAAGTATATTGAAATTAATATCACTGATTATCAGCATGAAAAGGTGGCCTTAAAACACAAATTCCTACTGAATTTCAGTTTAGTGTGGAGTACAGTAAATATCTGTATGAATGCGAAAAACAAGTCACTTTGATGCAAGTACCATTATACTGGACACAATAAAGTTTACAACACTATTTTCTAAATGCTGAATAGAATGCAGCACAATGATACTCAAGTCCTGAGGGTTTAAGTCTCCTAGTGATAAAACTATGACATAGGTTTCAGTATGTTCCTTGCCAGCCCATTGGTATTTCATTTTGGTACTTTGAACTCGCATTTTTTTTTCTTTTTGAAAGACGAGAGATTTTTACTTTGTTTACGTCTTATACCATACATCAGCCTGACAAATGTAGTGTCGAATATACGTCTACACCCCATATCCTGTGAATGTCACGGACACATAAACTACTGTATAACTTACAAGAAGCAAGCTATATGAGAAAGAAATGGTAAACACAGTATTCTCCTATGTTTCAAACATAGATTTTTAGTAGTATTCTACCTGTACAATTAAAACTTGCTTCATGTGTAAAACATCACCGTAAGTGCTCTGGAATGAAGCTTTGGTTTTGAGGGTAGGAAAGATTTCATACAACACTAAATCTCCTGTTTAGCCCTTATGGAAACAGGATAAATGCTAGACATAGAAATTTTCACATGTGTACTGATCAAAAATTCATAAAATTATGAAGTACTGTATGTTTTCATATTTCATATCTTCTTGCTGCCCCTCCATTCATCCCAGTCTTGTCTAAAACTTGTCTAGACTATTCTGATTGGCACAGTGCAAATGTGCTATAGTGACCCCCCTCTCCCCCCCCCCCCTAAAAAAATGTAACCATTAGTGTAATTTACATGTAGATTAAAGACCAGCATGCATACTACCATAGGATTAACTACTCAAGACTGATATAACCAAGAGACTATCAACTAGCAGATTTTCTGCACGCAATTTGTGATTACAAATGATTTCCATGGAAAAAAAAAATCCTGCAATATCTACCATTTTCCTCATTTGCTGCAGTTAATGAAAGCAAGTCATAAGTCTAAGAGATACGATTCATGGTGTGGCGACATGCTTGTGTGTTGTAATGAACACAATCAAACACAGATATAGTGTGGATATCCCCAACAATTACTATCGAGACTGTTTGATTGTTCCTTGAACTAATCTTTCTCGAGGACCTAAAGTTTGTTTGTTTGTTGTTGTTTTTTCAGCATTGCTACCCACAAAGTTCAAGATTCTACTTTGTAATGTCAGAGATAGAACCTTAATGTCCCTATGTGACTCCTAAAATCATACCTGTTCTTGTAATATTGTATTTTGTGCAACTGGTACATGCATTTTGTTTAAGTGCCATTGTGTTTTATAGTTGATAGCCCATCTAAAAGGCTCCTTGTATTTCCATTACAATTCTTCACTTGCGGACAAATATGTGTCCTGTCAAGTGCAAACAGGGAAATACAACTGACAGGTGGAAGCCGTGCTGACAAATATAACCAACTTTGCTGTTGACACAGCCTTTCTTACATAACAATCACCACACTCACTATCATTGATGTAAATCAGTGATATCATCATGATTATCACATTTAAAGTCTGATCATACAGTGTGGTGTCACTTCATTTCAAACCTAATCCCATTGTTACCCAGAACATATACAGGTGAGGTTGAGCTAGCAATATTATATGGCAACAAATGCCCTCACTAAACAACAGTGAGGCACATGGTAGATCCATTTCCGTCACTTGGCCAATATATCATAGCTGACGATTACCACGCTTTCTTAGTGATTTACGTGATGTCAAACAAGCGATAGTGCTGCAGAATCTGGAGAGGCACTGGTGAGGAACCGTGTACTGGACTCAGATGTCCGGTTGCTCGTAGTGTCCAAGGAGACGCTGCCGCTCCCTGCTCAGACTGCGCAGAATGTTCTCCTGCTTGTGCAACTTGAAGAGCTTGGCCAGAGAGAAACACACCAGGATGGTGTATACAATCCAGCCACACCACAAACCAAACTGGGGAGAGGAAACAAACAGGATATTTGACCAGAATAATAAATTCACAAATAACACAAAATACATTTGATGATTTTTGCAGCAGTAACAAGTGAAGCCACTCATTTATGAACAGTATCATATGAAAATCTGTCATTAAAGTGAAAACAAAGTTCTGGTAAGGGCCTGAGAACCCGTCTAGCACCATTTCATATTTGCTTGCAATATATCGAAAGAGTATACAAAGAATCTTACCTGGCTGACGCGGTTTGCCGGAATGATGAGTCATTTTGGAGTATTTAGAGAAAAATAATAAAAGTCGGTAGACCAACTTTTATTCCAGAAGGCTCCAGACTAACTCGGTCTCAGGGCAAACTCGACCCTATTTCAGACAATTTACACACAGTTCGTGATCGCCATGTTCATCAGTACTTACTCTATACTACGGGTACCAAACGAGGCCTTGATGAGCAGACAGGAAAGTGCGTGCTAATCCTGTACAAAACAAATGGACAGCGCGCGGTCCTAAAGCCTATATAGTATACGCACATCACCTCAGTTGCTGAGACGCGCGGTCTTTGAAGTTTTTGTTGTTGTTTATCAAGCGTCTTTGATTGTTTTTAGAGGTGCTTGAGAGGCGCACACTAATTTTGCATGCGCACCAAAGAGGTTTTTAATGCGCGCTTTGTAACAACTCGGACCATTATTGCGAGTAGCCAGAACGCTACAATGTAGTTTATACAGGCCGCTCCCATATTATGCATAGTACACCACACTGTACAATCCAGAGGGACAACCAATACAACTCATCCCGCCGTCAAGCAAAGCGAGGCCGAGTTATCCCCGAGTCCGAGTCTAGCCTGACCCCGTTCGGGTAAGTTCTGAGACTGAACGTTTTTGGTTAATATTTCCCATTTTCGTCGTTACCCATCGAATATCTTGTTATTACAGAGTTATTCCGCACATTTCCTAGGCATGCGTTCACATTTTGGAGAAAAATTTGACAACTTTTGCAGGCGTACCAGAACTTTGTTTGGGCTTTAATTCATAAACACATACGATTACCGGTATATACACATCAGTGGAAGAAAGTAATGTGCTCCACACATAGCTTTCCTCAGTATCTAATTCTATTGATCTTCTTCTTTATTTTTTTTTCAAATCATGGTCTTGTAGTATCTGTGGGTGTGAACTGCAGAAATAATGTTGAATATGTATAAAGTAATGTATAAATATGATTTTCATACAGTACATGCATTGACATTATATGGCAAATTTGAGACCGCATAAATTACATGGCTCATTTCATATACGAGGTCCAAAAATATCGTCAGCTGCTTTGATTGTAGATATCACATACACATGGTAACAGCCATGAGAAAAAAACAAAATGTCCAGTGCCCATTACGTTTATGCTGTAAGAAATGCACTCACTAATTGCAAGCATTAAACATTCTGACAGAACTGTTCCAGCAACCACTGCTACTTAAAGTCAATATGCCAGCCCTGTTTGATGTGGCACCCACCTGATTACAGTCAAAACAAACACCACAATATGATTTGGCAAAAATCACTGTAAGACTAGATCACTTAGATAAGGATAACATACAAGAATGGTGTACAAGATCACCTTTGCAACACCCCAGTCAATGTTGAATCCTTTCGGATCAATGCTTTTGTCAGCAAAGAAATTCACTGCATAGCCAGCAAACTCGCAGCTGTTGAAAAACCAAACAAAATACAAACACAAACTGTACTCATACATTTGCAGGAAACACCGAACTTGCAGAATTGACAGTAAGACTGAATTCAAATGTGATATATTCTAATTAACAAACAAGAGAGTTCTTCTTCTTCTTCTTTTTCTTCTTCCAATACAGTGTTGCTTCATTCCTGAAGATTATGCACTGCATGTGCATGTACACTGTATGAGCACCATACCTGAAAAATGACACATCGTCTTTGCCTAATTTGCATGTATGTGATTGTGAGTCATCACCATTTCATGAAAACATTATTAGAAACTACATGATAACATAATTTTCTTACGTTAAGGCTTATTCTACAAACCTTTATTGTTTTTTTTTTTGTTTGTTTGATGTATAGTAATTCGTTTCATCAAGGTCAACTCAAGTACACAGGGAAACCTGAAACAAAACTAGAGGCATCTCAATGAATATACCTCAACATACTATGCCAAATATTACCCAGATGCAACCTGTGCCTAGAAAAATATGTGCTATTAAGAATTTGCTTTTGTTAAAAAAAAAAAATGTAAAAAAAAAAATCTATGACTCACTGTAATTTACCATTTTCTAAATTATGCAAAAAATACCATTTGCATTAATGTATTAATGGCAACTGCAATATCCTCTGAATTTGTAGTCTCATTTATTATCCTTACAAACAACATACCTGTACCACTACAAAGACAAACAATGTAGCCTGGAAAATACACAACTGAAGACCCTTAATGCTTCTGGCACCAATTCATTGCAGAGGGAAAGAGAAGCAAAAATCTAAAATTGTAGTTGCATTTAGCCATAATCTCATTCATTCATTCATCTACTGTATTCATTTATTTGGTATTCTTTACCCACGGTAGCCCCATCAGTGGTTTATACACTGTTATTCTTGGAGGCCCCACAACAGAATAACAAAGTACAATAGATACAACATACACAACGTAACAAATCAAGGACATCCTGTTATACATCACAATATCAAAACAATATCAATGCTTTAAATGCAAAATAAATCTTTGATGATAATTATGATACACAAGTTCACATTATTGAAACAGGATGATACCCTAGCATAATATAGGGATATCAAAATGACAGAATTTAATTTTCTTCACAGATGTTGATAACATACTCCACAAGTGGTGAATAAAACTGTGACTTATTCATGATTTCTTACAAATGTTCGTGTGTCACTAGCATGGCTTAACAGGCAACAACAGCAGGCAAGATAACCAGCCACAAGCAATGTACTTTACTCACATTTCACCCGTTTGCTCTTTAATCCTGTGACACCACATATTGTAGCCATCTGTGACTGTAATGGCCGAAGCCAGAAGCATGACCGACATCAGCATCGTGAATAGCCCTGTGATGCATGTCATGAGGAATGAACTGTGGAAGAAAGCCATTTAAGAAAAAAATCAATTGAACTCACAAAACAGCACTTGATATGGACACTCACACGGACACTTAAATCTCGATTTAGTTATAACAGTAAATGATTGTCAACAGACAGGGCAATACCTGAATCAATTTTAAATAATGAAAACGGGAAAATTTTCAGCGTAGAAATTTCTGCATGTTATGCGCGACAGGAAACAAGAGCAAAAACACATGCATGCAAATTTTTTTCTCGTTAATATGTAATACTGCTTTATGTTTTGATTCTGCAGAATTAAAAACATGTGAAATTCATCTTACCCAGCCAGTGCGAAAAATATCATTTTTATAGTATCCAGAGAGTCATGGCAATACAACTTACAAGCATTAACACAACATAAATGAAGGCATCTCAACTGTGTGCAGTGTCATGCATAAACACAAACCTGTCCGTTCCGTTGACGGCGTGAAAGGAAAGACGAATGGCCTGCCACAAGGATATCCCCAGCAACCATACACCAACAAAGATGGCGAACCCACACTGGCTCCCATCAGACCAGTTATCTACAATGTATGTGTCTGTTGTGGTGTTCTTGATTCCGTAGGAGAAGAGGATGCAATGTCCGTTGAATTTGCTCTGGCTGGCTGCTATCGGTGGGAAGATGAAGAGGGAAAAGATGACACCAAAGACATATCCTGTTATCTGCGACAGGATCATCAAATTACCCATTCCCATTATGGTGGTTGATGTGTTGCCTTCCCTCTCTCTCTCTCGATCGACTGGTGTCAGGTATCCTCAAGGAAGCCAAGAGTCGGTAATCAAAGGTGGAGTTCAGAGGTTAATTTCCTGCTATTCACATCCTGTATGCATAAATGATGCAAATTTACAAATGTTAATACAGATGCAGATCATGATAACAAAAATAAGCAGTGCACAAATGTTCATGGTTCTTACCATACACTTTACTCTGCTATTACATTTGAATTTATATGTCTGCAAGCTTTACGTTGCATAGAATTTGATAGGGCTTATCCAGCCATCAAATGATCTGAAATGTTTAAAATGCTTAAAAATAAGACTAAGAGTTGATGATGCTGCTGCTTTGTTGACAAAGGAAGGTGAAGTGTTACATTTCTTGGTAGATAGACATTCCATTTAGTCAAGAAATCTCCGACATGGTCCTTGATCACTAACCAGTTAGGTCTTTTAACTTGTACGGTACACATGTAACGTTACAACTTTCTGGCCTGGAACTAACAATAGCAATACTCTTTGATCAATCAACATATAGAAGGGGAATGCTGTTTTTTAGCTGCACTTTAATTGTCTTAGTTATCATGTAGTTGCTTTATACGTCACTGTACATACACCACACCAGACCCGCCAAACAGTGCAAAAATAACCAGAAGGTGGACTGCACTTACTCGGAAGAAGAAACATCAATCAATCCATGTTTCAAGATTGTATCATGGTGACCAAGTGACCATACACTCATATGTTGTGGATCACATTAATTGCACCTGAAAACTAGACAAAAATCAGAATGATTGCTTTGTTTTGCATCCATCAAAGGCAAGGACATCAGTGACATATGTTTTCAAAAACTTCAATCTTTAAATATTTTGAGTTTGGTTTTAACATACATAGCTAGACATCTAGTCTAGTCATAGAACCGCACTATGGGACACTACACTAGGCACTAGCTAGACCCACTCACATTGAATAATCGATTATTGGCTATTGTTGCGTTATCAATTTCTGGTGTTAGAAGTCAAGTCCCAGATGTAGATCGAACAAACCAATGTGGTATCTCAGAGCCTGTCATTCCTATATTAAAGCTTTTCCATTTCAGAACCCAGTCTGACGGTTACGACATGGGCGGCCAAAACGAGTGCCGAATGTGACAAGTAAGTGCGTAGTGCTAACGTTAGTGAATATGGCTTCGGTGATGATGATTTACCCTCAGAATTCTGGCGACAGCAGACCCCATCGGTGCGCCCACCTCTCGATCACCGACAACCCGAACCCCGATAGGCAGTGATAGGTCTAGAGTCTGTTTACACCACCAGCGATTTGTTTGTAGTCAGTCAACAAAACAAGACAAATATCCGACGAACGTCCGTGTGTCCACTTTTACCACTGAGTGTTACTCATGACAACAACTCCATTCAATGGTTTTCCCAAGTTCATCAGCTAAATTACTGGCTACGTCGCCGGCGTAGGCATGCAGTCCTTTATGGTGAGAAAGTGGTCATGTGATTTACGCCCATCAAGTTAAAGTAACCAAAGATAGAGTACAGATTGCGTAGTCCATTTCACCTCGGGAGCTGGACAACTCGACCCTGGGACAATGCGAACCGAACCCTGAACAGCCCGACGGGGCCCTATTGATCGCAATGATTGGGCTTGATATGTTTCTTATAACAAGTACACTTTAAAAAAAATCCGGGTTAGTAATGACCCGGAACCGGGTCCGTTGGGGTCACACCCCGTTCCGGTTCGCGGTTCAAAAATGACTTAATGAATTTGGTCATGAAGACCCGGAATGGGGTCACCCTGACCCAATTCATGACTCTGACGAATGGGGTCATATCTGACCCCGGCATTCCTTGTCATTTCTGGCCCGGAACGGGGTGTGACCCCAACGGACCCTTTCCGTGTCAGTTTACTTTACATTAATCCAACGATGATGTAGGACAATGCCTGTTTATCGATCAAAAATTGTCAAGTTGAGTGTGCGGGAACGGACAGGTGTTTAAGAAAATATACAGCCTATATACAATCCTGTTTCAACAGACAAGATCATGATTTTTGGACCGGTACTTCTTGAAACTATTTACACAAGTTGCTGAGATGACATATTCAGGAAAAGGAAACTGTTGTTTTAATTGCATGATTGTGTTTTAGATTAGATGAGTAATGTGAGAAAAATATTTGGCCGAATTTGTCAAGCTATTGTTGTTCTCCGTCATTGCGAACACATGAACTCCACCCTGTACATGGTATACAGGCCTAGCTATCGTAAGTTTTCAGGATTTCTAAAACATGACGACGAAATGTCACATAAATCATGATAATATAGGCCTGGATAGATCTTTATCTCATCCTCATTGTCATTTCTGGTATCTTCGCTCCGGTCACAACTTCTCATCCACAGGTCTGGAGCGAATCCCGCACTTCAACAAAACGTAGCTCTGTTGTGATATTGTTAATTTTATTTCAAAGACGCGGGTCATTCAGTTCTGAATATTTGTTGTTGTTTTTTCTTCAAATAACCAAGAAAACTTCCACGCTGCATGAATATCATCGCCGCAATTTTGGAGATTCTGAGCACACTGTCATCACGGACAGTTGTTAACTCTGCCAGTAGGGGATACGGTTGGCGAAGGTTATGTTTTCGATTTTTATGTTTGTCTGTCTGTGATCTGTCCCGTGTACAAATCACTCGAAAACGGATGAACGAATTTTTACAAAATTTGCAGTGTCTTCATGATGAGGTAAGACAGAAATTATCAAAGTTTGGGGTCACGAGGTCAAAGGTCAAGCCATAAAAAACGTAGAATAAACTTAAAGGGGTGGTAATAGTTTTGGTTGAGATGATGGAGCTTCAGGTTTTCATCTCTTTTTGTGAGAAACCTCTTACGAAATATGAAAAAGTAATAAAAGGTGGGACCCACCTTTTATTTGGATAACTTTGTTTCACTTTGCTTTGGATATCTCAGCCTTTGCAACACCAATTTTCATTAGATTAACTTTGAATTCCTCTTAGAATTGTATGCTCTGTAACATTTCATCAGTGATTTCTTAAATCATCTCGCAAAAAAAAAAAGAATTAAAGGAGAAATCCCGTCCAAATTCATCTGATAAGAAAGAGTAAAATCTTACGAGTTCAACGGTAAATATTTGACAGAAATTGGATGAAAAATAAGGAAGTTATGACATTTTGAAGTTTTTCTAATTACTGCTAACCAATTTTCCATTGACTGTGTATAAAAAATGACGAAAATTCAATTGAATAACTTCGGAATAGTGATCAGTTAGATATACCAGGGGCCCGTTTCATAAAACTTGTCATCAGTGACAACTGCCACATTTCTATGACAAATTTGCTCTCAGCCAATCAGATGCAAGGATTTCAGTAGCTTGTCACATCTACTGGTACCAGTTGAAACCAGAAGGCAACTCCAACTTTCCAGTAACAAATAAGCAATTCTAATTAAAACTAGTTGATACCAGTTGAAGTTGTATGGGTACAATACCAGTTTAAGTCATATTGGTACCAGTTTATACCAGTTGAAGTTGCACTGCTTCCCAGTTGAAACCAGTAAAAGTCACACTGTACTGGTGGCCAGTTGACACCAGTTCAGAGTCTCACTCTGTATCAGCTGATAACAGTTGCTGCCAGTTGAAGTCTTACTGGTACCAGTTGATATCAGTTCAAGTCTCATTGTATACCTGCAGTTGATACATGTCTATACATGTCTATATAAAGTTGATACCAGTTGAAGTTTTATTGGTACCAGTTGATACCAGTTGAAGTTTTATTGGTACCAGTTGATACCAGTTCAAGTCTCAATGTGTACCACTTGATACCAATTGCAATCTACTGGTATAGTTGATACCAGTTGAAGTCTTACTGGTACCAGTGATATCAGTTCAAGTCTCATTGTGTACCAGTTGATACCATTTGCAGTCTACTAGTATACAAGTTGGAAGTTGATATCAACTAGTTGAAGTCTTACTACGCCTCCAGTACCAGCTGATAACAGTTCAAGTCTCAAAGGGGCTGTACAGTACCGGTTGAAGTGGGATATGATGTTTTGAACATTCCTAATTGAGATAATGAGAAACCATTTATGAAATATGAAAGAGCATGTAATTTTAAGAAGGATTCGACGTTTATTTGATGAAAATTGATATTCAAATGGCTGAGATATCCAAAAAAAAGTGATAATAATAAAAGACTATATAGTGCAGGCCACGCCTTTTATTAGGATCGCTTTGTTTCACCTTGTTTTTGGATATCTCAGTCATTTCAAAACCGATTTTCATTAAATAAACTTTTGATACCCCTTAGAATTGCATGCTCTCTGACATCTCACATCTCATAGAGTGGTTTCTGAATATCTCGCAAAACGTTAAAAGCTAAATCCTCACCTCGACCAGAGCTGTACACACCCTTTAATGTGTGCCTGTTGATACCAATTGAGGTCTTACTGGTACCAGGTGATGCCAGTTTGAGCCGTACTTGGTACCAGTTGACACCATATTATGCAGCTGAAGTCTACTTTTTGAAATTGATCAGTTCATCAAACTGGTAGTACTTGTATGTGCCAGTTTGCCTCCAGTTGACTCCAGTTGAAAGAAGCGAAATAATTACTGACACGCTGCCCTAAAAGCAAACTATACACTGTAGTTGCATGCCTCCAGTTAAAACGTTATGGACCATAAGCTGGGGAATTGTAGTTAACTCCAGTTAAAACACTTTGGACCAATTGGGGAATTTCATACCAGTTAGTATCGCTAAAATTTAAAAGTAAACAAAACAAAACAAAACATTTGACATGATTGAACATGGACTCTTAATGATTTCAACTGAATTCAACTGCAACCAATTTAAATCAGTTGACACTTTAACCGACAGACTGTATTTTGACAAGTTTGTGTGTATGTGCAGGGGCAGCGGAAGCGGGGGGGGGGCTGCAGCCCCCCCCCCCCCCCCACACTTTTGGTTCGTAAAAAAAAAAAAAAATCGAAAAAAGAAAAATCACAACACTCATGAATGAATTTTAATTCCCAAAGATTCCGCCCTTAGATTCTTCCCGCCTAAGCGGGGGGGGGGGGGGGGGGGGGGGGGGGGGGGGGGGGGTGGGGGGGGGACCTTGCTACCCCCCTCCCCCCCCCACACACACACTGAAAAAACGTTCCGCGGCCCCTGATGTGTGTGTGCGTGTGTGTGTGTCGGTTTGTGTGCAAACAGTAATACTTGTAGTTGACACAATTTGAAACCCATATACACACGTTGTACCTGACTGGACTTGCTTACCACTTCATTCCAGATTAAAACCCAGTAACTAAAACATTGAAATTTTAATACCAGTTGATTCCAGTTGGTTTCTATTGGTTTCTACTGGTTCTACTGCACATGAATATCCATGAGCTATTCAAATTCTATTCGTGAAAAAGATAATTAAGATTGTTAAATTTAATGTTTTTATGATTTCAATAAACTATGAAACTTATCTATCTATTAGAAACTTATCTAATATTATTGCCTTGACATTCACAATTTCAACTTGTACCTTTAATGAGATATATTCATTATTTTGTAATAAAAGTGCAATCTACTTGATAACAAACGTACATGTCTTAAAGCATTACAACTAAATGCCCTTATGAATAGCCCCTGGTACTAATTAGGTCTAGGATGTAGGCTAAGCCTATAATTTTATGTAGGATTATGATAGGTAATATATTAACAATGCCTTTGAAATATGTATGTTCTGGTGAACACCCATACATCAACATAATTCAATACCCAATGCAAAATTAATTTTGTAAACTGTGGATCCCAGTTGATTCCAGTTGATACCAGTTGATTCCAATTGGTACCAGTTGATTCCAGTTGATACCAGTTGATTCCAATTGGTACCAGTTGATTCCAGTTGGACGAATACCAGTTGCTACCAGTTGAATGGATACCAGTTGCTACCAGTTGAATGGATACCCGTTGATACCACTTGATTTCTAGTCACACATTCCAATTTCCATATTGAAACCAGTTGCCTTAACTGGAATTAACTGGTATCAGGGGGTCATCCCACGATACCGACACCCACGAGTCATACGGTCCGCGAGACCGACATCAAAAATAGGTCCATGAGTCATTAAGCCCATTTTATACGGCTCACGAGTCATTCAGCCCATGAATCATACGGCTCACGAGTCATACAGCCCATGAGTTCGACACTACGCATAAAAGGCGCACGAGATCGACACCTCTCTAAATAAAAAATCGAGTGAAATATTCACTCTTGAAGGAGTGAATACAAAAAAGAGTGAAATAAAAATGAAATTGGAGTTAATTTTGAGTGAAAATATTCATTTTCACTCGTTTTAGAGTAACCTCAGGGATCACTCCAAAATCTTCGAGTGATCCCTGAGGTCACTCAAAAATGAGTGAAAATGAAAATTTTCACTCAAAATTCATTCAAATTTCACTCTAAATTCACTCTATTTTGTATTAACTCCTTCATGAATAAATATTTTCACTCGATTTTTTTTTTTTTTTAAAGAGAGTAAGCAAAGAAAACCCACGAGACCGACACTATACACAATAAATGCTCACGAGACCGACAGTACGCAAAAGAGGCTCACGAGACCGACACTATATAGGCAAAGAAGTTTGTTGTTTGTTGTTGTTTTGGGTTTAATGGCAATCAGTCATAATTTTGACTATTTTTGCCAGACTATATAATCTCTATTTTTTTCTATAATTTTCATCATCAGTATCTAAATTCAACAATTTCAAAATTTTATCATAATATATACTTTTTTATTTCCAATCATACAAATCTTATAATTACACAAATTTATTGTTGTCCTCACTCAGTCAAAACGGCCACGTTGCCACCCTCAAGTCTATCTTACCAACCCGGCGAGGTGCGTTTCGCAGGCTTCTCAGGCGTACGCCCTAGGTAACTCAAGAAAAGTCGGGTACCGGGTGGCGACCGCTATGCCTGGGTGTGTGGAGAACAAGTCTATTTTCCGGCATAAACCAAATATAAATAATTATATTCATTTTATTTATCTTTTTTTTATGCCTCCGCCACGAAGTGGTGCCGGAGGCATTATGTTTTCGGGTTGTCCGTCCGTCCGTACGTACGTCCGTACGTACGTCCGTACGTCCGTACGTCCGTACGTCCGTCCGCTTTCGTTTACGCGATAACTTGAGTAATTTTTACTGGAATTTTACCAAACTTGGTCCAAGTATGAAGTATGATGGGGCAACGATTTGATAAGATTTTGGGTGAAATCGGCTTAAGGTCAAAGGTCAAAGGTCAAGGTCAAATCGTGAAATTGTATCCATTTACGCGATAACTCAAGACTGTATGGAGCAAATTTCACCAAACTTTGTTTGAGGATGATGTATGATGGGACAATTACTTGATTAGCTTTTCAGTGAAATCGGACAGAGGTCAAAGGTCAAAGATCAAGGTCAAATCCTAAAATTTATCTTTTTATGTGATAACTCAAAACTGGATGAAGCAGCTTTCACCAAACTTGGTCCAAGGATGATGTATGATGGGACAATTAGTTGAGTAGATTCTAGTGACATTGACAAGAGGTCAAAGGTCAAAAGGTCAAGGTCAAATGCTAAAAATGTTGCTATTTCCCCCATATCTATGCAATGCCCGCAGTTATTTTCTTGAAACTTAGTGTAGACATGTACTACTGCAGAAGGATTCTCCAGAGAGAGTTTCATGTCATAAGGTCAAAGGTCAAAAGGTCAAAGGTTAGGTGAAAATGTTGCAATATCACTTTTCTCGCAAATGGTTCAATGTATCTTCATGGAACATGGTACATATGCATGTACTGACTGGCAGGGATTATCTAGGGAATTTAGGGGTCATGGGTCAATAGTCAGGGGTTCAAAGGTCAAGGTCAACTCCTCAAAATGTTACTACTGTATTTCCCTCATACATGTATACTAGTATATGCAATGATTGCATTATTAGTTTTAAAAGTGTTTAATATATGTACATGTATTACTTGATGGAGATTCTCTTGGAAATTTCCAGCCAGAAGGTCAAAGGTCAAAGGTTAAGGGTCAAAGGTCAGGTTTAGATGAAAAAAAAAATATTTTGTACTGTAATTACACTCTTTCTTCATACCTTGAAAATTATACTCAATGCATAAACTTATAATAAGGTTGGTCAGAAGTCAAGTAAAATTTTTCAATTCCCCAAATATGTGTACCTGCACTCTTTAATAGACAATTATAGCAAACCCAGTTCATGGAAAGTGAACATTCAAGATATTTCTGACAAACCTGTTATTTCGATATTTTGCCAGTTATGTGAAACTGTCATCACACATTGTCAAGACATTGTACTATACACCTATTGGGAGAATCATGCATTATGGCGGAGGCATCAGTCGCCGTAGCGACATTTCTAGTTTATTTATTTGTTTGTTAAAGCGAACATTTGTGGGCAAAATCAAGAGTGCAAATGATGAAAATAGGTGCACTGGTGAGATACCTTCAAAGGATTTTAATACATAATAAAACATCTGTACTAATCTTCTAAATATACAATACTTCACACACTACGGCGTATAATATGCATATGCCCATGTAATACACATGCTCATGTATACATATACCCGAAACTCTTACAAATACACATTCACATAATATAATTCACTGTATTACAAAATAAATATTTCTACTTTACATTTTAATTTTAATGAATACTACATTATAAACTTTTGGGTTTATGAAATTTATACTTGGCTCAGTCGATTTGTCCTGTACACAAATGTGATTACAGAATTTTGGATATTTCGATTTTGAGACGTTAGGAGTTTGGGGATATCAGAATCACGATTTGTGTTGGTTTCTGTCATCAACATGGCTCTTTCTATTGTGTATTTTGGGCATTCTGTTAGAAAATGTTTAACTGTTTCAGGAGTGGGGCAATAGGGGCAATTTCCTGTTGGGTGTTTTGCTATTTTTACTAAATCTGAGTTCAGGCCGAGACAGCCCATTCTCAACCTATGTATAATCATTTCATGTTGTCTAGGAAGATGACATATGAATGGTTGAAGATTTACGGATAATTGGATGGTTTTTAGAGGGGAGGTTGAGTTATTCCATTTACTTTGCCATTCTGTTTTATACTTCGTTTCTATAACCGACTTTATCTCCGAGAAACTAAGATCATTGTAGATTTCAATAGATTTCGTCAAAGCTTCTTTAGCTCGGGAATCAGCGACTTCATATCCGTGAATTCCACAGTGTGAGGGAATCCATTCGAGTGAGATGTCCTTGCCTTTATGTTCTAGACGAGTGGCAATTGTCATGATTTCGGTGATGAAGTTTTCGTCGTTTGGTTTTGATTTTATGGCTTTAAGTGAGCTCAGCGAATCGCTGAATATGACAGCTCCTGTGTGGAGGTCCAATTGCTCAAGCCAGGTTAGGGCGAGGATAATTGCAGATAGTTCTGCTCGATATGATGATGTGTGATCACGTAATCTTTTACATTGGGAATAACGAAGTGATGGTACGTAGAAGGCGGCAGCTGAATTGCCTTTATTTGGCAATTTGGATCCGTCAGTAAATAAGTGAAGTTGATGTTTCCATTTAGTATTGATTAGTTCTAGGCTCCGTTGTTTTTGTATTAAGGGGCTGTCGTCTTTATCGAGCCACTCAGTAAGCTCTAGGGAGATTTTGATTTCGCTTAAATGCCAGAAAGGGATTTCTGGGGGAGTGAGTGGTTCGAGTTTTGTTGTGATATTTGTGTTTTGAATTCTAAGTCCGAAAGGTTTACGTGATTTGTTCTCTTTCATATACTCGTATTGCCAGCAGTTTTTTGTGCTTTGGGATACCGGATGGTTTGCAGTTCTCGTCAAAGACGCGTTGTATTTTGTAGTCAGCATCTTTCTTCTGATGCATAAGGGGAATTCTCCCATTTCCACTTGGAGGGATTCTAGGGATGTGGCGGGAGCTGCACCGGCACATATTCGAAGGGCTTGATATTGGATGGAATCCAGTGGTTTTTTGGAGCTTTCTGAGGCGGATTCGTAGGCTTCACAGCCATAGTCGAGAAGAGACCTAATCAGGGCTCTGTACACCGTAAGAAGGGTTTTAGAGAAGCTACCCCATGTAGTTCCCGCCAGGCTCTTTAGGATATTTATTTTGGGTTTACAACGGTCAACAACATCGTTTATGTGTGCGTTCCATGTTAATTTTTGATCAAATGTGAGACCTAAAAATTTCTGGTTTTGTTGATATTGCACTACTTTGTCATTTATTTTTATCTCTGGTTTTTCAAGTTTGGTAGAGTTTGTGAAAATTACTGGGGTTGTCTTTCTATCGGATAGTCTGAAGCCCCATTCGTTGAACCAGGAGTTCAGTTTTCCAAGATATTCATTGATTTTTTTACCAATGAACTTTAAATTTTTCCCTGATTTCCAGAGTACGCAGTCATCGGCGTACATTGACATATTTACAGCGGGATCAGTGGGAATGTCATACATCATGAGGTTGAAAAGAAGGGGGCTGAGTATACTTCCTTGTGGAAGACCATTACTGATGGTTTGGGGACTAGAATTTGTGTTGTGAATCCGCACTTGAATTGATCGGTTCGTCAAGAAGTTATGTAGAAAGCGAACCACGTTCCCTTTTAATCCTATACGTCTTAGTTTGAATATAAGCCCGTCAATCCAAAGAGAATCAAACGCTTTTTCGATATCGAGGAATAGAGCTAATGTATGCTCTTTATTTCCTAGGCTTTTTTGGATGCTATTTTCTAGGTTGACTATGTTGTCTGTAGTACTGCGTCCCTTTCTGAATCCACTTTGGAGTGCTGGAATCAGGTTGTGTTTGTCTGAGTACCACTCGAGACGGGATTTTATCATACGTTCCATGATTTTAATAAAGCAAGAAGTTAAGGCGATTGGACGATACGAGGAGACATTTTGGGGGTCTTTGTTTTGTTTTGCTATCGGGGTGAGTATGGAGTGCTTGCAGGCTTTGGGGACGTAGCTGGAATTCCAGATTTGGTTTATGAGTAGAAGCATGGTTGTTCGTGCTGAAGAGGGCAATTTGCTGTAGACAAGATAATTGATTTGATCTTGTCCTGGTGCGGATGTTTTCCCACAATCCAGAGATTTCGACAATTCGTTCATGGAGAAATCTTCATTAAGTACTGAAGGGTTTTTTCCTAATTCATCTTGTCGATTTCTCTCTACCACTGTTTCGTAGAGGGCGGTATTTGGTTTCTTTTTTCCAATATTTGCAAAATGTTACGCGAAAACTTCAGCCTTCTCTTTATCTGTTGTTACTTCAGTGTTATTTACAAATAACGTAGGTAAATTCCTGATAGATTTAGAGGAAACGTTGTTCATTGTTTTTATAGTTTTCCATATTTCACTAGTAGGGGTAAAGCGGTTCAACTTGGTACAGTAGTTTTCCCAGTACTGGCGTTTGGCTTGTCTAATAACTTTTTGGGCTTGTGCCTTCTTTATTTTATAGTCATTTAGGTATTGCTGTGACATATATTATGCTGCTCTGTTTTTTGCTTTATTTCTTTCTCTCACTTTTTCAGAGCATTGCTTGTTCCACCAGGGAACAGCTGGACGGTCATTTTTTTTCCTTTGAGGAACTGATTTTGAGATAATTTTTGTCAAATTTTCAATGAAGTTCACATAAAATGTTTCCGTGTCTTCGTGCTGAATGTCGGCGGACAACAAAGTTTCAGATAATTCTGCAAAAGTATTCCAATCTGCGTTTTTGAAATGAAAACGACTTAATCGATCTTCTTGATTTACTTTACTACTGCAAGAGAAATTCTTAATTGTTATTGCCAATGGAAAGTGGTCGCTACTGAAACGATCAGTAAGGACAGACCAGTTGCTTTTATTTGCTATGTTTGGGCTCGCCATTGTAAGATCAAGGCAGGACAGTTTGCCGGAGTATGGATCTAGCCTCGTGCCTGTGCCGTCATTCAGCAGAACCAGGCGTTGGTCGTTGATAAATTCCTCAATGAGGTGACCATTGCGATTTGTTAGCTCGCTTCCCCACAGGGTGTTGTGACTGTTAAAGTCACCAAGAATTATAACGTTCTTATTATCACGAGACCGACACTTATAGGTAAAGAAAGCCCACGAGACCGACACTAGGCAAAGAAGGCTCACGAGACCGACAGGATGAACAGCGCCATCTACATGTCAATTACCTGTACAGGGTGTTCCATGAAGGGGAAAATTACATATCTGGCGGGTGCAATTTCGTCACGCTATCCAGCGAGAGATTGTAACTAATTGAACAGCACCATCTACATATCAACGACATCAAGTAACTATGTATTGCTACAGGTGTGACTTTCAGAGGGCAGTTTTGCCATGCTTCGGGGAGCGACATTGTTACCAATTTATCTCTTTTTTAAATTAAAAATGTTACCAATTTATCTCTTTTAAAAAAATAAAATTGTCCTCTTCATGCCCCCCCCCCCCAAAAAAAAGAATGAAAAACTAATAAAGGACAAGAACGATGTGTGGTTTGATTGTAGATGCCATCGTGCTATGTTAAAGGGCGTGTACAGAAGTGGGGGAGGTGGCGTTTGGGATTTTAACTACTTCGTCAGCTGGAAGCAAAATAGCTATGCATATTGATGTGAAATTATGAATCTAAAGCACAGGTGCCGTTTGTTTGAAGAAAATTGGGTCAGAAATGGCCAAAATATGAATAAACGAACGAACGGAAAAAAGACGACATGCCCCAACTTTATCCGAATTTATTCGAATTTGGTTTGAAAAAAAAGTTGTTTAGCTCCCTCAACGGTGATGGTAATGAAACGGTTACAAGTTTACATCGCGCTGCGATCGTACTCCATCGTATTGCAGAAGTACAGAAGTATACGTACATGTACATTGTACATTGAGTCATTGTATACAGCATGCATAGCACACTACTACACACGTCGTCGATGGAGGTTCGCCAGGCAAGTGCCGTCTCGAATGGCGGGGACGGGACTTCGCAGGGCTGCTGCTGACTGTGTAAGTAAATGCGACCCACATTTCCAACAAGTTACCAACAAGTTACGAGTTACCAGTTTGTTCTATGTCTAGAATACATCCATCTGGACTACTAGAGGGTTGTAATTGTAAACATAGGGCCTACCGTTTATACTGCGTTAGTTTATTCGTTTTGCGTTTCACTCAACTGTTGTGTTTACTGTTGTGTTAGCATGATTAGGTTAGGGAAACAAACTGCTACCCGGCAGCCCCACACGCATAAGCAGCGTACTTATGCTGCTGGCCGCACACCAAAGAGATTTTCCCCACGGCCCAGTGGGTGGGGAGGAGAAAAATCTCTTTGCCGCACACCCATTACGCTATGCTTATGGGGCTGCTGGCCGCGATATACGGGTAGGTTACAGGGATTTCATACATACTCAGTAACAGAGTAGTAGCCCACAGAGTTGGATTATGCGAACCAGACGCCGGTCGCTATTTTATCTAAGTTAGGACGTAAATAAAGACAATTTAAAGCATAATTTATTAAAAATTAGGCCTGAAGATTGTACTTTTAGAGGCCAAATAATGTATTCTAGTCCCCCGGAAGGTCACGTGATCGCATCTAGTGCAGAAGGGGACTTTTTCGGACCGTAGATGCACCGTTGACGCATCTCTGCAGAGGCGCGGGGTCAGTCCCATACATTGAAATTAGCGTCGTTCATTCGGTCAAGTGAAACTCCGTGATCGCGTGATCGTGTGTTGTGTATGTGGCGATGGCGATGGCAGTTGTGTTTGTAACGTTACAGCTATTGAGCTAATTTACAACAATTGTACAGTGTACAAATATTGGATTATTATATTGGAGTATGGATTTTACAGCTCAAGAAAGACTGATCGGATGACGCTGTCTATAAATTATAGTATAATGAACAGTCTTTATCTTCATCTCTTAATTATTTCCTGAAAATTATGTTCTAACGTGTGTTACTACACGGTAGGCCTTATACACTACAACCTTGTAGGGTGGTAACTACATACACAGCCCAGTCACTGTACATGGTACGTCGCGACGTACCTATGTACAGCGACTGGGCTGTGTTTAGTTAGTAAGGTGGTAGGGTAGGATTCCAGCCTGTGGCTGTAGGAGTAACATAGGTTCTGGAACAGGTTCTCGTACAAGTAGGAGTAGGACAGGTTCTCGTTTGAAAGAGTAGCCCAATTGTATAGGCTACTCTTTCTTCTTCTTCTTCTTCTGTTAAGTGCAGCTTCCTGCTTGAACTTGAAGATTACGCACTGTTGTAGTGTGTGAGAGTGTGCAGCCGTATGTGTGGTCTACCAGTGCCAGTCAAATTCCACAAGTAGGCCTAGTATATTTACAAAACATATTACTGTAAAAGTGGATATTTTCGCGCAACTAATTTTTCGCGCTTTGCCGGGTGAAAAGAGTTTTGTGTGTTCTTAATTCCGCGGAATCAAGACACCCCACACAGGAACATTTGGCAAGCAAAAATATTCGCGTGCTTTTATTTTCGCGCTATTTTCTGGTTGTGCGAAAATTTCAACACCGCGAAAATTTCCACTTTTACAGTACATATACGTATGGAGTGCAAGTAAAAATCCATAATTTCATACATATCATGAGCTGCAGTGACATCTCCCTCAAGAAGGACTTGAATGCCTCGAGGGAGGACGAGTCAGCTGGGTCTGCTGGTAGGTGGTTCCGTGCAGTCTCTGGCAGTTCTGGGGAAGAAGGATGAGCTATACATGTATATACATGTACACCAGATTGGTGCATAATGTTGTCCTGAAGCGGGAATCATGCCCTCTTGTGGAAGATGTTGACTTTTGTAGGTATTGCTGCAAGTCATTGTTCACCAGATCATAACTTATGCGATACAGCATTACAAGATGGCTTTGTAGATGCCTGCTAGCAAGTGATGGCCATTGTGTAACCTGTCCAACATGGCGGTGACACTGCTGTGACATTTGAAGTTGCCAGTCACGTAACATGCACTTCGTCGCTGAACCATGTCGATCTTGTTCATATTTTTCCTGGTGTGTGGGTCCCATGCTGTTGCGGCATACTCCACAACTGGACGAATGTAGGTGAAATAGGTGGCCTGCTTTATCTTCTGATTGCAGTGTCTGAAGAAAGATACGACGGAAGAAGGCACAAATAGAGTTTGCCTTCTTGACGGTGGCATCAATATTCCATATATGTGTGTTGAAATTCAGCTTTCTGTCAAGATGGACCCCCAGATGCTTTGCTGAGTGAACTTCTTGAAGGTGTTGGCTGTGGATATTGCAGTGACCTATGACTGGGTTTCAAACGAGAACCTGTCCTACTCCTACCCTTAACCCTAGAATAGATTCAATATTATTGTGCCTACTTGCGAGACATTATTGACAAGAGTCTCTGATATAAACATAATTTTCAGGAAATCATCAAGAGTTGACCCTGCTGCAAGTTTAAGACGAACAGAGTACCAGGCTTTTTGAATTGTTCAAGTTGGTATCCAACTTACTGTACAAGTGTACAGCTGTATTGTCTGTAAATACAGTGTAGTGGAGATGCAGAGTCTTCCACATCTACCAATAAATTTTACGAGGATGTAGTCTGAATTATTCTCAGAGAGGTTTTACTTACAAGGTGTGTGAGTTATGAATTATTACTGATTCTTACATTATTTTTTCTCTCAATGTGTGTATACATGTATGTGCACATGTACGTACAGTGCATTTCTGTAGTTTTTCTTTGCTTGTATTGGGGTTTACTCCTTCATAATAATGTTTTCAGACATGTTATGTGAATAATGGGTTAGAATATCATCCATTATTAATTTGGAGTAATGGCTGGGAAAATTGTTATGCATTTTCTAATCCTTTCTCTAATCTCTTTCTCTTGTGTCACTTTGTACACGTAGGTATCCCCAGTACCTGACATCACATCGGTGGAACGTGCATATTTCTGGTGATTCTCTTCTCCGTGGCCTCCAGGATAATCTGCATGACATAAACGAGGAGATCTACACTGTACAAGCTATCGTTTGCACAGTTCTGTTTTGTTTTCCTGGATGCACCATTCAATCTCTGACAGATTTTATCAAGGAGAGCACTGCTGTTGCAAGAGAACAACTGATTAGTAGACTTTTTCAGTTCATTGAAAAACCTAGAGCAGTATGTCATCATGATAACCTAACTCAGAAAGGTGCTAATGTGATACATGTATGATACAATAGAAGAATGAAGTTGATATTTATAACATATTATTCTATATCAACTTTATTCTTCATTCATCTTTACGGTAACATTTTTAGTAAAGACGAAGGTACATTTATCCTTTGAAAAGCAAGGGTGTTGTAGTAAATGCGAAGTTCGACGAATACAGATAATCAATGTATGGAACTACATGTACAAATGTATGCAATAATCTATAATATGTTAAATCAGTGCATGTAAATTCCTTTGGAGTCTGTACAGATGGCAGAAGTATGAGGGATGAAACTTCAAATGTTGCCTGCCCTCATTAAATTAGATATTATCCTTCATGATATTCTTGATAAATGTTAGGGAACCAAGTACTTTGTATGAAGTAGTATCTGGATGTCCAGCCATTACTCAACAGGGGGCCTAATTATGAATTTAATTTGTACATCACCACTGACGCACTATAAGAGGTTTAGTGAGTATACATGTTTTGTTGTTGACATTTTGGTTATGATATTTCAGAAAAGGTTTCAAAGATTTAAGAATTCTGTTTGATCAGGTAGGTACACAAGGTATGTCATCAAAAAGAATTGAATGGTCAAGAAGGGATAAGGAAGATGAAGATTCTGACACAGCAGTTAGATAGATGATGATACAACATGCACTTCCACCAAATCGGCCGAAATTTGTACATCTTCACATGACCGAGCATGCTCTTATCACATACCTATCAAGAAAAATTGTGGACCCTGTGAAAGGTAAGATGAGCAGATTTTTATACCACCTGGGGGGGGGGGGGGGGTCATGTTGGCCAATACTCCACACCAGAGTGGTCGAGTGAATTGTTACTGGTAAGGGGGTTGAATATCATTCACTCATTCATTTATAACCATGAAGAGAGTGACACACAGATATTTTAAATGTGTATGATGCTGCTTGTACACATGTACAGCAGGGCTGCCAACTCTCACGCATTGAGCCTGAGACTCGCATATTTTGGTCCTTTCTCACCCTAAAACTTTATTTCATTTGCATGCATTTCTATTGATCTCACACATTTTGACTCCTAAATTATAGCATTGACCTATGGGAGTCTCACTCTCAACTAGTTTCCAGTGTTGGCAGCCCTGATGTACTGATAAATATGTATCCAGTTGACACGAGATGTTGGGATGATTAGTTTGCCTTTGGACATTTCAGATAAGATTGTACGGTACATGTGTATACACTGTACAGCCAATGCTAAAGTTGGGGATGAAAGATTTCTTCACATCGTAGATGTTTTGCAAGATGTTATAAGGGCCAGTTCTGATCTGTCTGCTTTGATTTCTAGTAATATTGATGTTTTGAAGTGTATTCAAAATGTTATATCTGTTTTGTTTCCAATAAGCATACTTTATATTATGTACATGTACGTACAGTTTTGAATTGTTGATGCAGCTGCCAGTTTATGAGTTTGAAACATTGGCAGTGACCAATAGATACTTGCCTTCAAAGTACATGTACAATTGTAATTAAGGGCATGTACATCTACACCTTCAAAACATTCTCTGCTGTTTGGACTGTTGATCAAGTTTATATTTTTATGCCTCCGCCACAAAGTGTCGTCGGAGGCATTATGTTTTCATGTTGTCCGTCTGTCCGTCCTTCCGTCTGTAATCAATTTTGTGGACATTGTACGGTATCTAAAAAACCGTTAGAGGTATCAAATGAAACTTTACATGTATATGTATGAGTGGGTGAAGTTGTGCCTATAAACTTTTGAGTGCACATACTCAAGGTCAAAGGTCAAAAGGTCAAGGTCAAATGCTGAACATTTCACTATTTCCCCCTCTGCAATGCCTGGAGGTATTTTCTTGAAACTTGGTGTATACTGTACATAACTACCAAATGAAGATTCCCCAGGGAGGTTTTGAGTCACGAGGTCGAAGGTCAAGGGTCAAGTGAAAATGTCACTTAATTCTCCATAAATGTTTCAAGGTATCTTCATGGAACTTATGTAATGAATGACAGTGATCATGTAGGGAATTAAGGGGTCATGAGTCAAAGGTCAAGGTCAACTCCAGAGACCCCAACCCCAAGCACCTTCTGATCTGGAGATTCTCCCGCCCGAAACCCCTAGCAAACAGGAGACTCCAAGTTCATCAGTGCGAAGTTCGTATGGTTCTAGATGCTCTCTGGTGCTATCCAAGGCTTGGTTTTTCAACATACGGTAGCAATAAGTAAGAAATCATTTCCAATGGGAGACACAGAGCCAGGGCGGGAGGAATTAGCTCTCAAGCGGGAGAACGGGAGATTTTGCAAAAGTGGGTTTTTCGGCAGGAGATCTCCCGTCGAAAACGGGAGAGTTGGAGTCTCTGCAACTCATTAAATTGTCATTGTTTCCCTCTTATCTACATATGCAATGCCTGCAGGATTTTTTCTTGAAACTTAGTGTATGCATACACAAGTATTACCCAATACGTATTCTCTTGGAAGTTTCTTGTCAAAAGGTCAAAGGCCAAACGGTTAAAGGTCAAGTGAAAGCACTAAATTTCATTTCTTTAAACTTATGAAAGGGTCAAAAGTTGGGTACAAATCCCCAAATACCTGCACTCTTATTAGACTCGATAGCCATTCAACCAAATAAACCTAGTTCAAGGAAAGTGAACATTCATTGCATTTGTGACAAACCTGTCATTCTTCATATTTTTGCCAGTAGTTATGTGAAACTGTCATCACACATTGTCAAGACATTGTGGTAAAGACCTATTTGGAGGACCATGCATTATGGTGGAGGCAAACCAGTCGCCATAGTGACATTTCAAGTTTGTACATGTTTCATTTTGTTTCCAATAAGTACACTTTATAATTATGTATACATGTACACCTTCAAATTGCTTTTGCAGCTGCGAGTTTATGTGACCCTCTATTCATGTGTGTGAAGCCTTGGTGATGTGTATACTAGTAGATACATGTTTGTGTACCTGCCTCCAGAGTACTCAAGGACATTTGTACACCCTCAAACGTTCATGCAGTTTGGACTATTAATGAAGTTATCTCTGTATCATTTGAGTGAAACCTTGCCAAAAGTGTAGATGGCATGTAATTTACAGAGTATAATTGCCTCAAAAACATTTGTGTTATTCTAGCTTTACTAGTATTTATTCACTTACAAAACATTCAAGCAATATTCACAACTCTTCCATGTTTGTACAACAATGACATGTACCAGTATAGTTTGTTTATTGCCAGTTCGAAAACTTGCCTGCAAATTATTTATACAGATCTGCTTGATACAATGTAGCTCTGCAATTGTTCAAACTACATGTACCTGGTACATGTACATGCGTTTGCTTTTGTCTTTTTACTGAGCTTCACCAGAAGAATTATTTTTGAAATGTTCACTGTACATCACAGTCAAGACAGACTGTTCCTACTCATGTTCCTACTCAAAAGACTGCTGACAGTTGTACCTTTCATAGGTCTCTTACATGTGACTTGGCCTGAGACTGATACCAATTCCACCACCACCACCAAAAAAAAAAAAAAAAAAAAAAAAAAAAAAAAAAAAAAAAAAAATATATATATATATATATATATATATATATATATATATATATATATATTATATAAGTAAATGGATGAATAAATAAATACATAAATAAATAAATAAAATAATCTAAACTGCACTTGACTATAATGCTAAAAAGTAGATAAAACTGTAGACTGCTTATGCAGCTCTTGCTTTTGGTAACGTACATATTTTTGTCTTGTGTGTGATACATTGCCATGAAGAGTGATGGATACAGTACCTTGAAACTAAACTACAATGTAGTTCTTTCAACACCTACATGTAATAAATATGTGGAGATGTATATACATTTATAAAGGAGAGAGAACTTGTCGATTGTGCTCCTTTCTCTGTTGTTATTAATGAATAAAGAAGGTATTTTACTAATTGATGAAAATGACATGTGCAATAATGTATCGAAAGTTCTTTGCCTAGTTAGGTAGGCCTCCTAAAGTAATAGAGAGAATAGGCACAATGGCCACTACAGCAGTTTTCTTTTTTTATATCAAAATGTTAGGTAACAGCTCGTTATTCCGTAGGTTCGTTATTCCGAAGGCTCTTTATTCCTGAGATTTGTTATTGCGAAGGTTCATTGTTTTGAATTTCATTTTCAGATTGACCAATCTTCAGGAATAACGAACCTTCAGAATAACGCTACACATTTTCGGATTTACGAACCTCTAGGTACTATATAGGGAATTTGCGTGTTTCGGATTAACAACCCTTCGGAATAACGAACCTTCTGAACAGTGACCTTCAGAATAATGAACAGCACTTGTTATAACTGAGCAAATTAAAAAAAAAAAGTGGATAATGTTGTAAGTGGAATTTTGATATAATGTAACTGTGTTCACTTTGACGGGAGTAAAGGGTATAACCAGTGGTTATAGTATGTTTGAGTGAATGCTTATGATGCTTTGAATTGAGAGAGAGTGATATGAATGATTGATGGCAGAATGAAACTGAGAATCAGACAGCACTTCCCATCAACGAAATCAGAAGGGTGGACAAAAGCAAACCAAATAAACATACTTGTACATTTTGTATTATGATTTACAAGAACAAGGGAAAACATGGAATCGGAAAGAGTTCCTTCTGTCCCCCCCCCCCCCCCACACACACCAATTTAAACAAAATAAACAAACCACCATTCCCCCTCACTAATAATAAATTAAATAAAGGTTATGGGAAGTCTTCCCATAAATAGCATAACCTTTATTTAGTCCATTACTGGTATTAGTATAAAAAAAAAAATAACAATCTATCCATTTTGAGCAAACTAGTGGGGGGGGGGGACATAAGGAACTCTTTCCATGTAATCGAAGAAAGAGAGGGAGAGGGAGTGGGAGAGAGGCCCAGCAAGAGGCAGTAGACTATTAGTACCTAATATCTAATGACAGACACAAGTACAGTACATGTATATCACAGCTAGACGCTCATAACTGACCATGTCGAGTACATGTAGTACGTTGCCTGCATGGGGTCGCTCGTAACACACGAACAAAGGCATCGAGGACACACGTCAATTTCTATACGTGGGACAATACTGTATTTTCGCGATTTTGTGCCGAGAAAAAAAGGAATGACATCCCCATGATTTCGGCTGGCTGCTGACCCATCTACAAATCATCACATTACACTCTAGGTATCATCTTAAAGCTGAATAATTATTCTTTTACATGGTATAACTTTCGTTGGTGCCTTACGATGAAAAAGAAGACTTTTAGGAGGATTTTAGAAGAATATCTGTACCCATTATTTCCGGAACATCGGCAATTAATTAGCCACGAAGTTGATAGTCTTTCATGTCTTTCTTGGAAAAATGAACAAGATCACATCCAAGTTTTAACCCTTACCTATCAAATAAAGAAAAATCATGTGAAAATGTAATTCAGTGACCAAGATATGAGCATTTCAAAACGACTCTGCAATCGCGCTCTCTCATACCATGACCTGCGGGGTCAACTCGAGGTCACGCCTGGGAGGACTTGGATATTTTGGATATTTTCGGGCTTCCTTGCCGACTGATCCCACCGTTTCCCACCGAAGTGGATGAACGTGTACGTGTCACAAACTGCACAGTTGGAGGTGTAGCCCACGGCGGTGTGTATGAGATACCTCCTTGGCTGTACACAGCCCAGTCGCTGTACGTGTATTCGCACAGCGTAGTACACTAGTAACAGCGTCTGGTCGGTCAGAGCCAGTTGAGTGCTACGGCTCAGCGCGACTTAGCGCGGTCACACAACAGACAGCGATTGCTTTATTACTGTAGCTATGCGTACAGTTGGAGCACCATCGTGTCTCACTCGCTCTCGATCGGGCGGAAAATCGGGAGGAAAGTTTGTGGATGGCACAAACACACCGCATGGTGGTGCTGTTGAAGTAACGGCCGATCGTACGTACTTATTCGAAAGAAAAAACTGACCGCGAAACTGGCGAAACTAGATTTTGAAGCACTTCGGTGATCGGGTAATTTCAGTAATTTCAACCCTCAAAATCCATGTATATCAATGTCAGAATGCTATATAATACTCTACAATGTCTCGTTGAGAAAATCAATCGCGTTCGTGGCTTTTGGCGACAATTCAGGTGTCTAATCGACTACTGTACACGGGCTTTAAATAGACTTTCCCAATTTCTAAAGTGGACAGGACGTATTTTTTTTCGCCTTTTTCTTATTGTGATCGCTGCACTTGTAAATTAGTATGCCTTCGTAGATATCCTATTCTCCTGCTTATACCCGCCTGCTTAGAGTGTAATTTGTAATTTTTTCTGTAACTATGAACTTCACCAAGTATAACATAAGAGTCAATGAACGAATAATGCGTTCATTTAGAATAGCAGTAAATAGCTTACCAACGATACCAGTGATACCCCTGTAGTTATCAGCAGCATCAGGTGAGCCTTTGCCTTTGAACAAAGGTTTAATCAACCAACACCCAGCTTGAGGGCATAATGCCTGTATCAAGCACTACATTAAACAGTTTTGTAACAAGTTTCAAAAGAGATTTAGAACTATTTTTTAACAGTTCGTTTAAAATCAATCATCCCCAGGAGCCTTGTTATTTTTAAGACGTTTAAGCTGCTGTATCACTTCAGACTCATCAATTCTTCGATTCAATTCATAATTCATGACCAATGCCATAATCAAGATCTACGACATCAGTATTGGAAGCTTGATTGTTAAAGCTTTTAAAGTGTTCAAAGAAATCTTCTATTGAAATGTTTGAAGGCGCTGTAGTTCCTTTTTTGTTTCAACTTATAATATTCCAGTAGTCTTTGGGATTTTTACTTTTGAAACTCCTTATGTTAGTATGTAAGTCAGCAAAGCATTTTCTTCTCTTTGATCGTACAAAGTTTTTATAACTCTTGCCAATTGCTCTCTTTTCATCCATATAATCTGATCTATTTTCTCGACATTTTCGTTTTTAATTTGCATGAATTTTTTCCTATATTCTTTGAACGTGAGTGAGTGCATGCGTGTGTGTGAGTGCGTGCGTGCGCGCGCACGTGTCTCTCGGTTTACGTCGTTTATTAATATCATTATTTGTATTTTTTAATGTAAATATAGCTTTTTACAATGTTTTATTTCATATTATTGAAATTGCTTTTATCTGCGTTATTGTTGCCCTGCTTTTTTAAAACTGTTTTGTTTGTCTTCCTTCTCTCTTTCCTTCTCTCTCTCTCTCTCTCTCTCTCACTCTCTTTCTCTCTTCTGGGTCCTGCACCATTCTGTATATTTTGTATATTTTGTAAATATGCAATTTTCTGTATATATATATGTAATTTACAATGTATTAATGTATCAATTAACTGATTTTATCTGTTACGGTGTTGATTTGAATTTTCTTCAATACCCTGACGTTGGGTGACATAAGAAAAAAAAAAAACCATTGTCATTGTCATTGTCATTGTCATTGTCATTGTCATTGTCATTGTCATTGTCATTGTCAGAGGCCCCTACCGGTACGACACATCCCAAGTCTAAGGAATCAGGAAAGAAGTGATACCAAAGAGTATACCTCATCATCATGCTGATTGCACATTGCACCACTCTGCACTTATCTTTATCTATGATGAGCACGTTTAACGCCTAGAAAGTTTGCAGGTTATACGTATTTTGTAATGATATTTTGTCTTTGATTTTTTTGATGAATTTGAGAGGCCTTCATTTGTTCTTTGGAGAGCGTTGGACCCTTTGTTTGTGACGCTACGGGGGGGGGGGGGGGGGGGGGGCTAGGCAGATTTCTTTTCTGCTGAGAAGATTGCATGCTCGACGCACAGTACAGAGCCGGTCGATCTGGCCAGCAGAAGGCATCTTGTGAGCAAACAATTGTGGACCAAGCCATCCAATTAAGTAAAGGCCATCAACCTCTTATTTAATTTTGTGAGGAAAGTGATGAAATATATCAATATCAATTTGAAGAAAAAAAAAAGAGGAAAAAAATAAAAAGGAATCTGGCGTAAATACTCAATCTTGAGTGATATACGCCATTAAAACCAAAACAACAACAACAACAACAACAAGAACTGGCAGAAAACATGTAAACACTACATGCACACACAGCAACACTGCATGCATAGCACCGTATGATCCATCGATCCAGCCAGTAGGGATCCGAGGTGAGTTCACCTCAGGTCCCTGATTGATCCAGGCCAGTGCATGCTACCACACACGTAGTGTGGGTTGGATGTATCGTCGTGGAGTTCCCTTCGCACCACTCCTCGAGTATATTTCGAGTGATTTTTTACTGTACACCGGTTGATCCACGTTCCTGTGGTAGGTTGATCTTCTACTGGTGGCTTAAATTTCACTGTACGATATTGTCGGGTTTAATTTGTTGTTATAATGTAAATCATGGTATGGAATTGAATGGTCTGCACAGCCCTGGCCTGTCGCTGTACACGACGTGCTGGCGCACGGGGCCGGGGACGCCGTGCGAAGCACGGAGTCGAGTCTGGTCGGGCTAGCGGCTAGGTCTGCATCAGTTACCGTAGCCAGGTCACACATTCACAGAGCCGGTAGAGGTGGGACAAGACGAGAGCTCGAGCGAGAAATAATGTGTTAGTTGTCGTGAATTAGGTGATCCGAGTATCCTCTCGGATCACCTTCTGTATCTGTACGGATTCTTTCTTCTTCTTCTTTCTCCTCAAAAGTTGTGCAGAGGTTAACTCAGAAAGTCCTCTGGGCTGCCGTCCTCTGCCTATCAATTTCAAAATTATACCCTTAGTATGGTTGAGGGGTCTAGATATCGCGCACGAAAATTTGAAATGCTCTTATAGTAGAAGTTATTCCATAATCGTACCTGAATTTCTCAATGAATATCACGAAAATGCAGAAAAATCACCTCCCAGAATCTCCTGATGATACGATGACGGAGTAGTGCGCTGTCGCCGTTTGTATGTCGGACTTTTTTTTATGCGTTCACCTTCTCGGGGTACCGGTATGTAAAGATCGCGCAGCTGCCCTATGTAGTTTCATGCGTGAAAGTGTCTGCCCCTCTCTGCGGCTGAACGTGCTTCGGCTTTCGTAGAATATTATAAACGATCGATCGAACAAAATACGAATTCTATCGGCTACGATCATACGAACGAGACAAGCGAGACGACACGTCTTGGCTACAACATCCTTAAAAAAAGATTTTAAGCTAAGGTAGGTAAATTATAACGTAAAAAATTGGAAATTTAGTGAAAAATTTGTTCCAAAAAATTGGAAATTTAGTGAAAAATTTGTTTGAAATCTAAATTTCTTACCTGCTTCCTTCTCATTTTTAGCGGTTGTCAGGTATGTTTATTCCATGGGCGTATCGGCAAATTTTGCGCTTAGTCTTACGCGTATTAATGCTTGCTATAGAACTCTACGCAGTTACGCTATGCGCGATCATTACGTCCCTGCGCGAGACCTAGTACCCTTACTATACCTATTATATGAAATCATGTCCCAAAGACGACAGATCTAATAAGATCAGAGTGATTAATCGACCGTGACGTCACTATGACGTCATTATATGAAAACACATTTTCATTCATATCTCATTAATGGAATAGAATTTTTCAATGAAATTTACGCCACATAGACTATAACTGTTAGCATGGTTAGTATAGTAGGGGTGCTAGGTCTCGCGCAGGGACGTAATGATCGCGCATAGCGTAACTGCGTATAGCAAGCATTAATACGCGTAAGAGTAAGCGCAAAATTTGCCGATACGCCCATGGAATAAACATACCTGACAACCGCTAAAAATGAGAAGGAAGCAGGTAAGAAATTTAGATTTCAAACAAATTTTTCACTAAATTTCCAATTTTTTGGAACAAATTTTTCACTAATTTCCAATTTTTGACGTTATAATTTACCTACCTTAGCTTAAAATCTTTTTGAAGGATGTTGTAGCCAAGACGTGTTGTCTCGCTTGTCTCGTTCGTATGATCGTAGCCGATAGAATTCGTATTTTGTTCGATCGATCGTTTATAATATTCTACGAAAGCCGAAGCACGTTCAGCCGCAGAGAGGGGCAGACACTTTCACGCATGAAACTACATAGGGCAGCTGCGCGACCTTTACATACCCCAAGAAATTGAGCGCATGAAATTAAGTCCGACATACAAACGGCGACAGCGCACTACCCCGTCATCGTATCATCAGGAGATTCTGGGAGGTGATTTTTCTGCATTTTCGTGATATTTATTGAGAAATTCAGGTACGATTGTGGAATAATTTTTATTATAAGAGCATCACAAATTTTCGTGCGCGATATCTAGACCCCTCAACCATACAAAGTAAGTTCTTTCTAGTCGGTCTCAAATTTCATCTCTATCCTTAAACGTGCACGTACAGTTTTACGTGCGCGTTGAAATATTTACATGCTCTAACAACTAATCAAGCTCAAAATTATTGTGCACATGTTTCAGACGATTTGGGGCATTTTTTTTAAAATTGAAAAAATTGGACGGATACGCACGCACAGCTCATATGCAACAGAAATTTTCCATTTTTTCACACGGACCGGATGTCTGAAATGTCAAGGAATATTTCTACCAAGTTTCGAGTCAATCTGACTCAATATGACGTCATACGGGTCCGTCAAAATTGAAATTCTGCGCATGCGTCAATGGCGATATACAGTGCAACTATGCCAAAAAAAAATGCCAATTTTAAATCCGATTTTACTCGTCAGGATGGACGATGACCCCCCATTTTCTTTACATATTCTGAAAGCTGATGAGTTGTAAATGTCATTTCATGGGTTGGCGATGCTGAAAAAATGATTAAAAGATATCAAATTTGTTAATAAAATAAAAAAAGAAAATTTTCAAAATGACGTCATCAAATTTCAAGTTCACTCGAGTGTATCTCACTTATCTTTTGCCGATTTTCAACCAGATTTCAGTATGTTGTAGCTTATGAAATGATCTTTCATAAATTTTTTACAAAATTTTGATTGGATGACGGCATCAACTCGTAAAAATGGATTGAATGTAATCTTGTCAAATTTGACCAGTTTACGTGTTATCTCTATGGAAGTGCAGTTTTTCTGGAAATGAAAATTGACATGACTATCTTTTTCGAGCACTAGCTCACTTGCCCTTCGGTGAATTTCTCCCAGATTTTAATATGTTGTAGCTGAGACTTTGCGCTATCGCAAGTGTGCCCTTTGTTTTTTCATACGATGTCGGGATCACGTCAAAAAACTTGGTTGAAATTAAAGCTTATCTTCAATGTATTGAGATATTTCTTTCTTTCTGCAACTTTCTTTGCAATAACTCAAGAAAAACAGCCCCTATCACCCCCATATTTTGCACATGCTTAGTTCATGTCACATACATTATTTCATAAAATAACTACTTGATCGGACACCATCTTGGGTATGTAAATTAGGGTCAAACGTCATAAATGTTTCATGCTGTATCTTGGTGAATACATGTCCTGTCTTTCCCATATTTTCCACACACAAAGACCATGTTACAAGAATCATTTCACAAAATAACCACTTTTTGCTCAGATGCCATCTTGGGTGTGCAAAGTGGGGTCAAAGGTCATATGTACTTCTTTCTGTATCTTCGTTATGACGTGTTATCTCTATGGGAGGGAATTTTTCTAGATGTGAAAATTGACATGATTGTCTTAATCGAGCACTAGGTCACTTACCCTTCGGTGAATTTCTCCCAGATTTTAATATGTTGTAGCTGAGACTTTGCGCTATCGTAAGTGTCCCCTTCGTTTTTTTCATACGATGTCGGGATCACTTCAAAAAACTTGGTTGAAATTAAAGCTTATCTTCAATGTATTGAGATATTTCTTTCTTTCTGCAACTTTCTTTGCAATAACTCAAGAAAAGCAGCCCTTATCACCCCCATATTTTGCACGTTTAGTTCATGTCACGTACATTATTTCATAAAATAACAAGTACTTGATCGGACACCATCTTGGGTATGTGAATTAGGGTCAAATGTCATAAATGTTTCATGCTGTATCTTGGTGAATACATGTCCTATCTTTCCCATATTTAGCACACGCAAAGACCATGTTACAAGAATCATATCACAAAATAACCACTTTTTGCTCAGATGCCATCTTGGGTGTGCAAAGTGGGGTCAAAGGTCAAATATACTTCATTCTGTATCTTTGTTAGTGTACGGAATTCGGTACCAAAGATGGCAGGTCTGACTCCCTTTTCTAAATGAGAATCCAAACATCACACGGCCAATGTGCCCTAAACGCAGATGAAACATTTATGGTCATGCCTATTGGGATCAGGACTCAAATCATTGATTTCCAAATAGATTGGATCACCTAATTTGTCGGTGTTGACAAATTCCAAGTCTAGTTTTATCGCATTTTGTACTCATGTTTGTTTCAATCCAAAATCTAGATGATTATAAATGATTACAGTGTGTATTTACATCCTACACTACTGTATTTGTTTAGGGATCATTTTCAATAAGCCTACTTTGTGCTTCTCATGAGTCTGCGGCTACTATGAGAGAAAGTATCAGTTTCCCCGCTCTAGAAGAAAGAAGATGACAATCTACTGTAAAAGTGGATATTTTTGCGCGACTAATTTTTCGCGCTTGGCCGGGTCAGAAGAATTTCGCGTGTTTTTAATTCCGCGGAATCTAGACATCACGCACAGGAACATATGGCAAGCAAAAATATTCGCGGGATTTTATTTTCGCGCTAGTTTCTGGTTGCGCGAAATGCGCGAAAATTTCAACACCGCGAAAATTTCCACTTTTACAGTAGCTCATCTGACCACTTTCCTACTTTCCTATGTTTCAGTCTCTTTTCCCCCCGTACATACATGTAATGTATCACAGGTTGATAACTGTATTATGTTATTCGGTGTGTCCCATGAGGAGAGAAACTCGTGCATTGATTTATCTTGCCTAGGAACTGTAGTACTTTACTGGGCAGGATTTACATTGTTCAAAATTTGTTTCTGGTACATATGTATGTGACGGAAGAGGAAAATAACTGGTAATCTTCATGATGGAGGGTATTGTTTTTCTTCAGTCTTGAGAGGCAGTGGAGATGTCTCTTCTATAAATCAAGTTTCATTTCTATTGGGTCACACTGCACATTAAACCTTGCCATTTTTTTTTTTTTTAGCTTTGTACATTGCATGTTACCATGTTGCATGTATGTACATTGTACTTCTCGATCTCGGCTGGCTGGCCCTGGGATCTGCTTATTCTTGGGACTCTGCGTGGTGGTTGGATTTTTTTTTTTTTTTTTTTTATAATTTCATGTTTACATGTTGTGCATCTCTTTGCTGGTCAGCTGGGATCAAGAAGTCTATTCATAATGGGCCCCACTCACAAGCTCTGCTCCTTCGGTACTCTATCCATTTGCTTCATGTTCATTCATTACTGTGACTATGTGTATGTCTGGTTTTCAATAAATTGAATTGAATTGAATTTGAAAATTGAATTGAAAAAGTTCCCTTCATAAAAATCAAAATAATTAGCTTTATAGCCTCCCTATTGCCCCCCCCCCCCCCCCCCACCTAGAGCAAAGACATATCATGATTGTCAGCCAATTTTGTACAGCAGTAAGGAGTGTAGCTGTATTTGTTGTTGTTGTTTTTTGTAAATGATACATTTCAGAAAATTACATTACATTGATTGAAATGCTCAAGATGAATACTTGGTGTGTCTGCAAGGTACACAATGTTTGTTGTGTTGTTGTTGTTTGTTTGGGTGGGATTTTTATTTATTTTTTTTTTTTTGGGGGGGGGGGAGAGGCTATTGCATGTTGGACCACTTGGTAGGGTAATTGATTGACACTGATGAATTCAACTTGTATGGGCATAATTCAAATCCGGCTACAGCCAATTAAATTTCTTCTTTGTTATACACTCATGAGCTGCAGTGAGCGATATGCCCAAATTTGTCAAAATATCTGTAGGTCATCTCAACGTACCACGTGCCTGGGGTACAGTACCAGTCACTTTTTTCAGGAATACAGTTTGTTTTAATGATCGAGATGTACAGTCTTCAATATCAAATTAATTTACCATCCCTTTTCAGGCAGCTAGTTCTGTTCTTCCAAGTTCACATAAAATTTTCTTGGCACAGTTCTCTTGTTCCCCTTTTTTTTCTTCAGAAAGTTTTGATAATGTATGAACAAGGATTGCTCTTTTGTGTATTTTGGTGGGGCCACTTGCCTAGTAAAACTCTGCTTATGATGGCAGTCTTCTGTATTTGCTTTGTCACGTGTACATATGATTAGGGTGCAGCTTATTACTCTGTTTTTTTGTTGCAAGTAACAATGATCAATTTGATGAAATAATATGAATTTGACTGTTTCTATATTGCATGTCTTGCATACTTTGTTTCACATATATGAAAAAGCCCAGAAGCAAAACTAAACCCAGCCAAATGATAGAAATATCAGATTGTCTGAAGTGTGTGTGATGTCATACATATATCATGACTGATGTTTGTTGCTCAGATCCTATTGAATGCTTCTGTGTGGGAATTTTTTGTTTTGTTTTGTTTTAAATTATTCAGGACAGTTTTGATCTGCTTCAAAATGGCCTCAATGGTAAGAATGACTGCCAGAGTGTTGGGATCTGCCCAGCATGCTTGCCGAATGCAGATATTGCCATGGGGCTGCTACCGACGATGGGGGACCAGTCCAAACACAGCTAGGGAGAAGTGGACTGGTATGAAAGGGCCGTCTTTCACACGGACTCAGTCAAACTACTCATCAGTGGTTTGTATCATCAATTAAACCAAGTTAGGACTGATAAGGATAGGTAATGTTACTGACAGTGGTACAGTAGGGTCTGAAGTATTGAACAAGGCATGATGACCTTGTGACTCATGAGTGGTATCATTGATCTTTGTGAGGGCCATGTCACTATCACCCATGTTGTAATCTACAAGATTGAGTCTTCATATTTGATTAATTAATAATGCAAATTAAGCTCAAGACCTTATTCTAGCCTGATTAGAAGCATCGAGAGACTACTTTTTGGTTTGTAGATCTGTTTTGATATAATCAACAATTTTGCATCACAAAAACTTCAAAAAATCTTTTCAATTCCTATGTATTTAATTTTTTTTTATTTCTTATGTATTTCTTTGTTTTTTTATTTTTTTCTTGGTTTTTTATGGAAATCGTCAGTGACCACTTGTCCTCCATTATTAGTACCGGTATAAGATTAATCAAAGTGATGAAAAGTAAAAATAGTAAGATTTTTATGAGTTTTATGACAGTGAACTGTTTTCTATAGAAAGTGTATACAAAATTGCAAAATTGTGTCTGTTTCCGGGTGACATTCAGTTATAAAAATAGGCATGGCTTCGTAACAGTAGGAATGGACATTGCAAATTTGGTCTCAAAAGTTGTACAAGACTAAAAAAAAGCTCAAGAAGACTTATGACAAGGCCTTCTCATGTTGCAGAATTATTGCATAAAATGTCGAGCCCCCCCCCCCCCCCCCCCCCCAGCCCTTTTAGAGTTAACAGTCCTCTAGTTAAGAAAATAATGATGATATGGTCTTGGCTTTTTGGAGAGTCTTATTGGTGTATTATGTTTTGTTTTGTTCATGTCAAAGGACATATGTGCGAGGTAGGGATAAAAATTTTGGATTTACTGGATCAAATGTTTGAGACCTCTTGTGTTTTGCCAAATATACCGTTAGTGCACCATTTTTCGACAGGACCCAGATTTCGACACCCAGCAGATAATTCTTATTAAATTTTATACTCAATACAAATGTCTGACTTCAACAATCAACCAAGTTATCAATCACATTTCTAGTCTTATATAAACAACATTTGTCACTTGTCATCATAATCCGACGGTAGAATATTTAGGAGAAAAGCAACACAGTGTCGGCAGAAATGTTGATGTCGGTCATTTTTAGGAGTTCAAAACAATATGGCGCATTTTGTATACATCGCCGTAAAATGAAATTCACCCATGCCGATTATCTTACTTTAGTATCAGTTTGTTTGCCAAATCCTGATGTTTGATTTCATAATCGTCTTTAGTAATTTCATGGCTGAATTCGTGATAAATGAGCAAACCTGTAGAAAGAGTTGGCTTTGAGAAAGTGGCACCAGATTTCAACATTCCCATATTAAGACACGTTATAGAGGAAACAACAAGTCCTTGCGCTGGTATGATTGCTGGTTTGCGTCCACAATGCAGTGTACGTGTACTGTACGTGCCATGTGATTTATGTGTGATGCGCGCTGTGATAGTGTTGAAAAATGATGCTAGGTGTCGAAATCTGATGCCAGCAACGGCGTGACGGAAATCGCTTAAAAATTTAACACGAGTGCATTCAAACGGGAATTTGTTCAATGCATATTATTATTGGCCTTTGTAGCTCAACTTCATATCGAAATTCCTAGGTAAAACGGTGCAGTATTGATGGTAAACAAGGAAATGTGCTAAAGTGTCGAAAACTGGTACCCTAACTGTAGCTATTTGTGAATATCGGTGTAGTAGGATGGTCCGTTTGTGCAGGTACATAGCTGCAATTTCTTTCCATTTAGAAATACCGGTATGTCTATCAATATACTTCTTTCAACAACAGTTGTTCAAATCTAAGTGGCTGCAAACAAGTATTTCACATTCTGGGGCCCATTGCATAAAAGTTGCTATTATGGTAACTTTGCCATCCAATGGTAACTACCATGGCAACAATACTCAACAGCCAATCAAAATCAAGAATTCCATGGAAGTTACCATTGGTTGGCAAAGTTACCATAATAGAAACTTTTATGCATCGAGCCCCTGGTCTTTGTAAAACAAAAGAAATATGTTTAAAAAAGCTGAGGACAGTAGATAGAATAACTACTCATGTGAAAGTCAAGAAATCAGCTCTTTTGCAATAGGGTCTAATGTCTGCCTCTACAAAATGCAACTCTGTTAGATATTTGTGTTAGTTCATATTCTTAGTATCTTCTCAATCTAATCATGGAAACGCGGGTCCAATACAGGGGCCAGTTTTCACATTTTGAACTATTTGAAAGTACTTACCGGTAGTCAAATTTTCTACAAACTTGGGAAGTATTATTGCTCGTGTGAGAGGATACTAATGAGCACCATGCCCTCCTGGAGGCCCCAAAAGCCCCCGAGCTTGCTAAATTATTCTTCAGTATTAGATAGTCTGCAAGAATGCATTGTAGGATGAGCATGCAATACAGGTGAGCACAAGACCCACTAGGCCTCTTGTTTCTCCAGAGTGCCTTGGTTGTATACCTCTGCCAGGGTGGTTATGGTTTTGCTTATGTTTGTTTGTTAATTTGTCTGTTTGCAAAACAACTCAAAAAGTTGAGAACAAGCAGATTGGATAAAATTTTCAGGAAAAATTGACAATGATACAAGGAACAGCTGATTGAATTTTGGTTATGATCCACATCATTGTCTTGAGCAAGGATGTTTTTTTTAATTGTTTTTAAAATTTCCTCTATCATCAGAAAGAAGGGCCGAGAAACGAGGGGATTCAAGCTGCGCATATTTGAGGTGTACATACGCCATGCGCACACTAAGCATGTGTACCATGCACAGGAGGCAGCTGAGTTTGAGGCACAGGAAAGGATTGTTTATCATTGGGAGATAGGGCCATTTCCATCATATGTGTATATTGGTGGATGCGAGCTGCTTGACAGAGGTCTGCACTCTGAGTGCTTGTCTAGTTTACCTTATATGCACAGTGCACTCTCATTATGACTAAGTCCTAAGGGCTGGCAGTTTCCTTTCATTATATTGAATTTTTATACCCCCACCCACACAGTGTGTACTGGGGTATATAGGAATCAGTCTGAGGTCGGGTGGCAGGTCAGTCGGTCGGGGGGTCGGGCGGTCAGTCGGTCGATCCATTGCAAAATCTGGTGGATCAAACTCCTCTCTCATTTTTTGGGCAATTGACCCCAAATTTGGCATATGAGACTGCCTCAAACCCCCCAAAATTAAGGAATCTTTAAAAATCTTCTTCTCTAGAACCAGAAGTGATAGAGCTAAGTTAATACCGGTACTATGAGTTAGTACATTAATGACTGTACAGTTGAACCTCTCGTATCCGGACAAGTCGGGACCGGGGCTCATCCGGATAAGGGATTTGGCCGGATACGGGAGACTCAATGCTTTATACATGTACATATACATACACAAGTACTGATGTAGCCCATTGTAGTACCACATGTAGTAATGTGTATACTGCAACCTTTTCATTGTTACATTTGGGGATGTTTGGGGATGTTAGAATGTCTGAGGGTAAGCAATTTTGAAGGAAATTTGATGTAATGTATGTTAATCATGTTGGAAGTAATATGTAATTCATGTGTGTTTGTGTAGGAGTTCTCAAGGATTTGGGAATCCCCCTTTCCTCCCGTAATTATAAAAAAAAAAAAAAAAAATCACGGCGAGATTGCGTCCGTATAATAGAGAGATCCAGATAAAGGGAGGCCGGATAATAGAGGTTCAACTGTAGTTCCAAGTTTGTTCATGGCAGATCCAGGGGTGCCCCCCTTAGGGCGGGGGGGGGGGGGGGGGGATTGGGAGGTCCAAATGGAGCCTAAAGTGTACGTTTTCATCTTCTTGAAAACTACATGATGGATTTTCACCAAACTTGGCAGGACGCATCTCTAGTAGGGGGTTAGGATCTCAATTTGTTAAAATGGGCACCATGCCCCACCCAGGGGGCCCCCAGGGGGCCCAAACCCTCCAAAATTAAAGGGTGTGTACAGTTCTGATCGAGCTGAGGATTTAGCTTTTAATGTTTTGCAAGAAATTCAGAAACCACTCTATGAAATGTCAAAGAGCATGCAATTTGAAGGGGTATCAAAAGTTTATTTTATGAAAATCGGTTTTGAAATGGCTGAGATATCCAAAAACAAGGTGAAACAGAGATCCTAATAAAAGGCGTGGCCAGTAGTCTTTTATTATTATCACTTTTTTGGACATCTCAGCCATTTGAAAACCAATTTTCATCAAATAAATGTTGAATCCTTCGTAAGATCACATGCTCTTTCATATTTCATAAGAGTTTTCTCATTATCTCACTTAGTAATGTTCAAAACATGAATCCCCACCTCAACCAGTAGTGTACAGTCCCTTTAAGGTATCTGTATAAATCTTCTCTAGAACCAGAAGTGATAGAGCTAAGTTAATACTACGTGTTAGTACATTGATGACTGTAGTTTCAAGTTTGTTCATGGCAGAATCAGTGGTGCCCCCCCCCCCCCCCCTTTGGTGCCCAGGGGAGGGGGGTGAGGAGGGGTCCTAATGGGGCCTAAATTGTACATTTTCATCTTCTTCTTGAGAACCCCATGACCCATTTTCACCGAACTTGGCAGGTAGCATCCCTATGGGTGTAGGATCTTAATTTGTTCAAATGGGCATGGTGTCCTACCTGGAGGGCCCCAAGGGACCCAAACCTCCCAAAATTAAGTAATCTTTAAAAATCTTCTCTAGAATCAGAAGTGATAGAGCTAAGTTAATACTAGGAGTTAGTTCATTATTGATTGTAGTTTCAAGTTTGTTTGATAGCAGATCCAGGGGTGCCCCCCTTGCAGGCAGGGGGAAGGGGTTTGGAGGTCCAAATTGGGGCCTAAATTGTACATTTTCATCTTCTTCTTGAGAACCCCATGACCCATTTTCACCGAACTTGGCAGGTAGCATCCCTATGGGTGTGGGATCTTAATTTGTTCAAATGGGCATGGTGTCCTACCTGGAGGGCCCCAAGGGACCCAAACCTCCCAAAATTAAGTAATCTTTAAAAATCTTCTCTAGAATCAGAAGTGATAGAGCTAAGTTAATACTAGGAGTTAGTTCATTATTGATTGTAGTTTCAAGTTTGTTTGATAGCAGATCCAGGGGTGCCCCCCTTGCAGGCAGGGGGAAGGGGTTGGGAGGTCCAAATTGGGGCCTAAATTGTACATTTTCATTTTTGTCGAGCCCACAGAAGGTGCAGCACATGTGACCATTATAGTACAAAGATGTGCAAACTTTATCTTTCATCATTGTTGAACAATGTGTTGCCATGGTAACAGCATACTTTGAATGAAAACTCATACAAATATACTGTGGATTCAGTTAACTCCTTCAGTTTGTGAGCATTTAGCTTGAAATTTGACACATGTGACCACTAGATTATAAAGAAGTGCAAACTTTGTCTTTTGTCATTGTTGAACAATGTGTTGCTATGGTAACAGTATATTTTGAATGAAAATGATATAAACATTTTGGTTCAGCTAACTCTCAGTTTTTTTATACCCCCGCCAAACGAAGTTTGAAGGGGGTATATAGGAAACAGCGGACGGTCGGTCGGGCGGTCGGTCGGGCGGTCGGGCGGTCAGGCGGTCGGTCCGTTGCAAATCTTGCGTCGCAAACTACTTCCTCAGTTTTCAACCGATTCCCATAAAACTTGGCACAGATGTGTGCCTTGGGTTGTAGATGTGCAAGACGTATTTTTTGACAGTACCCAAAAGTACGTTGCCATGGTAACGGCATATTATGGGCAAAAATGGGTACAAATCTTGCCGCGTGAACTACTTCCTCAGTTTTCAACCGATTCCCATAAAACTTGGCACAGATGTGTGCCTTGGGTTGTAGATGTGCAAGACGTATTTTTTGACAGTATCCAATAGTACGTTGCCATGGTAACGGCATATTATGGGCAAAAATGGGTACAAATCTTGCGTCGCGAACTCCTCCCACAGTTTTTGATCAATTTTTATGAAATTAGGTACAGATGTTCATCTGAATATGTTAATGTGCAAGACATATATTTCTGAAGTGGCAAAAAGTGCGTTGCCATGGTAACGGCATGTTATTGGTAAAATATAGGGCAAAATGCTTCATGGCAAAACTGCTTCATCAGTGTTCTTCCAATTCTCATGGAATTCATATTGAATGTTTGTCTTAGGATATAGGTCAGCATGACACATTTCTTGACAGTGACAAAAAGTATGTTGCCATGGTAACAGCTCACATATTATGAGCCAAAATGATGGAAAATTTTGTGTTGCAAACTACTTCCTCAGTTTTTGCCCAATTTCCATGAAACTTGGTACAGATGTGTGCCTTTGGTTGTAGATGTGCAAGACGCATTTTTCGACAGTACCCGAAAGTATGTTGCCATGGTAACGGCGTATTAATGGCAGAAGATCAAGGAAAGATCTTGCGGATTTAACTACTTCCTCAGTTTTTTGACCAAAGCTTATGAAATGTTGTTTTGACCAAAGCTTATGAAATGTTGTTTGGCGGGGGTATAACCAGTCGCTGTAGCGACATTTCTAGTTAGCATTTGGCTTCAAATTTGGCACATGTGACCACTATGTTACCTAGATGTGCAAAATCTATCTTTCATCATTGTTGAAAAATATGTTGTCATTGTAACAGCATATTTTGAATAAAAAAACTCCCTCAGCTTTTGAACATTTGTCTTGAAATTCGGCACATGTGATGGCTATGATATATAGTTGTGCAAACTTCATTTTTTTGTTAGCATGTCAAAAATTGTGTTGCTGTGGTAATAGCTTTTTTTTAATGACAATCATAGAAATTGCTGATTTTCTTATCTTGCTCCCTCACGTTTTAAGCGCTTGACTTGAGATATGGCACATGTGACTATCAGCAAAATATACATTCAATGATGAACAATGCCATGGTAACTTTTTCTTTTTCGTAAAAAGCATCTTAAAGGGAAGATAAACCCCAAGAGCAATGTGGATTGAGTGAAAGCAGCAACATTAGTAGAACACATCAGTGAAAGTTTGAGGAAAATCGGACAATCGATGCAAAAGTTATGAATTTTTAAAGTTTTGGTGTTGGAACCGCTGGATGAGGAGACTACTACAGGATATGACGTATGAGTGGACAACAATACAAAGAAAATATAAAGGAAATTCAACAAAAATTCACTTTTCTAGAATCATGAAAGAGCAATGGACCAACCTCTTTCAGAAAGCAGGGGGAATAATTGCTACCCTTAACATATGTCAATATCAAGTTGATGGAATTTGTAATTTTCATGAAAAATGGATTTTTGTAGAATTTTCTTTATATTTTCTTGGTATTGTTGTCCACTCATACGTTATAACCTCTAGTAGTCTCCTCATCCAGCGGTTCCAACACCAAAACTTTAAAAATTCATAACTTTTGCATCGATTGTCCGATTTTCTTCAAACTTTCACTGATGTGTTCTACTAATGTTGCTGCTTTCACTCAATCCACATTGCTTTTGGGGTTTATCTTCCCTTTAAGTAATTGCTGGTTGAGCTACTAAAAGTGACTCCCTCGGTATTAGGTGGGGGTATTAATCACATTGAGTGATAGTTCTAGTTTTTATACCTGAACAGTACAAAGTGTAAAGATATGTAGATGGCAATTTTGAGACCTGAATTTTTACTTCATCATAACGAGAATTTTGTTGTAAACATGTTATTTATAACAGGAGTGCGCTGAACATATTTGTCTGTGTGTGTGTGTGTGTGTGTGTGTGTGTGTGTGTGTGTGTATGATACTAAGGTATGGAGAACATACTAGAAGCATGCACTGTCATACTGCTTATACTACAGCAACTCCCCATATTCGTAGTTCACTTGAATTGATGAATTTGAATGAATTTACAATGTGTAACCTTAGAGGAATGTGCACTTTTGCCTATATATTATATATATATATATATATGAAGAGTTTGTTCGCAAAAACCGATAAGTCCATTTTTGAAGATTTTGAAGTACGGCCTCTGTCATAAAGTACAAATTAATACCTTTTAAATGATATATTGGTCACTACATATAGAGATACATTTTTGAAGTTATGGTCAAAAGAAGCAAAAATTTTCTTATTATTCTCTTTATTTTTCTTGATCTTTAATTGCAAATATCTCCATTTGGCAAATATGGACTTATCGGTTTTTGCAAACAAACTCTTCATATGAGATATATATATATATGTTTGTTTTTGCTTCAAGTGACACAGTCACTATGGTAATGGAATTTCCTTGGTAGAAGTCAAACATAATCTTTATTTTGGGATAGGTGTAAATACTAAAAATGTGTATGCTGTTTGGTATGAATGGATTACTAGTACTTTAGGCCAGTCGTGGATTGGCTACATTGGGAGTGGTGTGTTTGCATATAGTCCCGACCCAGACCAAGCCTTTGTTTGTCACATGGTGTAAGCTGACTTGAGCTTCCAAGGTCATATTATGAGAGAGCATGTGACATGTCATTTACCTCTGTATGTCTGTCTGGTGTATGAATTGAAGGTATTACTTTGACTAAATTTTCAGCTTGTAGTATACTGTAAAAGTGGTTTTTTTTTGCGGTGGTTTTATTTTCGCGCTTTGAGGTTGAACCGCGAATTTTACATCATGCGAAATTAACCACGCAAGGAAATGTTTAAGAACTCACTGCTTGTTACAACGCTATTGCGTACATGCACACACAAAGATTACGCGCATTGAGTGTATTGATGGTCAACACACACACAGCGATACATGGATATTACAACTGTACAAGCATGTTGTTATAAAGTACTCGAGAGACAGGATTTCAGGTAAGCCTGCATTTAATTCTAATTTCTATTTAATAAATAAAAGAATAATTGGATTATAGTTTGGGTTTTCATGTGCAAAATAAACCGCGAATTTAAACACACGCGAAAAAGTCGGCACCGATGGAAACCGCGAAAGTATCTGTGCGCGAAAGAAACCACTTTTACAGTAATAATATATCATTTGCCAAGTACAGCAAAGTATAACAACGTCCTCAATTTGCAAGCTTAGAAAGAATGTAGTCATGAAGGAGTGTGTATGTTTCTGAATTGTCCTTCATGTGTCTTCTAAAAGTGGATATTTTCGCGCTCAGCTGGGTAAGAAGAGTTTTGCATGTTTAAATTCCACGGAATCAAGATATCAACGACTGGAACAAATGGCAAGCAAAAATATTTGCATGCTTTTATTTTCGCGCCAATTTCTGGTTGCAGAATAAGTGTGAAAATTTCAACAAAGCTGCAAAAATTTCCTCTTTTGCAGTATGCATTATACTACCTCTTAAATTTGGCATTAAGTCTTTCTGAAAACTACTAATTTTTTGAAAATTCAAAGCTCTTTTTGTGCCTCTGTCACCAAGTGTCGCCTGAGGCATTGTGTGTGTGTATGTATGTGTGTGCATGAGGGGATATTTATAAGGAATAAAAAGGATATTCAGATTGTAAATACACTGTACATGTACTATGCATAGTTTGTGTATGATTATTTTGGATATGTAGGTGTATGTGTGTGTGTGAGAGAGAGAGGGAAAAATATATGTGTTTGTGTGTGTGTGTGTGTATGCGTGTGATAGGTGTGGACAGGGATGCGTTTTAGGTAGGTAGAGTGAAGGGGTGGGGGATTGTTGGTTAGGATGGATTTAGGGACATGGGTTATGATTTTGATGTATTAAATACAAAACAAATTTCGAGATTTAGTTTAGTGAGGCTCTCATGCCATGCTATCCTTTCATCTCATTAAGCAGGCTTGCATGTCATGCTGTTATTTCATTTGTATATCTTGTATGATTCAGAAGATTTTTTTCAGTTTATGTTGATTACGTTGAATGTTAGTATTTGTTTCATTATGAAAATGATGATGACATCAAACAGAATTCCAACAAAAAATATAATTTAAAAAGTGTGTGTGTCTAGTACAAGAGGGCGTAGAAGTGCGGGTAAAGAAAGTTGCGCTGGAGGCCTATTTTGGCCTTTCTCTTCGGCAAGTGGGGCTTATTGTGTCTCGATTATGGGTAGTCCTATGTTTGTGCAGTTAATGAACCAACCATATACACATCTATTTCAACCAGATTTAATGAAAATAAGAAAATGCTTGCTGTCCCAAATATCTTGCTGCAGTGGGGTTTGCCTGAACCATGTATATAGATTTAAAGAGTAACGACATAAATTGCAACTTCATACTCTTGTTATATGATGTATTTATGTTCTCTTTGAATCACAGAACCTTGACGAGAGGAACAGAGGCAAAAGACTCGGCTTAGTTGCGTCCCTGGGTACGGACAATGATGGCAAGATTCTCAAAGTGGGATGGCAGGATGGCTGCAGCAGTAGGTAGGTACTGTAGAGTGCAGTGCAGCACTGGTTTGCACTGGAGTAATCTATTACAGTACAGGGTTACGTACATGTAATCCACCATGCTATTGAGTGTTAAAGGTAGGGGATACCTTTTACAGACCTCCCAAAATGCAGCAAAACATTAAATATGAACCTCAGTGGACTTGTTTAGGCCACTGCTTAGAAATTTGGAAGTCAACAGTTATCTACACTTAAGCCTTTTTGTTGCAGTCTTCTGTATTTTTTATCTATAAACACAAATCTAAAAGTGTAAGAGCTGATGTAATAACATATAGAGTGTGTGGCAAGAATGTATATATAGAAATGTTTGTAAGTTTTGATGAACTTTATTCACAAAATATACATGATGGACACACATGCAGTGCATGGGTCTGCAAAGCTAGCCTAGTAATGTACTGGAATTTACGGTGAGCCCCGAAAAGAATTCAATTCAAAATCTAACGGTCAATAAAAATGTACTAAATGTTACCTTCCACTTTCAATACTTTATGGGAGTTTCTACAATGATACTCTCTTCAACATACCACTGTGTTTATACAACTCTTCATTTAAGGCATGCAAATGGGATTCCCTACCTTTAAAGAGTTCACTTCTTTCCATTTGGTCCAGAGTCCTTGTGATAGAAATTCATAAATGCAAATGAACAAAATGAAGTCCTTCACCTTGCATTTTGAAGAGGAATTTTATGAATGAATGAACAGAATGTATTGGATAAAACATGAAATCATATGCTAGTATTTAGAAACTGGGCACCAAGCTTCATTTGAATTAGACACTATTGACAATAGGGACTTTTCGATTTGCACGTTGAGCCAGGCGTCACCCTGTTATGACGTAGTTTTTACATACTGCGCATGCGTGAGTGTCGACCCTCGGCTCATCGCACAAATTTCGAACGCGTTAACCCTGGTTATCACCGTCCACCCAAATCGGTTGCGCCGCGCTCAACCCACCCTTGCTATGACGTTACGCTCCTCTCGGGTATCGTGCGAGAGAGCACGATGACTCTCGGGAAATCCGTGCTCTGTTCACCTGTTTTCCTTTTTCTTTCGAGAGAATATTTATATTCTAATTACATGAAAGCTTATGAACTTGATACGTCACAGCAGCAGCGCTGACATACAAACTACAGCCTCTGGTACCTACTTTATTTGCCCGTTTTCACTGTTTCGCACTTTGCAACTGCCTACCGTAGTCCCACACATGCATTTACACGTAATGCTGTACGCAAACAGATTTTGGTGCTTTTGGCCTAGCTAGTGCAGCAGTGCATTTGCCTAGTAGTCTTACCATGCATCATGTTTTAAAATCCACATAATTCCTCCCAGGATACGCATCTAGTCAAAGACAAAATAAATATTACAAGTACAGAAACTAGTCACAAATTCCGCTTATATGCACGCAAGGCACAGGGCCTGGTTGCCTCCTGCACACGCCACGAGACGTGACGCCGGCGCCCGAAATCGAAATGTGTTTTAGCAGCGGGTCAACGTACAGACGTGACGCCTTGACGTACGGTTGCGCTCGGCGGCACATCCTTCTCGTTCACCCAATCGAAAACTCCCTACTGTAGGTCTGTGTAGTATGTGCATGTGTATATGCCTTCTAGCTCTTCACTTCTATAACTTCTTGGATTTTTTTTTTTTTTTTTGAGAACAAACTGTGATGTAGTTGCACAACAGCATGCCTTGGTGTTCGATGTGAATAATAAATAAAGTGATAAGTAGAGATGCAATTGATTTTCAAGTAGGTGTAACAATAGGAAAGAGATTGTATCATCATGAAAAAATTAATTTTATTTCACCAAATACAATTTAATGCAGTGGAGTTTACAGAAGTAGTGAAATGAGGTTCATACATGATAATGGAACTAAATTGGATTGATGGCGCCATCAGCCGGAGATAACAGGCTGACACAATCATATTGCAGCTAAATTCAGTCCATACTCCTCTGATGATGATGTAGGAAACCAAAACCCAAATATAAACATGGATTAAGAGAAAGAAATTTTGGCAGAACACATCAGTGAAGTTTAAGGGAAATCGGGCAATCAATTTAAAAGTTATGAATTTGTAGAGTTTCGGTGCTATCAATTTGCGAAAACAACATCTCGCTAAAATGTCTGTGACCTCATTCACGAAAATATCTATACTAAGAAATAACAGCTTATACAGGACTGTTCGTTGTGGTAGTAGTAGATATAGTATTTCTAATTGTACTGCAAGGATTATCACATTAATCTTTCTTACAACAGATTTAATACGTCATGGCTGCGATACAACTGCCACTGTGAGAGATGCATTCAGCCATTTACAGGTCAAAAGACTGTGACGATATTAGACTATCCCCACCATCTAACCATACAATCTGCAAGTCTGGAAAAAGGTAATGTTTAAAAAAAAAAGAAAGTATAATACACTTGTAATAGCTACATATAGGATAAAAGATATTTCCTTCGTGATGTGTCAAATGTGACAAAGGTTGGTTTCACATTTACCGACATTGCATAATGTGAACCACGATTCCCATGAAGCATCATTAGAATCATGATTCAAATGACATTTTTGGCCCATGCGTATGCAAACTGGAATCATGGAGGTGATTTTGATCGTAATTCCACTAGTGATGCAAATGACGATGAGGAGGTGTTATTCAATCACGATTTTTCAAAATTATGAAATGAAACAGTCGTGTGAGTGGATTGACCTCCAAATCGTGCTTTAGGGGGTGGCACTTGTGATGACCTTCAACCACATCTGCAGAAAAACTGCACCCCTTGAATCCTCGCACCGCAGCTAGTCAAAGGGAATGCTATTTACCACTCAAAAGTGATTAGTGGGAACTCGGGAAGAAGCCCAATCTCCCCTTGCCCTGAAACCCAAAACCGCCCGCAAAGCCTTCCTCAGTCATGCGTTCGCGCAATAATTCTAATCGTAATTATGATTGTAATTGTAATTTCTCAACTGGTGTGAAAATGGCCAAAGGCATTTTTACTACTGATACATATGATATGGAAGGATTTTTGCATTGCATTACTTCTGTTTCCACTGGACAACTGAAAAGTGTACTCATTGACCGCTCAGTGGCAGGAGAGTGATAGGCGCACTATACCCTTCATGGCTGTCACATGAAACCAATGCCACAGAATATTGTTCAGAGCAATGGCAACTGGTGGCAATGTAAAAGGACTGGGCAATTAGCCAGCACCAAGATGCATCTAGTCTGCTTTGAAAACATCTCTGACGGCACCCACCTATCAATACAACACTTGATTACTGACACGCTACAGATGTGGCCACAAAACTCACACCACATCACAAGCCTAGAGATACCAGTCATGTTTGAATATTGATGAAGTTCGACTAGGTTAAAAGTCAAAAGGTCAATGAACTCATTGAAAAAAACTATACTCACAAAGTGTGATATGCAGGCGAGACATTATATAGATGATGACTGGCGGGGGAGGGAACATACCGAATGTTTCACCCGAAGGGTTTGAAATGCTATTGAGGGAGGTTGTAAGTCCCGAGACAAAGTCGAGGGACTTATAGCCTCCCGAAATAGCATTTCAAACCCTGAGAGTGGAACGTTTGGTACATGTTCCCGACAAGAAAAGTCATCATCTGTTATATTATATGGGTTAGTCAAATACGTCAACGTCATCAACCACCAAAGATCGTAGAGATTCAGTGTACTTACGCGTAGCTAGCGTAGCCCGACCAGACGCTGTTAATACGCAGTGCGCTACACAGTGACTGGGCTGTGTATAGTTACAGTGTACGATCTTTGCAACCACCAGCATGCATGCAGAGCATAACGTACTCGATCGCTCACTCGCGCAGAGCCAAATTCACTGTGCGCGCGTGGGTGGCCGGTCCTAGGCCTTCTGTCATTTGTTACGTGAAAATGTTCTCCCATGGGAGAACATTACCAAGAATGTTCGCCCATGGGCGAACATAACGAATGTACCTCCATTACGTGACTCTGTTTAGCCAATCACTAATCAGTATTTGACTAACCCATTTAATATTGCCTGGTGTTTGCCGTAATAGATTCTCTGAGATAAGCATCTGTGATATAATGATTATTCATGTGATCCTTACAAATGGTGCTTGTCGCAATATCCACCTGACAGCAAACCTGGTATTTGGCAGTACCTGCATTAGTAGGAAAAGAATACATTCAATGAATATTAACAGAATGGATGCTTTCTTATGTGTTAATTGACGGACCATTTTATATACCTCATAAGTGAGATTCTTATCACTGATTGGTCAAAAGTGTATCACGTGACAAGGTGTAGTCCCGTCTATGTTGCCTTAGGGTTTTCAGAGTAAGTGATAGAAAGGCAAAACTCTTGTGATAGAAAGGCAAAACCCTCGTGATAGTAAGTCAAAACCCTCGTGATAGAATTCGTAAACCCTCCGTGACTTTTGCACACATAACAAGTACACGTAGACTTCGCGCGCGGTGTCCGCAACCATTCCAAAGACGTTGCGTTCACTGTAATACGCGCATCGTAACACATGCACAATCAGCTAGTTTAGCGCACAGCGCAGCAGGCATGTTTCAACAGGGCATAGCGATCCGCCGAGTGCTCCTCCGTGATTTGAAGTGAGCTGAATCAAAGATCGTACACTTTGTGTTTAGGATTTCTTAGGATCCCGAAGCATAGACAAATTTCATCATGTTGGAAAACATGTTGTTAAAACATGAGCGACGGGAACGTGGATAATAACATACTGTAATCTTCTGCCAACATTGTATGCAGGAGCTCGCAGAAGGCCGCATGAGTACAGAGTCTACAAAATGTATGAAAACCATGCAAGCGAGCGTTGTGCCTAACGTTAGAATCTACTTTTGACTAGCCCTAGATCTTGACATTGCTAGTTACTAGTTAGACCTAATCTCAAACGATGAGGTGTATAAAACAAATATTAACTGCTCTTTATTCGGATGGTGGTGGAAATTATCACTCCCTCGGTGCTTTTCATACCGACCCTTCTATCACCCCTCGGCTAACTCCTCGGGGTGATAGAAGGGTCGGTATGAAAAGCACCTTTGGAATGATAATTTCCACCATCATCCTCATGAGCAGTCAATATTTGTATACTAGTCACCTGGTCCCTGCAAATTTCCTCTTTGTTCAAACATGATTGATGAATTCCATAAATTGCTACGCCAGGCGAGGTTATGCATTCAGTTGGTTTGAAAACCAGTGAAGTGCTTAACCAGCTGATAAAAAAAAAGAAAAAGAAAAGTGATATGAAGTAATGTGTACATGAGCTAACTCTGAGCTTGCTTACTAACGCTCAGATATGTTTGTGACAGTTGTTGACTGGTGTAGATAATGTTAATATGAAAAGAACGAAACAAGCAACCCCTTTAGGGCTTTTTAACACCAGTGGCCCTTTTCAGGACATGAGTTAGAGATCAAAGAGCACAAATTGTATGAAATCAAAGTGTAAGGAAGACAAAAAGCAGTGTTAAGCACACATTTCATGCTAACAGTAAATACTGACAAATCAAATTTGCTTTGTGGTTTGAAATGTTTTAGATGTAAACATATGTTATACTAGTACAGAAAGGACAGTACAAAAGGTTGCTATGGTCACTCGCCCATATTTTATCTTGCTTGGTCATAACAAAGTCACCTTGAAAGTAGAGTGTACTTGTACTTAGTCCATATTTATTTTACCTGGACTTTGGTTGCACATGCGTTTTAGTAACACTTCTTTGATCTTTTTTTTTTCTTTCTTTTCATTGGTTCTTCCAGTAATAGTATGGCCTAAAAATATCTGTATTCCATAATTCCCCCAATCTGATTTATCACAGGACCTGCAGCTGTATACAAGCTTGCTTTTACGCAGGCCCCATCAGTTTTCTCGCATTATGACCAAAGCTCAACTTTAATGTATACGGACCTTTGTGTTTATATTAAGACAAACTGTTGTACCTTTTGGTGAACTTTTATCTAGTAAGTTTTTGTCTTATACATTATTTTGTATTGTATAATTATTTTCTTTCTGTGTTATTTGTAAGAAATATTTAAAAGAAATTGAAATTGAAATTGGAAAAACATGATTGTGAACTTGCCAACTCATAGATTCAACTAATAGGACATGTTTATGGAGATTCGTGGCCATGAAAGATATTAACTTGCCAGCCCCTTTCTGGAACCAATGATGATTCTTTAAGACTTTAAACCCTAATAGCCGTTGTAGGACCTGAGTGAGAAATCTTCCCCTTCTGATGTCATATTTTAACAATCCAGTATAGCTGATTCTCAGGTAATGCAAAGAATAAAAATGAAAATGATGATATTGGTTTTTAACATATACTGCACAGACAAACAAATTTTCATGAAAAGGACAATACAGCGAGATAAAAAATATGTTAAGCACACATCTTTTTATAATACTATAATTGAAAGTCATGACAAGTGAAATTTGTTTCTTGGATGCAAATATGTGGATGTAAACAAATGTTTTAGGTACTGTATGAAGGACAGTGCAGAAGGTCACTGTGGTGTAGAAAGGTCACTGTGGTGTAGAAAGGTCACTGGTGTAGAAAGGTCACTGTGGTGTAGAAAGGTCACTGTGGTGTAGAAAGGTTACTGTGGTGTAGAAAGGTCACTGTGGTATAGAAAGGTTACTGTGGTGTACAAAGGTTACTGTGGTGTAGAAAGGTCACTGTGGTGTACAAAGGTTACTGTGGTGTAGAAAGGTCACTGTGGTGTAGAGAGGTCACTGGTGTAGAAAGGTCACTGTGGTGTAGAAAGGTCACTGTGGTGTAGAAAGGTCACTGTGATGTAGAAAGGTCACTGTGGTGTAGAAAGGTCACTGTGGTGTAGAAAGGTCACTGTGGTGTAGAAAGGTCACTGTGGTGTAGAAAGGTCACTGTGGTGTAGAAAGGTCACTGGTGTAGAAAGGTCACTGTGGTGTAGAAAGGTCACTGTGGTGTAGAAGGGTCACTGTGGTATAGGAAGGTTACTGCTGGACAAGGATATCATTTCTGCAATTTGACCCTTTACACCACTCATAGATATATTTGACAACTACTGTACGAGCTGAAATTTTCGCGTATAGATATTTTCGTGACTTGCTACTTGGAGGACATTTTAGCGTGTTGTTAATTTCACGGTTATGAGGGTCTAACTGAACTTGGTTATTCATGAGTTGTTATTTTCGCGGTTCAAAGGCGATTCGCGAAATTCGCGAAAATAAAACCACCGCGAAAATTTCAGCTCATACAGTATTGTGTCAAGACTTCCTATAGACTCCACTCAAAGGACAATATCTGTGTAATCTTTTGCCGGATTGATGCTCTGTAACAGTAAATCACCTGATGCAATTGATGTAACATAGAGTAAAGTATCACTGGCTTCCGAATGCACCCAGTTATAGTACACAGAATTTATGTTCTTGATAAATTCTGTAAATAGCATCAATTATTTCTTTGTTTTCTGTTCACAGAAATCGTAGCAATGCTATGGATGTTAATTAGCATATATTCACAAAGGAAAAACAGAATTAAAAAAACAAGTCTCTCCGAGCACAGCATTCTCTTTGAATATTAAGGGTTAATTTCATTTGAAACAAATGACTCTCTCTCTCTCTCTCTCTCTCTCTCTCTCTCTCTCTCTCTCTATATATATATATATATATATATATATATATATGCATGTGTGTATATATACATTATGTGTATATCCATATCCTATGTTTGTCTGTACAGTTTACTGTGCCTGTGTAGAAATAATTATCTCTCAGGTTTTTTGTTTTGTTTTATTTGTTTATACATTTTCATTGATTCAGATGGTACATATATTGTGATCCAGTTCAATGAAGAAGACAATCATGAGTGTGTCCTGCCTGTAGAGTGGTTAAAGCAGCACAGCTACTCTTCTGAGGACCTTGAGCGCAACGCAAGGCTGAGAGATGTCAAGTACTTGGAAGTGAGTCACATCTCAAAGGCTCCCAGATTCCACATGCTTCAGCTGAGGGAGTACAAAATAGTGTTTTCCATCATGCTAGTTTCTAAGCTGACTGACCTGTAGTTCTTTGGATTATTGTAGTGTTTAGGTTTCCACCCGTTATTAAACAAAACAACACAAAACAGAGGAAAAGATAAATGCTCCATAATACATGCCATATGTTTCCTATGAAGTTTAGATCAGGACTTATATCTTAAAGAAGCAATTATCAGTTCAGCAGTCATTGAAGATGGTCCACATGAAAAAGAGATCTTTTTTTAGTGTTTGCAGTGCTTTGTTATTCCAATACCATGATAATGTCATTCAAAGGATGCATTCTTTTTCCCCTGTCTGATTCCATGTCAGTACCATGGAAAGTAGAGAGAACAAGTTAAGATTTATAAATGTCAGCAATCGATGAAGTATGCCTGTATTTCAATAGTATACAAAGAATGCCATACATGAGCAAAAAGATGTGGCAGCAACAAGCAAAAGATTCATCTATACCAAATTATTACATGGTCTCTTATTCTCCCATTCTAAGGAGTTTATGACAAAACATTTACATAAGCATCTAGTAAAAACAAATAAAAGAATCATCTATACCAAATTATTGCATGGTCTCTTAGTCTACCATGCTAAGAAGTTTGTGACTTTCACTTTTGAACAATACTTCCATCTTTGCCCAATGCAGCGTAGTATTGGCTCCTTCAATTGGAAAGACATCAATGAATCGGAGGATTGCTTCTTTGAGTAAGTGAAAGTGATGAAATGTGACCGTGCATCACAAAACCAACAAAAAGTCGCACTCACTGATTTTGTGTGGGACTCAAGATAGGTGAAACTAGTCATTCTTGAGTTTTTCATATTTTCTGAAAGAGCGCTTCTACATTATTTTAAAGGTTGGGATCATAAAACAAACGGGAAAATGTGTTTTTAGCAGTATTTCTAGAACACTTTTCTTGTAGAATAGTGTAACTACATGTAGGTGTGTCTTAGAGTCCCCTTGTTTTCTTCCTTAAAAAGAAAAAGAAAAAATTCTCTACATACTCTTCACTTTCAACTCTTGTAACTTTTGAAAGAGTGATGCTACTGCTTTGAAAGTTTTTATTAGTCATGGATAGAATGTGATAAGAGAGCATGGTCAATTTCAGCTTAATCTGATAATCCCTTCATTGTTGTTGCTGTGATATTTTACATCCTGTTTTTTGTCCCATTCATGGCACAGAGCACGGCTTGGTAGACGATTTAGCACTTGAATAAACCCTGTACTTTAGAGCCTCTTTTCCCAGCACATACATTTGCAGAATTTGTGCATTCTTTCTAATATTTAGATAGATTAGAAGAGTCTGTTTGAATTGAGTTATGTGTAATTTTAAATCTGCTCTTAGCTAAACATCCATGTCTGGCAACTTTTTCTTGGGTATTGTGTTGCATGGTCACAAATGTCTAAACTCTTCCCTCATTGGTAGAAGACCATTTCTTGATGTGTGTGTGTGTGTGAGAGATAACACATGATGCCAAGACTACTATATATGCCATTTATTTAGCAAGTCTAATTTTTGTCGAGCCCACCGGAGGTGTGGGGAGACTAAGGGATCGCCTGCGGCGTCTGTCCGTCCGTCCGTCTGTCGTCCGTCCTTCGTCTGTCCGTTGTCTGTCCGTTGTGCTACAAAAACTTGAATAACTCTCTACTGAGGATTTCAATTTCAATCAAACTTGGAGGGAAGAGTGGTTTTACAAAGTTACACATTTTACCAAACATGAAGGGCACCTCAAGGTCAAAGGTCACAGGCAGAGGTCAATGAACTTTAGGGCCCAATGTTAAGTTTTTAGGGCGCGTTTCGTTTATGGCTCATAACTTTTGATGTATCTGTCTGTATGTGACCAAACTTAGATGGTAGATGTCCCTTGGGAAGTTGAAGGTTACCGCAAGGTCAAAGGTCACAGACAGGGGTCAAAGAACTTTTAAGGCCCAATGTTAAGTTTTTATGGCGCGTTTTGATTATGGCTCATAACTTTTGATCCCTTTGTCCGTTTGTGACCAAACTTGGATGGTAGATGTCCTTTGGGGAGGTGAAGGTCATCACAAGGTCAAAGGTCACAGACAGGGGTCAACAAACTTTTAGGGCGCGTTTCGATTGTGGCTCATAACTTTTGATCCCTATGTCCGTTTGTGACCAAACTTGGATGGTAGATGTCCCTTGGGGAATTAAAGGTCCTGACAATGTCAAAGGTCACAGAAAGGGGTCAACAAATTTTTAGGGCCCATTGTTAAGTTTTCATGGCACGTTTCGATTATGGCTCAGAACTTTTGATCCCTTTGTCTGTTTGTGACCAAACTTGGATGGTAAATGTCCCTTGGGGAGTTGAAGGTCACCACAAGGTCAGAGGTTATAGGTGGGTCAATGAACTTCTGGGAGTTAGAAAAATATTAATTTCTTATACGCGAATGGGCAAGACACAATTTGGCACTTGCCTTGTGTGCAAATGGGACTTCTTGACAATTTTGCGAGTGGTTAAATTCGTGATTGTGAAGTACAGTACTGAACAGAGGAATTTATGCATGCATGTCACATTCATGTCGGGATGAGAGTTTATATATTTGCATGTTTTTCAATTCGCGAATAGCACCCGCCTCGCAGAATATTTGGCATATACAGTAGGCCTACTGTAACCCTTTGTGTGCTTGAAAGCCAGTTGGCCCAGAAAGAGTTAATCCACTAGACCTATAAAAGCCAATGAATCATGCAACAGTTTTGATGGACAGTGTATTAAAGGTTCCATAATATTTACTCCTGCAACAATTGCTCCCATGAAATATCTGCACATAAACGAAACATGATCTCTACCCACAAACATAACCCTAACCCTAATCCTAGTCCTCACATCACACTAAACCAACAACCCCATCACAACCCTAACCCTAATCCTAAATTCCTCGGAGAAAACAAGACCAGAGCAATTGTCTCTGGAGCAAATGTCATGTCACCATATTAACATCACCTGACATTTGCGGTATGAGGGTTGCAATGACTTGACCACCTATATCAGTGGCAAGATGTTTTATGTTTTTGTTTTTTTGTTTTTTACTCTTTGAACATCTCCATTGGTCTTGTAACAGGAGTAGAATTATTGCTTTGTTTGACCATGTTTTAAATTTTTGTGACATTTCTCTTTGGTAAAAAAAAAAAAGTAGTCATGGTAATCTCACCCGCGTCCTGGGGACCGTTTCACAAAAGTTGTCAGCTAGCCCTGACATGTTGTCAGTCTCTGACAATCAACATGGTAACAGTCAGTGACCAGAGCTTCTCGGCCAATCAAATTTGCAGATTTTGCTGAAATTGTCAGAGACTCACAACTTGTCAGCACTGACTAAATTGATGAAACAACCCCCTGTATTGTATACCAGAGTTGTCTTAGATGCTTTCTCCTGTATGAAAGTACAGTATCTTTAAAATGGGCTGTGAGTGCTCGAACAGATGTCAAAACAAATTCTGTGGTTTATACAACCAGTAGCTCTTGAAGCTACTCTAACAAAATTTGCCATGTGTCCATCTTGAGGTGCGGCAAGACACAGGTTATTGTTGGTTGTTGTCTTTTTTTTGGGGGGGGGGGTGAGATGGGGAGGGGGAAGTAGCAGAAATTGCATTGCTATGTTAACGATGTAATATGTCAAAAGATAAGTGGAAACTTTATGAGTAACTACTTCCATAGACCAGTGCCCTCATTGCTCATACAAAGCAGTGATACAGCTTGTTTGCAAACCAATACTGGTATATCCTTAATCAATATGCACAAGTTGAACCAACAAAAGCAATTACTTTGTCAAATTTGTTTACAGATGGCTGGATTATCTAAATGCTTATGGTGTGGCCATTGTGAAGAAAGTGCCTTTGTCCCCTGATGCAGTCACAAAGGTATGTGTTTGTGGCATGGAAATTCTTTCTCTCTCGATTTTTTAATTTCTTTTAAGACCCCCCCCCCCCCCCACACACACAAACACCTTTATATGCTACTAGCTAGGTTGAGTTCCTGTAAAACAATTATTCAGTGGTATAACTTGTCATTGGCAAACATTGGCACTACTTTTATTGTCTCGCTCACCAGAGGTGAAGGCGAGACTAAGGGATCCAAAAGGCATCCGTCCGTCGTCCGTCACAAATGTTAAAGTTTACCTGCAAGACTCTCTTATGATGCATAACTTGGCAACTGTTACAGCAATGGCAGCCACACTTGGGTGATAGAAGCACTAGGGGTATCTTCATGTTATGGTGTTGTCGGAGGTCATGTGATGATGTCAAAGCCATTTGAGGTCATATATTAAAGAGTATGTGCAAGACTCTCTTTTCTATGTTAAAGTTTACCTGCAAGACTCTCTTTTGACAAATAACTTCACATAAGTTGCTTGGATTACAACCTTACTTGGGTCATAGATGCACTGGGGGTACCTTCATATTATGGTGCCGTTGGAGGTCACAGGATAAGGTCAAAGGTCATTTGAGGTCATACGTTAAAGTTTACTTGCAAGACTCCCTTATCACACGTAACTCGACACATGTTGCTACAATGGCAATCAAACTTGGTGATGGATGCACTGGGGGTACCTTCATGTTATGGTGCTGTAAGAGGTCACATGATAAGGTCAAAGGTCATTTGAGGTCATACGTTAAAGTTTACTTGCAAGACTCCCTTATCACACGTAACTCGACACATGTTGCTACAATGGCAATCAAACTTGGTGATGGATGCACTGGGGGTACCTTCATGTTATGGTGCTGTAAGAGGTCACATGATAAGGTCAAAGGTCATTTGAGGTCATACGTTAAAGTTTACTTGCAAGACTCTCTTATCACACGTAACTCAGCACATGTTGCAACATGGGCAATCAAACTTGGGTGATGGTAGATGTCTCTTGGGAAGTTGAAGGTTACCACAAGGTCAAAGGTCACAGACAGGGGTCAACAAACTTTTAGGGCCCAATGTTAAGTTTTTAGGGCGCATTTCATTTATGGCTCATAACTTGATCCCTTTGTCCGTTTGTGACCAAACTAAGATGGAAGATGTCCCTTGGGGAGGTGAAGGTCGTCACAAGGTCAAAGGTCACAGACAGGGGTCAACGAACTTTTAGGGCCCCATGTTAAGTTTTTAGGGCGCATTTCATTTATGGCTCATAACTTGATCCCTTTGTCCGTTTGTGACCAAACTAGGATGGAAGATGTCCCTTGGGGAGGTGAAGGTCGTCACAAGGCAGAGACTCCAACTCTCCCGTTTTCGACGGGAGATCTCCCGCCGAAAACCCATTTTTGCAAAATCTCCTGTTCTCCCGTTTGAGATTTAATTTCTCCCGCCCTGGCTCTTTGTCTCCCGTTGGAAGGGATTTCTTACTTATTTCTATCGTATGTTGAAAAAATAAGCCTTAGATAGCACAAGAGAGCATCTAGAACCCTAGGAACTTCGCGCTTCGCACACATCAAGTTGGAGTCTCCCGTTTGCCAGGGGTTTCAGGCGGGAGAATCTCCAGATCAGAAGGTGCTTTGGGTTGGAGTCTCTGACAAGGTCAAAGGTCACAGACAGGGGTCAACAAACTTTTAGGGCCCAATGTTATGTTTTTAGGGCGCGTTTTGATTGTGGCTCATAACTTTTGATCCCTATGTCCGTTTGTGACCAAACTTTAACGGTAGATGTCCCTTGGGAAGTTAAAGGTCATCACAAGGTCAAAGGTCACAGAAATGGGTCAACAAATTTTTAGGGCCCAATGTTAAGTTTTTATGGCGCATTTCGATTATGGCTCATTACTTTTGATCCCTTTGTCCGTTTGTGACCAAACTTGGATGGTAAATGTCCCTTGGGGTGTTGAAGGTCACTACAAGGTCAAAGGTCATAAGCAGGTCAATTAACTTCTGGGAGTTATAAAAAATATTAATTCCTTGTACGCGAATGGGCGAGACATAATTTGGCACTTGCCTTGTTTTTGAGGGAAAACTTTCGAAAGAATGGCCAATAAATGTCATAATTCACTACAGCATGCATTCTTTCAGACTTGCCCTAGTATAACAAAATATTTGTGAGGATTGAACATACACTAGTTGATTTGATTTGATTAATTAATATCTGTAGTTTCTTGTAATTATTATACTTTGAACCACTTGCTCTGATTGGCCCAATTGTTAGATGAAATATCATTTCACAGAATTATCAGGATTAGATCATCAAATTGTATCATTCTTGAAAGGGGAAAAAAAAAACAATAGTTAAGCAAACTGCATTTCCAGTCTAAGAAAAAAAGCAGCTATGAAAATGATACAATGTGCGTGTCATTGGTTGGTGTGCAGCTATTGGAGAATCCAAACACATGGTCCTCATTGACCATTGTTCAAGATTTTAATGAAGTTTATTAGCAGATCAAGGGTAAAGCCTCCTGTCAGTTCCACACAGTCACTTTGGACTAGAATGTCTGAGACCGTGTTTACAGAAAGTGAAAAGGCCAGGTTCGGCCGCGGCCGAGACCGGCCTTCATTTCACTGTAAACACACAAAAGGCCAAATACGGTACCAAAATCGGCTGCGCATTTGGCCAAGTTCTGGAGGTAGTCTCGGCCAAGGCCGAGCCCGCCCTTTTCTCACTGTAAACGCGAACTGGGCCAAATGTGGTACCAAATTGTAACCGGCACGCTCCCAACAATAATCGTTTGTTTACAAGCAGAGCGCCACTACGACAAAATATTAAAAGGTTTGAATTAAAAGCCCGGGCCGAGCTCTCCACTGTAAACAGACAGAATTGTGCGGCCAAGTACCGCAATTGAGGCCGGGCTCGGCCCAGCCCTCTACTGTAAACGGGGTCTACTTGTCTCTTGATGTCCAACACAAAAATAATGGAAAGTCTTGTGCAAGAAACCTCAAAACAGACCGGTTACACACGTGAAAAAGAAAAGAACAACAAAACAAATTTGAAGAGGAAATTGTGAAAGAATGAATTGAATTTCTTTTTTCATGGTAAAACCAATGAGCATTCAATCATATTTACAGAGAGTAACAGTGAAAAAAAAAAATCTCTGTAAGAAAATTTGTCTCATTGAAAGGACGTGTCAGATTTGATCTACAGCTTATATACAACATCTTGCGATTATTCAGTGACTGCTGTAACAGTGAATCAATACATTACATGCATGATTGCAAAATGTTCAATGAAAATATTCTCATGATAAGATGTGCATGTGCACTTGTATCTTTTCTCCTCTAGGTTGGGAGTCTTATTGGACCAATCACTGAGACTCTGTATGGTGGGGTAAGTTTCAATGAAATAACACACAACTTATACCACATCAAACTGTGTAGCTCCTCCTTGCAACCTATTATTGTTATTGTTGTTGTCTTTATTATGATTTTATTATTATTGTTGTTATTGTTTTTATCATTATTATTATTGTCATTATTTTTAGCTCACCTGAGCCAAAGGCTCAAGTGAGCTATTGCGATCGCTCTTTGTCCGTCTTCCGTCATGCGTAAACTTTTTACATTTTCATCTTCATCTTGAGAACCCCATGACTGATTTCTACCAAACTTGGCAGGTAGCATCCCTTGGGGGATAGGATCTCAATTTATTCAGATGGGCACCATGCCCCACCTGGGGGCCCCCAGAGGGGCCCACCCCCCCCCCCCCCCCAAATTAAGGAATCTTCTCCTCTAGAACCAGAAGTGATAGAGCTAAGTTAATACTATGAGTTGGTACATTGATGATTGTAGTTTCAAGTTTGTTCATGGCGGAATCAGGGGTGCCCCCCTTGGGATTCAGGGGAGGGGTCCTAATGGGGCCAAAATTGTGTATATTCATTGTTTTCTTGAAAATGCCATGATGAATTTTTACCAAACTTGGCAGGTAGCATCCCTAGGGGGGCAGAAATTCATTCCCATCATATGGGCACCATGACCCACCTGGGGGCCTGCAGGGGGCCTGGATTGGGGCCAAATTGTAAATTTTCATCTTTTTCTTGAGAACCCCATGATGAATTTTCACCAAACTTGGCAGGTAGCATCCCTAGGGGGATAGAATCTCAATTCCATCAAATGGGCACCATGCCAAATTGTAAATTTTCATCTTTTTCTTGAGAACCCCACGATGAATTTTTACCAAACTTGGCAGGTAGCATCCCTAGGGGGATAGAATCTCAATTCCATCAAATGGGCACCATGCCCCACCTGGGGGGCCCCAGGGGTCCCACCCCCGTCCTGTAAGGAATCTTGAAAGATTTTCTATAGAACCAGAAGTGATTTAGCTAGGTTAATACAATAAGTCAGTTTATTGATGACTGTTGTTTAAAGTTTGCTCATAGCAGAATCAGGGGTGCCCCCCCCCCCCCCCCCAAGCCAGGAACCCAGGGGAGTGGGATGGGATGGGTCCAAATAGGGACTTAAATTGTACATGTTCATATTCTTTTTGAAAACCCCTTGATGAATATTCACCTAACTTGGCAGGTACCGTGCCAGGGGATTAAGATTTCAATTTATTCAAAAGGGTACCATGCTCCCCCTGTGGGTCCCTAGGGGACCCAATATCCCCCCCCCCCTCATATTAAGAAATATTTACAATTCTTCTTCTCTAAAACCAGCAAGTGATAAAGCATTAAGTCTTTTTTTTTTTTCAAACTGCATAGTCCAACGTCATATAAAGTACAGTGTAATTGGCAGATACTTTTACCAGTTTGATGGAATATGCAAATGGACACCATGCCCCAGCTCTCAAAGCTACCCCCATGACAAGTTTCCAATGTTCTCAGGGAAGAGTCTACTAGAATGCATGGAAGGTGAACCTGCGATACTCAGGTGAGCGCGAGACCCCCGGGTCTCTTGTTATTATTACTATCATCATCATCATCATCATCATCTCTGTCATCATAAAATATATCTTTGAGATCAATATCACATCAAGCTCCATCCTTGAACTTAAGACTTCTAACAACTTTTTCTTAGGATTCTTGCCGTTCCTAACAATGCTGCATTTTGGAGTGCTTGCAGTCGGTTGTTATGAGTGCTCCAACTAGGGGAGGGGTTACATTCACTCTTATATCCCATAGGCAGTAAAGATCTCTGTCCAAGTCCTGGTACTTTCTATCTTTTCCTTCTCCTTCTCGGCTACCCTGCTGTCTCCTGGTACCATGACATTGACGATTGTGCACATTTGTTGAACCCTTTTTACGATGGTAATATCCGGACGCATATCGTCGCTGGGGCGACAAGACCTCGTATCTACAAAATGTCAAATGTTCAGGAGAGCCAAAAAACATGGCGGCCAAAGCACTGTGGTGAATGGGATAGCCTTTCCTTTGACATGCCGTGGTGGCTTCATTTTTTGAGTAAGACAGTTGGGATTTGGACAGGACATCACTTAGCCCATTATTTGACCATTAATGCAAAAAAGTCAATTTCACCAAAATTGCAGATACAAGGTCTTGTCACCCCAGCGACGATATGCTGGATGATGTTGTCAGTTTGGACATCAAAATCCCACAGGATTTTAACTTGGTAATTTTCAGAAACTTTCTGTTGTTCGTGCCTATACCATTTGCTCTCAAATGGTATTTGATATTTTCTGGAAAGCTCCTCATAACCAACTTGTGCCAGTTTGTCATGTTGTCTTTTGTACTCTTTTTATGCCTGTTTACTATGTACAGTCACATATGATATGTTGCACTGTCTCATCTCTTTCTCGACGTATCCTGCATGCGGCATAAACATCTCTCTTCTGTACCATGGCTTTTAGAGCATTCATTGAAAGTGCTTGCTATTGGGCAGTGATGATCAGTCCTGTCTCCTTCAGTTCTCCTTTATTCAGCCATAACCATATGTCATTACTGCTGATGTTCTCTGTGTCTTTGCAGAACTGCTTGTGTCGCTGCTTTTTCTCTCCACTTTGCAGATCTTTCTGCCCGTTTCTAGATCTTGAAAGTAAGATTCAAGATTCAATCATTTATTGTCTGATTTAAAAAATACAGAAAATCTTCCTCCACTGGCAAGATAACAGAGCATAACACGACAAGAATAACAAACAGATCACATATAAATGCACATATAAATACATGATAATCAATTAACAATTCGACACATCATCAAACGGTATATTGTAACTAAATAAACTGAAATGCTAATGAAATGAAAAGGTATGTTTGAGACTATAACAATAGGACATTAAAATATACTATTGATGCATTGAATCTTTCCAACATGCTGACGTCTGACTATGACAAATATATATAAAAAATGCAAAGTCATAAATACAAAATTGCACAGGCCCTATTAATGTTGTTGGGAGTGAAACATGCATGTGTGATGTACATAATGTACATTATACAGAACCCAGGGATCACATGTCACATGTGTGCTCAAGAAGAGTAGGAATAAGAAGAAAAGAATAGAGGTGGGAAAGGATGGAGAGGGTTCCATAGAACAGCTGCCTCTATGGGCACACATGTAATACAGTGTTGTTATGCAAATATGCATGCACACGCATATGCGTGAACATTCCGTGATCATTCCAATAAAAAAGCAGAGTGCAACAATGAATGCTGCATAATGCAAAAGTAAATCACAGTCCATGTGTGCCCAGGAAGCAAAATAGAAATGAGAGAGGGAAAGAAGCAGAAGATAGACGGGAGGGGGAGGGATTTCCAGGAAAAGCTGTCTATGTGGGCACACACAATGTGATATGCCTTACATAAATACATATATCAAGATTCCATTAGTCTATTCACAAAGGGCTGTAAATAACTTGCATAATGAGACATCTCGATAAAAGCACATAGAACTGCACACTTATACATGGTGAGCTGTCTTGAAAACCTGTCAATACAACAGTGTTATCCTATAATGATAATATCGCATTATAGTTGCACTCAATAAGTGCCCAGAAAAAGCATGAACCATGAAGAAAAGAGCACAGGATCCGAGGGAAAGAAGAGAAATGGGGAAAGGGAAGAAAGGAGTAGTCCTCTCAAGAGAGATGTTTATCAAAGCTCACAAAGAATGCAGTATGCAATGTACATACAGTTGAAATGCATGAATGAATAACATTCTAATGTCATTCACAAAACAGCCTTATAATTCAACGGTGAAAAACAATAATAAGGCACAATCGCCATATACATGTATCACACTGCATGTGCGCCCACTAGTAGGAACCAAGAGAGGAAAGAAAGAGATAGATAGAGAGAGAGAGAGAGAGAGGAAAACAGAAGATAGAAGAAAAGGGTTTAGAGCTTCCAAAGAACTACACATGCGGGCACACATGCAACATAATTATCATAAAAGGCATTTGTACAATATAAGTACTGTATCATAACAAACTTTCCAGATTCAAATTCAAATCTATCAAAACAGGTGGGCTGTTGGAATTGACAAAACAGAATATTGAACGAGAACCAGTGCACCTCATCAGTGGTTCCACAAACAATCAACCGAACAGGTTTTTAAAATCATTTGACCATGCAATTAACAAATATAACCAGCATGGAAAAGGAATGCCAGAATAACAAGGAAAGCTAAGGAACCAGAGTCACACAAGTACCCGAGAACACCAGAATTTGTAGAGTAGAGTAAGAGAAATCAGGAAAAGAAGTACTGATAGAGAGAAGAATTAGCAGGAAGTACCAGGTACATGCAAAGACACATAATATCCTATACCGTTTAACAGAACCATTGAAAATGTGAATGGCATTCGGAACAAAAGACTGTCTGAATCTAGAACGTACTGTTTTAGGAACACTCAAACGAATGCCTGACCGGTTATACTTAAAAAAATGATTAAGGGGATGTGAGAAATCATGCATGATTCTTTGAAGCTTGGACCAAACTTGCTTCTCATGCAGTTCAGTAACTGTAGGTAAGTCTGTGTGAGTGATTCGTTGAGCAACCTTCCTTACTCTTTCCAGTTTTTTCAAATTTTCCTTGGATAAATTACCACAAAAGCAGACAAGGTTAAAGGTCACAATACTTTGTATCAAACTGCGATAGAAAAGTACAAGAATGGTATTGTCTACCCGAAAGTCCTTTAACTTCCTTAAGAAGTACATCCTCTGGTTTGCTTTCCCCGCTATGACCTGTGTGTTAACATTCCAGTTCAGTTTATCATCAATCTTTGTCCCCAAGTATTTGTAATCATGTACCTGCTCTATAGGGTGCCCATGGATAATCAGAGGGTCATGAGGTTGAGGGGAACGGCGGAAGTCAAAAATCATTTCCTTTGTCTTCTGAACATTAAGCATCAAATGAGACCTGTCACACCAATCAACAAAGCTTTGAACTTCATTGAAGTAATCATGTGACTCGTGTCTTAAGAAACCACTTATTACAGTGTCGTCTGCATATTTGATGACAGAGCAGTTTGTGAATAGCGAGCTACTTTCACTGGTGTAGAGGGAAAAAAGAATTGGAGATAGTACACAGCCCTGTGGTGCTCCAATACTAGTGGGTTTCTTAATGGAAGATAGCCCATTGCACTTTACCCATTGTTGCCTGTTTACAAGAAAGTTAAAAATGATTCTAACAAGTTGGGGGTTAACATTGAGATGAAGCAGATATCCAGCCAGCTTGTGTGGGACTATGGTGTTAAATGCGCTTGAAAAGTCAACAAATACAGCTCTCACAAATGCCTTTGGGGTTTCCAAGTGTTGAAATACATTTTGCAAGAAGACAAGAACAGCATCATCGACACTTCTGTTTGTTTGGTAGGCAAATTGAGCAGGGTCAAAATTGCCAGTGTAAACCTTGAGGGCTTTAACTAAAAGTTTCTCAAAACATTTCATTACACAGGATGTAAGGGCAACAGGCCGATAATGATTCAACTCCGAGGGTTTACTTGATTTGGGAATCGGAATGATGGTTGACGATTTCCACAGTTGCGGAATGAAACCAGTGTCCACACACAGCTGGAAAATGTCTCGAAAAACCTCAGCCAGTTGTTGACTAAATGTTTTAAGAATCCTGTTTGAAATTCCATCAGGGCCACTAGATTTGCTGACTTTAACCTTAGCAAACAGATTACGAAAATCTTGAACATCAATTGATAATATCTCTCCTGATTCATTGATTTTGATTTGCAACAATTCCAGTAAAGAAACATTTTCAGCTGAAAAGTCATGAGTATCAAATCTGCTATAAAATTCACATAGCTCATTAACAAAATTCTCATCTAACTGAATATTACTCTGTCCTTTCTTATATCCTGTTATGTTTTGCATCTTCTTCCAGGCTGCTTTTGCATCACATTTTTGAAAATCATATTCCAATTTCTTCTTATAATCAGCTTTGCATACACGTATCTGCTTCTCAATCTTGCTCTGTAGCTCTTTCAGTAAAGGTCCATTTCCATGAGAGAAAGCAACACGTTTCTGCTTCAAGAGTTCCTTTAATTTCTTAGTGATCCATGGTGTATTGTTAGGATAGATTTTAAATTTCTTTACGGGGACAATGGAGTGAACACAGAAGAGGATGTAGCTGTTGACAACGGAAACCTTGTCTTCCACGGAATCTGCACTGTCGAGCAGGACATCCCAGTCAGAACATTGGAGGCTGGCGCGCAGTTCCTCTATGGCATCTGGGCTCCAAACATCTCGTTCGCCAGTCAGCGGCTTACTCCTTTTAAGTTTTGTACGGTAGTGTGGCTGCAGAAGAATATTGTAGTGGTCAGAGTTGCCAAGTTGGGGGCAAATACTGGCTTTAAACGCATCAGGGATATTACAATAGCACAGATCAAATAAGGCATCGTTTCGCGTATTTTGTTGTACATATTGAGTAAATGATGGCAGTGTAGAATGCAGGTTACATTTGTTAAAATCACCCAATATGATTTTAGCTGAGTCTGGAGATGAGTTTTCAAGTTCGTTCACCTTTACCGCTATTTGCTCACTTGCCACTTTCACGTTGCCCTGTGGTGGGACATTCACAACAAACACAAAAATTTGATGGAGTTCCCTTGGTAAATAAAATGGACGAAGACCCACTATAAGCAGCTCATAATCCGGAGTACATACTTTATCCTTTACTGACCAGTTATTGCAACACCCATTGTTAATAAACATGCACACTCCACCTCCTCGAGTTTTACCTGAGTCAGCTGTCCTGTCACCTCTGATCAGTTCATGATTTGTCACATTTATTGCGCTGTCCGGGATATCTGTTTGAAGCCATGTCTCTGTAAAGCACAGTAAACTTGCTTCTCTGTACTCGTGTAAATATCGTACATTGGCGCGTAGTTCGTCCAGTTTGTTTTGTAAAGAGCGAACATTTCCGAAAACAATTGTCGGTAGTGGTGGTCTGAGGCCGCGTCTTCTCACCCGTCGTCGCAGTCCACCGGGCTTACCTCTTTTGCGCAGCTTAATCTCCCGCGGAAAGCTCTCGAAACCGCTCGGCTTGCTGTCCGCGTCCGATGGGCGGTAGGACAAGAGCTCCGCCCATGTGAACGAAATCCGTGTTCCATGGGCGTGGTCGTACTCACTCGGGAGACAGTTCGTGGTTGTAAAAAACCTTGAAATGAGCAAAATTGTCACCAGAAACGGCATCCAGCCAGGTCTTGATGATACAGCTCCCATTTTGTCAACAGTTAAAACCGCACAAATCCACAACTTAGTCAACAAAGAGTGAAAAACAGAACACGAAACAGGAACATAAAAAAAGCCAGTGGTGGTCGCCACAGTGCAGCGCCTTCAAATCGTGCAGCACCCTCAAAGTGGATCAATGGTGTTAACATCTTTCCACATTCCACTTGCTCGGCTTGAAGGAGTTTTTCCTCACTGCTGTGTACGTAATCACTGAGGCTGATTTGCTCCATCTCCACGCAATCTTGATGCTCTCATGAGCCATCGGCCTCCTTCTTTCCTTGACAGGTACAACCTGTCGACATCAGCGCTCCTTTGGTGTGTTTTGTAGATTGCAAACAATTTTTCTTGTCTTTCGATCCATAGCATTCAGTTCCACCTTCGTCCATTCCACCACTCCTCCTGTGTATCTCAAGACTGCTACCGCCCATGTGTTAAGAGCTGTGATCATGTGCCCGCCAGTTAGGTGTAATTTTAGCACTCTCTTCACTCGTGAGAGGTACCCCCTTGTAACAGACTCTTTGATCACATTGTTCCAGACATCATCAGATTCCATCACACCCAGGTATTTGTAAAATTCTCTCCTTCTTCCAACCTCTGTAACTTTCTTCCATCAAGAAGTGATATTCCTGCACTCTTCACTTGTCTCCCTCTCTTCATAACCAGGGTAGCACACTTATTGCTGCTGAAGTCCATTTGGATGTCTTTCCTGACCAGACAAACCTTTTGAACTAGCAAAACAGCTTCAGGTCGTCCATGAACAGCAGGTGAATTGAGAAAGCCATGATTTCCTCCGAGGTCGTAACTGGCCGAGACATTTCGTAGCATGACTATGAGAAGAGGTGACAGTGAGTCCCCTTGAAATATTCCTCATATTCGCACCTGACCAAGATCCTTGCCAGTCGATGACAGGGTTGTGCACCATGTCTTCATAGACTTTGTCAGCAAAGCTTGGATGTTATCTGCAAGTCCAAACATCTGCAAGCAATCATCAGTCCCTGAGTGAGGCACCATATCATTTGCCTTTTTGTAGTCGATCCAGAATACACACAGGTTGGTCCTCTTTCTCTTGGAATTTTTCATCACCATTTTGTCAATCAGTAGTTGGTCTCTAGTTCCTCTGCACCCTCGCCTCCCACCTTTTTGTTCAAGAGGGAACAATTAAGTCCTTCCCTTCAATGAAGCTATAGATCTCATTCGCTGTGATGCCAGTCATTAACTTCTATATCATGTTCAAGCAAGTTATGGGTCTGTAATAAATGTAACATTGCCTTTGGATTTGTCTTTCATGACGAGCGCCATCCTGGCTGTGGTCATCCAGTGGGGAACCTCTCCTCTCTCCAGGGCAATCTGTAGTTTTGCTATTCTCTCATGGACTGCCGTGAAATGTTTCAACCAGAATCCACTATTGTTATTATTATCATAATTATTATTATTATTCTTGTTATTAATTATTGTTATTGTTATTATTATTATTATTATTGTTATCATTGTTGGTAGGAGTAGTAATACTTTTCTCTCTCAAAACAGAATCAACACATTGCTGCGCTACAACTGCATTTTCGCAAATGCATTTATGACATAATTGTTATTCTTCATTCAACCATTTAAACGAATATAGATTATGAAATGGCTCAATATAACAACGATCCTTTGCCAAAACAAACACCTGTAAAAGGGAAGAAATGTGTAGGCCTTGGGTCCAAAAGGCTAAATTCAAAGCTGTTGACAGCAGCCAAGTAGCTCAGCATAAATTCAACAAAACTTGTTCAAAGTATGCATATTTGTGTGAATTAAATGTAAAGGTGCCATACATGATGTAGTGAATTAGTTTGAAAAGGTTATGCATTAGCTGAACATTGCATGAGAAATGATAATCAAGATACTCTACGCTTTTCATGATATACTGTCATGTTGAATCACATTTCCATGTATATATATCCCTACCCAATTTGGCACAATAATGATTTTTTTTTTTTTTTTTTTTGCAACAGAATCCCATATACCCAGTATTAAAATTTAAGTATCCATACCATATTGTACACTGTATGTGATTATAACAATGTGAGCAGTACTACAACTCGTACCCCATAAAATTTAACAAATGAAATATCAATATCCTCAACTGAGATATGATTTTGAATTCGTTTTGAGCAACTAATTCCTGAGACTACATGCAGGGTTCTCGCCAGGAATTTCCTCATGCTTGTCGGGGATCAATATTCATATCAGCACACATATGCGCTTTTCTTGGGGTGGGTACGGGAGGGGGATTCCCCCTCCTGCACGAAGCGCGGAAGACATTGCAAATGCTCAATACAACCCAGATAAATCGCCGTTAGAATGCCGCTAAATGATACATTTTCACAGAGATGTTATGTGCATTGTGAGGGAGTATATTCTCACAGAAAAAAATGTGGAAACTCCATACATTTTGTGGGCAGCAGTTTGTAAATAATAAATGAAAGAGAGGTAGGTATAAGTTACAGATTTGTTACTCTGAAGGTTCATTCCTCCCCAAAAATAATGATGATGAAATGACAACTAGATTCTTCATCCTGAAGGTTCGTTAATCAGAAAATAATTATGAAAATGTTCGTTAATTTCAGAACAAAATCAGTTTTATTTCGAACGTTCTGCCAGTGAAATTTCAGAATAAAACGACGGCTCCAAAACGAGTACAGTTTTGTTGCTCTGAAGGTTCATTCCTCCCAAAAAATAATGAGGATAAAATAATACTAGATTCTTCATCCTGAAGTTTCATTAATCGGAAAATAATTATGAAAATGTTCGTTAATTTCAAAACGAAATCAGTTTTATTTCGAACGTTCTGCCAGTGAAATTTCAGAAAACGACGGCTCCAAAACTGTTACAGATTTGTTACTCTGAAGGTTCATTCCTCCGAAAGAAATAATGATGATAAAATAATACAAGATTCTTCATCCTGAAGGTTCGTTAATCGGAAAATAATTAAGAAAATGTTCGATAATTTCAAAACAAACTCAGTTTGATTTCGAACGTTCTGCCAGTGAAATTACAGAATAAAACGACGGCTCCAAAACGGTTACAGGTATGTCTTCCGCGCTTCACGCAGGAAGGGGAATCCCCCTCCCGTACCGACCCCAAGAATGAAGAATCTAGTATTATGTTATCATCATTATTTCTTTCGGAGGAACGAACCTTCAGAGTAACAAAACTGTAACCGTTTTGGAGCCGTCGTTTTATTCTGAAATTTCACTGGCAGAACGTTCGAAATAAAACTGATTTTGTTTTGAAATCAATGAACATTTTCGTAATTATTTTCCACTTAACGAACCGTCAGAATGAAGAATCTAGTATTATTTTATCATCATTATTTCTTTCGGAGGAACGAACCTTCAGAGTAACAAAACTGTAACCGTTTTGGAGCCATCGTTTTATTCTGAAATTTCACTGGCAGAACGTTCGAAATAAAACTGATTTCGTTCTGAAATTAACAAACATTTTCTTAATTATTTTCCGATTAACGAACCTTCAGGATGAAGAATCTAGTATTATTTTATCATCATTATTTCTTTCGGAGGAATGAACCTTCAGAGTAACAAATCTGTAACAGTTTTGGAGCCGTAATTTTATTCTGAAATTTCACTTGCAGAACGTTCGAAATAACGAAACTGATTTCGTTTTGAAATCAATGAACCTTCAGAGTAACAAATCTGTAACAGTTCTGGAGCCGTAATTTTATTCTGAAATTTCACTTGCAGAACGTTCGAAATAACGAAACTGATTTCGTTTTGAAATCAATAAACATTTTCTTAAATATTTTCCGCTTAACGAACCGTCAGAATGAAGAATCTAGTATTATTTTATCATCATTATTTCTTTCGGAGGAACGAACCTTCAGAGTAACAAAACTGTAACTGTTTTGGAGCCGTCAATTTATTCTGAAATTTCACTGGCAGAACGTTCGAAATAAAACTTAATTCGTTTTGAAATTAAAGTACATTTTCATAATTATTTTCCGATTAACGAACCTTCAGGATGAAGAATCTAGTATTATTTTATCATCATAATATTTCTTCGGAGGAATGAAACTTCAGAGTAACAAAACTGTAACCGTTTTGGGGCCGTAGTTTTATTCTGAAATTTCACTCGCATAACGTTCGAAATAATGAAACTGATTTCGTTTTGGAAGTAACGAACGAAATTGGTATCGTTTTGAAATAAACATTTTTATGCCTCCGCCAACGAAATGGCCGGAGGCATTATGTTTTCGGGTCGTCCGTCCGTCCGTACGTCCCGTTTTGTTTTTGTCGATATCTCAAGAACGGTGGGGTGGTTTTGCATCAAACTTGGTATGAGGGTATATCCTGGGGGGATAATACTTTGTTTGGATTTTAGAGTCACGGGGTCAAAGGTCAAAGGTTATTTTGTGAAAAAAAGGTTGAAATTTCATGTTTTTCTGCATATCTCGCAAATGGTTCAAGGTATCTTCATGGAACTTAGTATATATGCATGTACCGATGGGCAGTGATTATCTAGGGAAGTTGGGGGTCATGGGTCAAAGGTCAGGGGGGGTCAAAGGTCAAGGTCAACTCCTCAAAATATCACTGCTTTCCTTATATTTATGCAATGCCTGAAGGATTTTTTTTTAACTTGATGTATGCATGTATAACCCAATATATATTCTGTGGGAAGTTTCTTGCCAAAAGGTCAAAGGTCAAGTGAAAGTGCTAAATTGCACTTTTTTCTCCATATCTCAAAAGTAACTCAAGGTATTATCATGAAACTTACATATTTATGCATGTTCTACCTAACAGTGATTCTCTTTGGAACTGTGAGGTTAAAGGTCAAAGGCCAGGTTTAGATAATACTATTTTACCATTTGATTCTGAAATTACTCAATGCATAAACTTATAAAAGGGTCAAAAGTCAAGTAAAAATCATCAGTTCCCCCAAATACCTGCACTCTGACATTTTAATCATTCATCCAATTGAACCTAGTTCTAGGAAAGTGAACATTCAGCACATTTGTGGCAAACCTGTCATCTTAATATTTTGCCAATTGTGTGAAACTTTCATCACACATTGTCAAGACATTGTACTATAGACCTACTAGGAGAAGCATGCATTATGGCGGAGGCATACACCAGTCGCCGTAGCGGCATTTCTAGTTCTTAATTATTTTCTGATTAACGAACCTTCAGAATGAAGAATCTAGTATCATTTAATCATTTCTTTTGGGAGAACGAACCTTCAGAGTAACAAAACTGTACTAACCATTTTATTCCAAAATTTCACTGGCAGTAAACTGAACACGGGCTTCTCAAACTGCCTTGTGTGAATGTGCAAAAACGTTGTTAATTTTCAATACATCAAGAACAGATCTGGAAGCAGAAAAATTTATGTGTTAACGACAATGAAAACTGCATTATAAATATATAGAGAGACAGACTGACAGACAAACGAAGAAACAAACCAAAGCAGCAAAAATTACAACCTTCTTTGGCGGAGGTAATGGGCATGCTTTTCATATTGTCTGTTTTTGCGTAACCCAACAACGAGCGTGACAACAAGCGAGCACGTGTCAGCCAGGGAGGTGGATCTTCCACCTCCCTGTGTCAGCCTTACTCTCCCTCAGCCTTTTTCTTTCCGTCCTCTCGATCTCTCACATGCATAGTTTATCACACACACGCACACAAGGGCGGCAGGCGAAGGCAGGCTGTCTATTCGAACTGCTGTGTGTGTTGATCCCAAATCAGATCGTGACTGTGAGCGAGTGTGTGGTGTGCTATGTACAGCCGCGTTGTTACGATACCTTTTTGCGCTTGTAAACTGCTGCTCTTTTCAAATTCTAGCTTCTTTTCTAGCCAGATAACAGAAGAAATAAAGGCGCGGTCCGAACTTGGTTCGAACTGAGCACGCCCGAGCAAATTCACGCGTGGTATCACCCCTGTCGGCAATTTTTACCCTTGTCGGTAATTGTCTCCTCAAAGCTTACACTTGTCGGGGCCGACAAGGGTGATATACGCTGGCGAGATCCCTGACGTGTTATTCTCATTTGACACCTTATTGAAACGCTATTCATGTATCTGTAACATTCTTGCCAGTTTTATCTAATTTCCCATAACATTTGGGTCAGCACCCACAAACTTGACCTTCCATAGGAAAGAAGGTCCGAATGGGCATAACAATTTGTCAGTCCTACAGGAAGGCCATAGTCGCATAGGAGTGATGGGTGGGGGGAGATTTATGTAATATCTATTTACAGTTGACAGTTGCCTTCCGAACAGTGCTAATCTGTGTAAAAAACACAGTGAAAGTTGAACTATTTGTGAAGTTTTATAATATTTCCCTTAGATTATCTTCAGTTATCTATATGCTTCTCAATTTCACTTTTTTTGTTCTCCTCTGGGTCAGTAAAAAAAATAACTGTAGAGAGTGAGTTTCGGCAATATCGATAAAATGTCAGTAAACATGTCATCTTTGAAGCTTGATCATACTGGCATAAATTATGCATTTTTCTGAGGATGTCTAATCACCTTTTGTCATCTGTCTGTCTGTCCATCTGTCTGTCTCTTGTCTGACTGTATGTGTGTACTAGAGCTTTTTTGTGAAGCCTGATCCCCAGCCCATCAATGCTGCCTACACCTCTGTGGGCCTTGACCTCCACCTAGACCTGGCCTACTATGAGTCCCCACCGGGTTTGCAGCTGCTCCATTGCTTGCAGTAAGAAATTCACTTACTTTGCTCTCCTGAAGCCACTTAAAGACTTCTTAGAGTAGGGATACCATGTGAGTTGGAAGGCTGGTCTGGCTCAGATATATTCAAGAATCCCCTTAATGAAATGTGTACTGCTCTATCACTGATCCCTTTTTAAGCACACACACTTCCAAAGAATCTCCACTGGAGTCGACCGTTTCTGATGAGCATACGCTTCATTGTACTTGTTCGCTTTTTTTAACCACTACTATTTGTGGTTTTCGAATGTACTCCAGTGGGCAGCAAATGAATTGGGCCACCCTTGAATCCCAACACTACTGGGTTTTTATTTTGCTAAAACATGCATTTAGACACCTGTCCGAGTACAAGGACTAATCATCAACAAGTTTAAGATAAAACACAATTTCCTTACACCTGCAAAAACTTGTCAATCTTTGCTTAGAAATGTGTAAGATATGCTGTGACATTAAACATGATTTCAGTTGGGCAATGATGAAAATGAGAAATATTCATCAGAAAGGTACTGCAACAGTATCGCAATCGGAGAACATATCTGATCATGGTTACTACATAGTATTTTATAATTGACCACAAATAGGGTCTTACAGTAGTATCCATCAATCTTTTCGACAAGAATGAATCACATGCAGATTGTTGGGACATACTACTGCTAAGGCACTATCGATCATCACATAATATTAAATGGCTTAGTCAAATACCGGTTGGTGATTGGTTAAACACAGTCACGTGATGGAGGCACATTGGTTATGTTCGCCCATGGGCAGAACATTTTTGTAATGTTCTCCCATGGGATAACATTTTAACGTAACAAATGACAAACAATACCAAACGATTGAACGATCATAGTTTTCGCACAAGGTGATAAGCACAATCAGGGTATGCAATTATGACTTTCTCACTTTAAAAAATAGTAACTTCTAAAAGAATGCACCAACTGACTTCAAAATTCACATGCAGCATGCTGAGACATCAATAATCACATGTGGTAATACAATAGCTAATTTCTTCTCATTTTTTGTTAATTATTAAAGAAAAAAAAAAGTCGCCAAAAACCCATGTAATGCATCAAAAAAAGCGTTTTACAACTTAGTAAAATCAAGATTTGAGGTCCGAATTTTAAGTCTACCCCTATGTGTTTGGTATCAAATTAATGGATTTGTTCCTGGTATTGCTTGCATGCAATAAAAAACTGGTCCTTTCTGGTGGAGAAAGTTATGAGGTCTGAAGTCCGGTCATGGTAGGAGTGTAATGTTGGCTTATTTTTGTGACATTGTGACCTTCTAGCCCATGCTGTACAGCTATACATGGAGAAACAGCTTAGTTTTCTGCTTTTCCTTAAAGTTCTGAAGATACACTACAATATGGTGTGCTGTTTGCCATTAAATGTTCATCCAGTTTTGAGTTTTTGAGCCATTTTCAAATGCTGAGGAAAAATAAGTGCCGTCGTTTTTTTATTATTTTCAGTGAGGTATATCCTAATTTGACTACTTAAAAGAATCTTTTCCCCTTATGGAATATTCTTGGTTTTTTAGCCATGAATTGTACATATGTAGTAATCTATTGTGTGAAAATTTGAGCAAATTTGAGCAATAAGAACTTATTTTTTTATATTTTTACAAATTGCTGAGGAAAAATAAGACTGATCCACGCCCATGTTCTACTGCATGAAGGTCATACGATAAGTGTTCAGTGTTCTTATTTCTATGCATTTTCAATTTTTAAAGATATCATAAGCAAAAACATAGTATTTTGGCTTAATATGTCATTGTTTGAGTGTCACAGCTTGGATATCAACTCAAGTCATCATAAATCTCATATTCATTTTTCTATCTGTGTTTACAAATATGAGAATGGATCAAAACATTATGTGCACATTCAAGGTCAAACTGTTCAGATAATTTTTTGATGATAAATATATCTTCCAAAATACCAGCCCTAATTTCATAAAACTTTGTAATAATGGCCAGTAAATGTCTGTTACCTATTACTGAAAGTTTCACTTCTTCACTCTTTGGCAAAAGTGAAATATTATAAAATATATAAAAGTGGTTTTATATGAATTCAAAGTAATGCCTACAAAATTGATCATCCATTCTGAGTAGTGAAAATATGACATTAATTCATATTTTCATATTTTGTGATATGTCATGGCTTTGTACTAGTGGTGAATGGAAGGGGTATTTATCAGGAATATCTAAAAGCAATTTCAGATGAAAAAAAAAAAACATTCTCCTTTTTTTTAATGAATTTTTCCAATATATTAGTCATTTCAATGTAATTTGACACCCCTAATTACAATGCTAATTTATGTGCAGTCAAATGCAAAATTATGACTCTTCTTTACGTGAAATGAAAATTTGAACACTCAAGCTGTGTTCAGACGGAGACAGTTTTGGTCGGAGTAACTTCTGAGGAAGCTTGGTCGGAGAAACTTTGGAGGATAGGTCGGAGTAGTGCCCGTCTGAACAAGGTCGTGGTAACTTCCTCCGATCGGAGGAACTTACCACGACCTCTTCCTCCGAACGAGATACTCCTGAATTTTCTCAGGAGTATCTCGCTACTACAACTAGCCGGTTGAAGTTAATTGCCCGTGCGGACAAGCCTTCAGAGTATCTATGAACTTACACACCTTACGACCTAGGTAAAACTTCCTGGGTCAAATCGCAATGTTGACATTTTGCGAGTACACATGCAATTTTAACCCAGTCGATAGCGACGAAGAAGCTAGCGCTCATGCAGAAATTTCCATCAGCAAGAATGGAGAAGAATGGAGAAGACAAATGGCACTGGTAAAAAAACAATCGCATGGTCGACGTGCGCGGCGCTACCACTTCCGGAAGTTACACCGACCCTCGCGCATAAATTGGTCGGAGTTTCTTCCCACGACCGTCGTGTGACCACAAGGGTCGTGGTAGGATGTACATTAATTTGAATATTAATTACCGTGCCATAAATTTTTACTCCGACTAGAAATACGTCTGAACATGGCTTCAGCTACAACAAAAAACACATTTTCACCAAGTTTTCTCATTTTTCCCCTGTTATGCATTTGCATACCCTGATTGTGCTATTGACCACAATCGATAGGATAAATTTGCCTATTCCATACAATGTGAAAAAGCAGATTTGACTAACCCATATCAATATAATAGATGATGACTTTTGTTGTTCGGGAACATGTACCAAACGTTCCATCCTCAGGGTTTGAAATGCTATTTCTGGAGGCTATAAGTCTCGAGACTTCGTCTCGGGACTTATAACCTCCCTCAATAGCATTTCAAACCCTTCGGGAACATTCGGTATGTTCCCTCCCCCGCCAGTCATCATCTATATAATGTTCTACCTACCCACTCACTACTTAATGGGAAGGGTGCTTATTATGAATGAAAGTCTGGTAAATTATTTTAAACTTTTGATCACAAAATACTCCAAAGAACTCATCCTGGCAAATCGCGTCAGCCAGATAAGTTTCTCGGGAGACCATTTTGATATATTGCAAACAAATTCCAAATGGTGGAAGATGAATATTTAGCCCTTCCGAGAACCATGTTTTTACCTCTAGGTTATTGTTGAATCACTCTTGTTATCCTTTGTATTTTGTTCTTGTGTGCTGTTTCTATAAACTGCATATCTAGATTCCTCTCTTGTGGCCTTTTTTTTTAGATTTAAAAAAAAAAAATCGTGTTGCCTTTGTGTATGACATTTCTTCCTTTATGTTGTTTTTAACTTTAAATCTTAGATTTAATTGACAATCATACAGCAGTTTGCATGGTTCTGTCACCTACATTGGTTGTGCCAACTTGATATTCTAAATGTGTACTGGTGTTGCATCTTTCTGTCTTGATTTTGTTTTGCCGATTTTGTTTTTGCTTTGTTTAGTTGCTTTTTTTTTTTGAAAAAAAAAAAACCTTTAAATTGTGAGTGAAGAACATCCTTATTTCATGTAGCATTGATTTTTAATTTTGGCCAGGTTTGATGACGTTGTGACAGGGGGAGAAAGCATCTTCCAAGATAGCTTTTACATCGCGGAGGAATTCCAGAAATGCTACCCAGAGCTCTTTGAAGTGCTGACCAGAGTACCTGCCACTTTCAAGAAGTTTCACTTTGAGAGGTGAGCTGGTTCCCAAGGTGAATTTAGCTTCTCAAAGATGGCATAAAATACTACTTGCAAATATAGATCGAGGGGGGGGGGGGGGAGGGAGACAGAATTATTTACATAATGAGTGGAGCACATACAAAAACAAAAGTAGATCAATCCTACCTGTGGGATTTTACTTTGTTTGGTTTCTAAGGAGCTCACAATCAAATTTTTGTCTGCATAAACTTCCTGTTAAGTGGAACTCTCTTCTTAAAGCTTTACCAGTCAACCCAAACGTTCTCATGACTGAGGTTAATTCACTTCCATTCAAGTTCATTTCTTTACTTGGTTGCATAATAAAAACTTTGTTCAGGTGTTGCCAGCGATTGAAAACAGAAGGTAGAAAAGGTATGAAGTGACATTGTATAACCATTGCACCAAAAGCAACAGCTTGAGATTGCCCAAGTTGTCCTAAATATACACAACATGCTTGATTTTGATTACTGGTAGAAGTGAGAGGTCAGAAGAAAGATGAAAGACTGAGAGTATCAGAAATTGGTAAAAACTAGAACACTGATTGCTAATGTTCAAGTCAAATATCTGATATTATTACTTCTGCTTTTACAAGTGACAAATTGGCATCGTCGCACCATAAGTTGACCCTTGTACTTTCATGGGCCACTCAGGTCATTATTAGCTATTGCGATCATTCATCGTCTGGTGTCTAGCGTTTGTAGAGTGTCGTGTGTTAACTTCGTACATTTTCATCTTCTTGAAAATCCCATGACTGATTTTCACCAAACTTTGTAGGCACATTGTATCATCTCTAGGGGGATAGGATCTTAAAGGGGAAGTCCGGACGATTATCAGCCGTTTCCCGTGTAAAGAACAATATTTCATGAACCTATTACCCTTTCCCCGACGAGAAAAGACCATCAGATACAGTTACTATGATTTTTTTTTTAAATAAGGTAATTCTTCATGTTCGAATTCGTCGCGAGCAGCCCTTCGTACTATCTGTCCCAGTATGCATTGCGCGTGACGTCACAGACTCACTTTCCTCAGCAGAGCACCGCGAACGCATCGATCTCCCATTGCACTGCTGACTGCGGCGCGGGATCTGCATGCCTGCCGAGGTCTGCCTGGTTGGCGCTACCGCAGGAGTCCGTACACTGTTTTTAGGAGTGCTGTTGCCAAATGCTGTATTCCTTTATTCAAATGATCTTCGGTATCTATATAAAATCCGTCAAAGATTAATGTAAAATAGTTGCAATGTTATAACATTTTCATTTCATTGAAATATTATATGTATTGTAATACTGCTGTACTTATTGAGTGTCCACCCCATCATTTACAATTCATTGGCTACTGTTGTGATCAGAGTGATCAGGCATACATTTGCGTCTGTCGCTGCCAAATGCTATCCCAATCCGCGATCGTTTTTTTTTTTTGACTTCTGAGTGTGAACAATCTGAAATCAGTCTGTCATTTTCAGAATTATTGCCTCTCTTGTTGTCCGAGACTGTTGAGTATGTCTGACGGTGGTAAATTACGACAGTATAACTTGAACCGCGGAAGAAATGCCAGCGCCAGCTTCATCATAGTACCGCCGTCGGTAACTGCGACCAGCAGCCCTGTACACATAGCGTAATGGGACTGCGTACTGTAGCATTCAGGATCATGATAAGGTAGCATCGCGGATAAATATCAACTTAAAATCAAAATATTTCTTCAATTTGAAGACTTAACAGTAAAGTTAAAGTATTGACAACAGGCTTTGGGTAACGTTTGTTTCTGCCAATAGTCCCTTTCTATTCAAATTGATGACTTAATGTGACTCGGTCGAGAGTAACCTTGGAGAGCTACACTGAATTATTGACGGCCAGCACAGGCGCACACACAAAGAGACATCTCTTTGCGCACACATCACACGCACACAATCAAATCCATTGACGACCGGTTATGCACTGGCCTTCAATTCAGTGTAGCTCTCCCAGGCTCCTCTCGACCGAGTAACTAAGTCATTAATTCGAACAGAAAGGGACTATTGGCAGAACCAAGCGTCGCCCGAAGCCTGTTGTCAATACTTCAACTTCACTGGTAGGTCTTCAAATTGAAGAAATTTTTCGATTTTAAGTTGATATTTATCCGCGATACTACTTTATCACGATCCTGAGTGCTACAGTGCGCAGCCCCATTACGCTATGCGTATGGGGTTAGTGGTTGCAGTTCCGCCGCCGATGGGGAGTATGACGAGGCTGGAGCTGCATCGAGTAGTATTTGTAAGTTTTGACGACAAACTTGTCAATTAAAATATTGGAGAGCCATATTGCGCACCTTTCCCGCTCATTTTCTGGGTTCGGGATGGCAAAAAAACTCTTCTTCTAGCCATCGCCCGGTTTATTAGAACACCCAAATGCTTCACACATCGGCATTTTCGAAGTGAAGCAATAGATCATGCCGTGTGCATCCGCTGCGTGGCCGGAACCACAAGCAACGCTACCGCTTGCTTGGCCCGTATCGCCGTTGCTCAAGCAGGGCTCCCAAGCCAGCTGACGCTCCAAACAAAAAGCAATGTGATGCTTCTATTACTGTGATGTACTTGTATTTTCAATCTGTTTGCTTCGATGTACCTATTGTAAAGCGCCTTGAGCATTTAATCAAAGTGGAGAACGGCGCTATAGAAATTGTATGTATTATTATTATTATTATTAATACGTCACGCCGTCACGTGATCTTTCTCGCCGGCGTACAGAAATTGAACAGTTACGATTCAAAATTAGTGATGCTAAAAAATCGATTGTGACGAGTTGGGAGGGTATTTTTCAATGAAACTTAGTCATTGTGGTCCTTGATTTATGTAGATTATGGTAAAATTTATTCAAAATCATCCAGACTTCTCCTTTAATTTGTTCAGATGGGCACCATGCACCACTACCCTCCCCCCCCCCCCCAAGGCTTCAGGGGGGCCCAAACCCAGGAATTGTTAAGATCTTTTCTAGAACCAGAAGTGATAGAGCTGAATTAATGCTACAAGTTAGTACATTGATGACTGTAGTTTCAATTTTGTTTATGGTGCATCCAGGGGTGCCCCCTTGGGGCCCTGTGGAGGAGTCCAAATAGGGGGCTGAACAGAGAAATGTACATGTACAATTGTATATGTGTGCATCACATTCATATCGGGATCAGAGTCATTATTTTCGTGAATAGCACCTGACTCGCGAAATTCGCGAAAATAAAAACCTCACGAAATATTCGGCGTAAACAGTAATAGTCTGCAAGAATGCGTGCAAGGTGAACTTGTGGTTCTCTGGTGAGGGCCAGACCCCTGGGTCTCTTGTTTCTGGTTGGCACCAGTCCATTGTTCATGTCTCAAGCAAAAGGTTGTCTTTAAAAAAAAAATAGATAGATAAATAAGTTCCTTCCTCTCCCTCCGTATTCTAGTATGAGTGGCTTCACCTTCTCATGGAAACATATACATGTATATATACATATATTTTTTTTTTATTTCAGCATATTGCTTTAAAAATTACATGAAAGTTTATCCTTGATCTGGATCTTGCCTGAAGAATGCAAGTAGTTAATTCATTGAAACTCATGTTTGTAACTTTCTCTATGCAAAAAAAGAAAAAAAAAGAAAAAAAAAAGCAGTAGTTAATTTCAGAATTGCTAAATCTCTCTCATAAAAGTTGATCCGTCTCCTTTCCTCATCATGTTTTGTTGTCCCCCCCACGACCAAGGTTTTGTAAGTCATTTGACTGCTATGGGAAGGTCACATATTGTTTGTTGTTTTTTATCTGTAAGTTACTGCTTTCCTGCCTCGCTGGATCGACAGATTTAAAAAAGGAAGGACATTCTTACATGCATCAATTGTCTACCTAGTCTAATAGGTGTCAACTCAGCTCTGGTTGCAACACCTTTAAAGGAGACCTCTGGATCACTTTCAGACTTTTACATTTGAACACCAATAATTGGTTATACTGAGTACAGATTTTCAGAATTGCTAGTGATTGGGAGAGAAATAAGAATGTTTTCAAAATCTATAACAAATCACAAAGAGCAAGGATGATGACATGGCAGATTCACCTTAACCCCAACCAGGCCGGGCTTTTTGGCCTGTTCTGTGGCCGGGGGAGGGTTAATTCAAACCCCCCCCCCCCCCCCCACGGAGATCGCAGCCGTCGATCACGCAATCACCCTGAAAATTGGCACATACTTGTCGCGTAATCTACCAAACTATCAAACAAAAAATTGAATTTTTCATTTTTTACATTTTATATTAATTATTTTGCATGAAATCATGAAATTTGCTCGAATTCAGAAAATAAAGCTAATGGCATCCTAATTTTTGATTACATTATTCCTTGTAGCATTCTTAACAATGTACTTGAAAAAAAAATCAGGTATCAAAATAATTTCTGATGTATTGTATTGTATTATAAATTTCTTATCTATTTCCCTGTTTTAAAACCTTTTTGGGGTTTTTTTCCACAAATTTATTACAGAACCTATTTTATGCATAATTATGCTAAAATTAATTGATTTCAACCATTGAAAGTGAAAATAATCATGTCTTTTTTAATAAGGTGAGAAAACTCTATTTGCATAGACTTTGTACACAAAATCACGTTTTTGAGCCATTTTCCATCTGACAAGCATGTATAAAAGGTCGTGCAGGGTCGTAACTGTATGTCCGATTTTCGCAAAAATGGTGTCATAAGATGTGCGAGACTTGAAAGTAAAAAGTCAGCGAGTGGCGCGGTAAAAAAAAAAATTGCATGGCATAATGGTCACGAAAAATATCAAGGGGGGTTGATTCAACCCCCCTGGCCCTTTTAGGGTTAAGAATGCATGAGTGTGGGTTCAAGGAAGCAAAACAAAAGAAGAATGCGTGCATGAATTCTACACAGGTGAACTTGTTGAGCAAGCAGTTTATTGTAGTGGAATTACACTGCAACATTTCTGAAAAATATGAGCCTCCTATGTCATTGTCATCATCTTTTTTCAGAGTAATTTGTTTCGGGTATATTTTTGAGTATTGGTTTGTCTGCTCAACGACCACAATAAATTCCGCACATCTATATATGGATCGAGCTGCGGATTTAATAACAGCAAATCATCTGGACTTCCCCTTTTGTGACTGTTAACAGCTGGATAAGATCTGCAGTGCTTGCTCTGCCAAGTATATCTAAACTCAGGTTGCAATACTTTTGATACTGTAAATGGATGTAATAAAGCTGTTGCAGTGCTCACTATGCTAAGTATGTCTAAAACTCTGGTTGCAATACTTCTAGGACCCCGTTTACAGTGCGAGGCCGGGCTCGGCCGCGGCTCGGCCGTGGCCGAGACCGGCCTCAATTGCGCGGCCGAGCCTCGCAATTTTGTCCGTTTACACTGCTGGGCTCGGCCGCGCTTTTGATTCAAACCTTTCAATATTTTGTCGTAGTGGCGCTCTGCTTGTAAACAAATGCAATTTGGTATTGTCTGGTTTTCAGACCCTTTGCCAAATGAATTCCGTGGCGACAAAGTCGCCGTTCGGGCAAAGGCCTTTGCCGAAGGAAAGAATCCTTTGCAGGACAAAACCACCTTAAACTATACTAGTTTTCGACGTTGAGGGGGTTAATATCCTGAACAGTGAAAGATACAGGCAGAGGGTTTGGAAGCCAGACTAAAACTGGCCGCGCAATTGGCCGCGCATTTGGCCCAGTTTGCGTTTACACCAAGAAAAGGCCGGGCTCGGCCGCGGCTCGGCCACGGCCGAGACCACCTCCAGAGCGAGGCCAAATGCGAGGCCAATTTTGGCCTCGCATTTGGCCTTTTGCGCGTTTATACTGAAGCGGGGCTGGACTCGGCCGCGGCCGAGCCTCGCACTGTAAACGGGGTCTAATACTGTAAACAGCTGTAATAAAGTTGTTGCACTGCTCACTATGCTAAGTATGTCTCAACTCGGGTTGCAACAACTTTAATACTGTAAGCAGCCGTAATAAAGTCTGTGCCAAGCTCGAAAGAAGAACGTCTTCAATTCAGTTTTTTTCTTTTCTTACCACAGAGCAAATCCAGCTGCTTACATCTATCAGAGGCCCCACATAAACGTGAACAGATATAATCAGGTCAGTGAGCTGTAAGTTAATAATCCCATTGATGCAAAGCCCCATCGTATGAAAGCAATGCTGTTATAGAGTGCGTGGCCCAATACTGTGAAATAATTTTTACACTTTAATGATGATGCCCGCGATGGAAATTTATCATGGGTAATAGAAAGGTAAGTTGAATTGAATTGAATTGAATTGAAATTGAATTTAGGTAACTCAAGCCCATGTTCAAAGTGACTTAAGTAAACAGATAGAAATGAAATAAATGAAAATAGGTTAGGCATGTAAAAATGAAAAATATGGAAATTTACATGTACTTGCCCGATTGGGCAAGTAAAATTTTGATTGAAAAAAAACCCAACCAAAAACAAAAAGATCCCAAAAGCAAGCAAGTTATGTGTAGAATTTGTTGAGATTAAAAAGCCAGTTTTATCTGAAAAAAGCAAAGCTCACATGATCACTAACAAGTCCAGGAAACAGCAAGCATACCGCGCAAATATTGTATGGGTAAGGAGCGCAGACAGTGCATGAGTGTTGATGACCCAAAATAGCAGCATTTGGTAGCAGGCAGCTATCTTGATGTCTGTGCAGCTAGTAACAGAGCAGACTGAAAATGTGTACTGGATATTGAGATATTACGACAACGCAAGTGTGTGTGTGTATGCAGGGCAATCACTTTACGACTTGGCTGAGATTGGTATGAACACAACGATCGGGTGATCAGGAAAACAAAAAAGTTAATGAGAGGAAGAAATTAAATTGATTGCCATTGTTGTTCTCTGTTGATGTGTAGTTATAAGATTTAAACAATGAATCATTTAATCTTGTGTGTCAATTTGTTTTCTGGGTTGGTGATCACTAACAATGTACATATTTTACATCTTCTTTTTTCTTCCTCATAGCACTGATGATTTGAATCTCATAGTGTTTTATATGTTCGAGTATATTCAATTAACGATATAAACACCATACTGAAAGTCAGTAATTACAGTTGAACCTCTATTATCCGGCCTCCCTCTATCTGGATCTCTCTATTATCCGGACGCAATCTCGCTGTGATTTTTTTTAAATAATTACGGGAAGAAAGGGGGATTCCCAACTCCTTGAGAACTCCTACCCAAACACACATGAATTACATATTACTTCCAATATGATTAACATACATTGCATCAAATTTCCTTCCAAATTGCTTACCTTCAGACATTTTAACATCCCGAAACATCCCCAAATGTAACAATGAAAAGGTTGCAGTATACACATTACTACATGTGGTACTACAATGGGCTACATCAGTACATGTGTATGTATATGTACATGGCATTGAGTCTCCCGTATCCGGCCAAATCCCTTATCTGGATGAGCCCCGGTCCCGACTTGTCCGGATACGAGAGGTTCAACTGTAGTAGATTATTCCTAATCACAGTCATGGATATCATAACCAGCTAGGCATCCTCCTCTGTAACATTTTCCTTTTAAATAGCAAAAGAAAAAATAATGAAAGATATTTTTACAGACTTTTGGGAGATGTCCATAAGAATCATCATAATGCTCATCGTTCTATTTTTGTTTTACTTTTTGGGGCAAAATACTTAGATTCATAATAAATTACAGTTCGTGCAACCCCAGATCAACAATAACAAACTTCAAATATGCTATGAAAAGAATTTTCACAAGGTATGTTAATCGTATGATTGTTTAATATACCATAAAAGCTGTTTTTTCACGAGGGGTTTTATTTTCATGAATTTCTGGAATCACTAAAAACACATGAAAACATCACCATGTACAGTAAATTGATGGAGCAAGCGCCTTGGTGTCAAGTCGTGAAAGCAACATCTTGCTTAAATGTCTGTGACCGCATTTGTGAAAATATCTGTACACAAAAATAACAGCATTTACAGTATTTTGGGGTTCCAATAGTGTGTCATCATGCCTTGTCTTGAAATAGAAACACAAAAAAACAAAAACAAAAAACAAAAAGGGGTCTAGACTGGCACAGAGTGATCCCTTTGAGCAGTAAACAATGAACAGAGACACACGTTGAAAGCTGCCAGCATTGATGTTCTGTCTGATACAAAGAATAAATGTCATTTGTCACCCTGCATTTTTCACAAAACACAATTTGAAAGCATGTCAGACTGTCACTTAGATGACTGTAAAAAATATGCGAACACAATTGCTTCATGTTCACCCTACAAATTTTGTTCTGTCATTGTGGAAATATTGTGGTTACATTTTTTTTTTTTTTTGTATTACATTGTTAGGTACTGCACATGTATACTGTAGGTTTGCTTGTAACCTTAACTGCAACCACAGTGGATTATTGTTTGTTGGTTTTTTTTTTTCTATAGAAGTGTTTAGAGGTTCCATAGGACCTCTTTGTTTTTGGATATCTCAGCCATTTCAGAAGTGATTTTCATCGAAAATATTGTGATAACTTTTAATTCTTTGTAAAATTGTGTGCTCTTTTAATATTTCATAAACCTGGTAAATGATTTCTAATTACCTCACAAAAAATTAAAACCTGAATCCCCATCTCAGCCAAATCAATACCATCCCTTTAAAATGAAACCTTAAAATGGCTTCCTGTATTATACACTGGTCACTTCCTCTTACTGTGGAAATTGGTTCTTGGAAAAAATGGTGTTAATGACAACAAAATATTTCCTAGTGGTGTTGCAGAAGTAAACATAGTGGAGATAGGCAAGTAGAACCTGATCTCACTTGCAGCACTGTTTTTCTACAATTAACAACTCTGTGATGTTGCACATTTTATTTTTGAGCAGAGATGAATGTCCACAATTCCCAGCTGACTCATATAAAAATGTCGCTGTTTTGAGGCATTCTCTACACAATAAATTAGTCAGTACCCCCAAGGAATGCGTCTGGACTTAAGACAAACTGGATCACTTCTGTGAGAAACCGGATGCGATACCACAGTATTGCCACTGGCTGTCAACGTCTTATGAAACATGATCCGTGGTTTGACCATTCAAACCAGTGGTCAGATCAGTCGGACACATTCCTCCCTGATTAGATTCTGTTGGGATTCCCAGTCAAGTATGCCACACTCAATTCGGCCCACTGGAGACTGCCAGAGGCTACATCAGGAAGTGAAACAACCACTTTGGTCAGAAGCAAAGAAAATCCCCCATCCTCAAAAGAAGGAAGAAAGAAGTATGTCTGTTTGTATGCATGTGTGTGTAGGTTAAAGATAATAAAAAGTTTTGGTACCTCAAAGATTCACAAAATATGTATTTATGTATATATATATATATATGTATATATATATATGTGTGTGTGTGTGTGTGTTAGTGTATGTGTATATATATATATATATATATATATATATATATATATATATATATATAGCATCCACAGTACGTATACATGAGGATCATTCTTGTTCATTTAATTTGCATATATGTGAAGTCAACCACTATATGTGTCTCTTTCCCAAGTAGGATGATTTTGCCATGCTGTTATAAATTTGTCACTATGTTAGGATTGCCTTCAGGAACTTTTGTGATTCAAACAGGTTAAATTTTGACCATTTACACCTCTTTTAATGACTTTTAGATTATTCATATTATAACTGTCTCAAAATTGAGGTCATTTGCTTTTTTCCCCTCTGTGTACTGTATGTACCTTATGTTTAGCGAGTCTAATTTTCCCAACAATAGAGCGAGTTGTTAAATTCTCAATGATGGAGTACGGAAATTATCATCTACCTTGTTCATTTACTGTATACTGCTTTCCAGTACATGTATGCATTCATGCTGCATTCATGTTTGGATTAGAGTTATTTTTGTGTGTGTGTTGCTGAATTTGCCAAAAAAAAAATACAAAGTTTGCAAAATTTGCAAAAATAAAAACCTCACAGAATATGTGGTGTCTACAGTATCACTGAAGCATTCCCTTTAATTGGATCTTGTTGGTGATGGAAATATTGAGTAGTGTGCTATTCTTGCAAAAGTAAAAGGTAGGTTAGGCCCTGCTTCTGGTTTCGCTACTTAAAGGACAAGTTCACCTTCATTAACATAAGGATTGAGAGAATGCAGCAATATTAGTAGAACACATCAGTGAAAGTTTGAGGAAAATTGGACAATCGATGCAAAAGTTATGAATTTTTAAAACTTTTGTGTTGGAACCGCTGGATGAGGAGACTACTAAGGCTTGTGATGTCATATGAGTACAACAGTATAAAGAAAATATAAAGAAAATTCAACATATTTTCACTTTTTTTCGCATAATAAAAGAGCACTTGACTTGCCTCTTTCTAAAGGCAATGGGAATAATATCACCCATAATATATGTCAGTAACGAGTCAAGGGAATGTGTACTTTTTTCAAAAGATGAAATTTTGTGAAATTCTCTTTATATTTTCCTTATATTGTTGTACGCATGTGACATCATACACTGCAGTAGTCTTCTCATCCAGTGGCGACTGCACAAAAACTTCAAAAATTCATAACTTTTGAACGGATTGTCCGATTTTCCTCAAACTTTCAATGATGTGTTCTACTAATATTGCTACATTCTCTCAATCCTTATGTTAATGAAGGTGAACTTGTCCTTTAACTGTAGAACAGCGCATAACCATGTAATAAAGGTGCGAGTTTGAATACAGAGTAGAGCATAAGAAATTTAAAAGTGCTTTGCTCACACCGTGACACACTAGATGTGTGATATGTGTAGAGTAAGTTTTATGACTGTCGCCAACGGACCATCAGATGTTATGGACAGCCTTTACAATTGCCGGTAACACCTTCTTTAAGGGGGTATCTCACTGAGCGGCGAACGTTTGCGAACGTAGGGAATTTGGGATTTCACCAGGGTTCGTAAAGGGTTGCAAAAGGTTCGTTAATAGTCGCAAGAAAGTTCGCAAACGGTTTTTATTGTCGCAAACAGTTTGCGAACTTTCTATGTTCAACATTTCTTTGCGACAATAAAAACTGTTTGCGAACTTTCTTGCGACTGTTAACGAACCTTTTGCAACCCTTTTGCAACATGTTCAAAATTTCTTTGCGAACCTTTGCGAATTTGTATTTTCGCTAACAGTTGTAAACATTTGCAAATTCGCAAACGGTCGTAATACGGTGTCGCAAACATTTTTATTTGATTCGCCACTGCTAGCGAACAAGTAACCATATGGTTCCTATATAAAAGCTTCTGAAACAGACAAGGTTCCACTCTAAGAGAGTTCTTGAAGCTCTTGACATCTCCATCATGTAATTGCTGCAAGTCTGTCCTCTGCAACAACCACTCTCTGACCCAAACAGTCTTTCTTTTCTTCTTCCTTTCTTGTTTTTCTTTATTTTATTTCTCTTATGCTGCACAATAGCTGTAGCAGCAGCCTGACAAAGCAGCTCTTCAAGGATAGCAACACCTTGAGCCTCTTCTTGGCAGAAATTTATTTCCATATACTGGAAATCCATCTTGAACGGTTGTCACAAGAGATCTGAATTCAATGGAAGGTTTTACGTTCGTTTCTATACATAATCGCCTGGTACTTTTCTAGGTCAAAGAACATTCGCAAAATTGTCGCAAAGGATTTGCAAACAGTTGCTAATATTTGCAAAACTGTCGCTAACATTTGCAAAATTGTCGCTAACATTTGCAAAATTTTCGCTAACATTTGCTAACATTCGCTATAATAGTCGCCACCTGTGTTTCGCAAACACTTTCACAAACATTCGCTGAAGTGTTGCTAATTGTCGCTAAACATCGCTAAAAGTCGCTAACTGTCGCTAATGGCAGAAGCGAACTTTGATTCTTCGCAAACATTCGTCAGAAAAGTTGGCGAATCTCAAATTCGCTACATTCGCAAACGTTCGCCGCTCAGTGAGATACCAGCTGTAATAAATGAGTGATGATGATTTAGCCAGCGTGATAGAAACCTTATGGTACCCACACAAATGGATGGAGCACGATATGAGCAGCATATAGTCAGCTGTTCCTATTTATACCACAGGCTGTGTTTACAGAGGAAATAGGTTTGGTTGTTGAAGCTAATGAAATTGCTTTGCTGTGACAACAGCAGAAGGAGTATATTGTTAGCTCTGTTCAGATGTCCTTCCCGCTTCTGTTGTGGAACCTCCCTCCCATACCCTCTACACAATCATTCAGGTTTTTCTTCAGTGTTGGTTCAAGCAAGGAGGTTCGAGAAATGGAGTCACAACAGTCTTATTCGCTTTGATCCCATGCTCAAAGCCACCACTCAAAAATATTTGAAGTATGTGTCAAACTGGATCTGCCGCTCAGATGCGAAGACAATTGACTCGTGTCTAATTGCATAATCACCAGCCACTTTCCAAGGAAGATATGTCTTTGTGTGATGGTAATTACTTTTCGCTATCCCTATACTTACAAACGATGGACGGTAGACAATGGTAAAGGCACGGGGGTGCGCGAATAGAAATTGCTCAAATATTGCGGAAATAGATATCAAAATTACTCGACTGTACGTGTCTGTACGCTAATCTGACATATTAATTTATAAAGAACTATACTTGAAGATGATACCATATTAGTTTCATTTGGCGGAAATAAGGAGAAAAGTGATAAAACCGGCTTTCCATGAGGGTAATATTCCAAACACTTTCACAAAATACAGCTCAGATTTACATTTTTGCACATATCTTCGAAAGGAATTGACTTTTGTTTTATATGCTTTATTATTAGGTGAAATTTCATTGCATTTGATATATAAACGAGCAGCATATACCCGATATCATGTTAGCGTTAAAAATGAATCTTCAGATTGCTCAGAAAGATGGCAGCTTCAAGCATCGAACATCAAAGGCACAAATGCACCTGTGGAATTCTTTTGTCCATCCATAGAAAACTGACAGCTGATTGAATGATTATAGCCAGTTGTAACTCCATCTCTCGAACCTCCTTGGTTCAAGAGTATTGAATGTATTCAGGTTCAGCATAAGATGGTCCACATTGAAGAGTTTTACTGTTTGTTCAGTAACTAAAGATTTGAAAATAGTATGACAGCTACGGCAATATAGTTGTAAATTTAGTACTAAATCCCAAACATCACAGCTAGTGTAATGTTCCAAGAGATATATTTGGCATTCTTTCACTAGATATCCTGCTTTTTTCATAAGAACAATGGACCATGAACAGATGAGCATTAAAATCAGTGAGAACTAACGGAAGTCAAAATTTTAGAAGTTGTGAATATCAGATTTAGAATTTAGTTTGAGTTCAATGCTACAAGAGATCACAACCATTACTGACTGTTAGGCAGATGCTTGGTAGTCTAGGGGATGTGATGCTTGTCTAGTAGTCAGGAGGTTGTTAGTTTGTTTTCCACCCATTTCGTCTGCTTGCCTTGTACTGTATTGTTTGCTTATTTTACTATAAATCGTATCGCATCAACTTGAACAGGGTGTGGACTGGCACTTCAAACTTTTCAAAGAGCAGCATATCGTTCCCGGGGGGGGGGGGGGGGGGGGGGGGGGGGGGGGGGGGGGGGGGGGGGGCAAAACCTCATATCTCAACTGGCATAAAACCTAACTCAATTTTTAATGTTACTCATACTGATTTGAGTTCTGAAACAAAACAATTATCAATGTAATCCAAAACAATGTCTTCATTCTCTGACATCAACATCGATGCTATTTGTTGTTTCGATGTTGCCAATATGGGGGGGGGGGGGGGAAGGAATTTTGTCCCCTGGACATTGATGATTTTTATGGTATGAAGCCTTGTCACCTCAAGGACAATATGAACTAGTGCATATGCTTTCATTTGAAACAAATCTCTCTCATGTGTTAAAGGGTGTGTACAGTTCTGGTTGAGGTGAGGATATAGCTTTTAACATTTTGCGAGTTATTCAGAAACCACTCTATGAGATGTCAAAGAGCATGCAGTTCTAAGGGCTATCAAAAGTTGATTTGATGAAAATCAGTTTTGAAATGGCTGAGATATCCAAAAACAAGGTGAAACAAAGAGATCCTAATAAAGTTGTGGCATGTCGCCTTTTATTATTAACACTTTTTTGGATATCTCAGCCATTTGAAAACTAATTTTCATCAAATAACTGTTGAATCCTTCTTAAAATTACATGCTCTTTCATATTTCATAATAGGCTTTTCATTATCTCACTTCGGAATGTTCAAAACATGAATCCCCACCTCAACCAGTACTGTACAGTCCCTTTAACTATCTGCTGTTCTCACACTTCTGCGAATACCAGCTACATTGTATTTAAACATGTGGCCATTATTGGTGGGAACGTGTTTTCCCGATGACACCCATACATGAATAAATGTTTATCTACAGACTACACATGTCTGCATGCTCCCTCTTGCGATGATTCATGTGATACATTATGTAGAGAGACCTGTCAGCACATGGCAGTCGGTTGTACAGATGCTAATAATGCTTAGGTACTTGTCATCAGTTTCGATCAGGATGAAGCTGTGAAAGCTTTCACTGTTGTTTTAATGAAAGTCGCAGCTATCAGGGGCAAAGCATCATTTCTTTCTGCAACAGGAAGATATGAGAGCCCCCCTGGACTGGTGGTTATCACTTTTGGGGTGTTTTACAACGACCTTGGCAGGTACTTGACGTGTGAATCCCATTCATGCCTGAGTTAACTTGAGTGAAAAAAGAAAAATCAGATTGATAAAATTGTAGAAGTTTCATCAAATTCGGCATTGGATGGAATAAAATTTGGAGTCAGTGAAGTTACAGTTTCACATGTTCAATAACCAAGAAATAATGTCGGTTGCAACCAGCCACACAGACAATGATGTCATCATATTACAATTCTCATTTTCTTGTATTAAAAAAAAGAAGAAGAAACATTTAAAAATAATATTTCTAATAAGATATTTATGAAGTGCAACTCTCCTCTCCTCTGCACAAATGGATGCATCTTATTGAACTCTCTCATTCCACAAACAAAACAAACACAAAACAAGATAATGCAACTCTCTTATGGCATGTGTGATTTTGTTGAAACCTTTAGCATAAGGTTCATCTACTTTTTGATTCTTTTACTCAAAGCCATGGCCAGGTCCACCTTGACTGGCATGGTACTGGCAATAATATTTACATGGCAAAGTCATGCATGAATTAATTTGTAACTTTCCACTGATCTTAAAGTTCTGTTTCACAAAGACCTGAGTCATACATAAGTACCCGAAAGTCATGTGCACCTTGCCGCAAGGATTTTACCAGCACTTAAATGTACTAAGTCATGCATAAGTGACAGCACCGTTAAGCAGTGTCACTGTACAAATTGCCTGCTGGTGTAGATTGAGAAAGAGTACTAACCCACTGAGGACGAACTGATTTTGCTGTGACACAAATTTCCCACAGACACCTGCCCGAGAGTACTTGTGTCCCCCCACCACCCCCCCCCCCAAAAAAAAACCCAATCTGTCTGCAATATATAATACATTGCAGATACTGTGTTTAGCCTTTTGGGGCAGACGTAGTACTAGTCTTCAACAGGTTAAGGCCTTCTCTGTGATCATAACAAAGAATTTCTGTAGGACCTAGTTGACTCAATGGTTAAAAAAAAAAAGAAAAGAAAAAAGAAGGTTAAAAGTAGTATAATCTTACAAGTCTGATTTTCCCTTGCTTGTTTTATTGATCTGGTGTATGTTTGTCTTGTTTGCTTTTAAAGTGCATTTTATGTGTAGGGCCTATATGTGTTTGTCTATCTGATGAGAATCTTTTTTTTTTCACTTTACTTTAAAAGTTGCCAATTACAGTTCCATTGTACTACAACAGGGTAACAGTAATTACAATACTCTTTGCCACAGTGCCTTCATTCTTCTATTTTGGTTACGACAGACTGAAAGAAATATAGTGTAATTCATCAATACAATTTGCATTGCATGGTACTTTGATGTGATTGTCTGTATATCACTGTATGCTCAGTAGTTATGGAGATACAGCACAGCTGTTTTCACTAAAACTACAAAATCTGTTTTATGGTGTGTTGTGAAATTTCATAAAAGTAGTCGACAATGCAGGGAGGGATTTCGAAGTGGGCATTTGTTTCTTATGCATACACATCATGATTAAAATGAATTTTGTACTGCTTGTCAGTTGATGCACAGCTTTCAATTTGGAACTTTTTGTCTTGTACCAATGATTAGGCATGTCTTCATCAGCCCGAAGTTTCAAAATAGCGCGCTATCTTGCCATTACCAAACTAGTCCGATGTCAAGATAGCGCGCTATCTGTGTTGTGAAGACGCAAATAGCGCGCTATTTGATCGGGAAAATTTCCCCCGAAATCTTGGTCTAGTTTGTGAACTAGAGCGCTAATTCGTGAAATAGCGCGCTATTTCGGGTGCGTCTCCATCAGCCCTAAATTTTCTCGATCCCTCCACGCTTCTGGTTAGCCAGCTGGCTATTGAAATCGCATGTACAAGCTAGTGATTGTGCATAGTGCATACACTCACGGCGTATTCAAGGATCACATGTGTGTACTAGGCCTACTGTTGTTGACATCTTTAAAACCAAGGAGGTGATTCCGTGCATGCTAGCTGTTTTTTGTAAACTTCTTCTTCTGGTCCACTCTACCTTAGCTAAAGATTCTTGCAGATTGTGTGTATTTTGGATTTGTTTAAACATTGCAATTCGTTCATTTCATATAAGATGTGTCACTGGACAGAAGAGTAGCGTTATTAATATCCCTTTGGAGAGAATTTGCTGTACTGCTCACCTCCCTGGTTGTAGTATCGTACATACGGTGTTGTAGGAGATTTTGAGCGGGAAATCCACTTTCGAACAGCGAGCTAGGCAGAGTAATGATGCAAAGTGCACATGTGTCAATTTTCGAACTAATTTCCCGAAGTAGGCTGTTCGAGCTGATGAAGACGCACATTCGCTCTATCAGGCTATTTTCTAAGACCGCAAAATGTACCGCTAGTTTGAACTTCGGGCTGATGAAGACACGCCTATTGAGACTTGTATGCCCTAATCAGATCATTGTAATAACATGTTTATAGTTGCATTTCAAAACTGTCATGATTGGGTAGTGATGCATTGGTCATTGAAATTCTGTATCCAGATACATATGTTGCTGTACATTGGTATTGGATGAATAAATGATTGTAAGCCAACTTTAGCAAGTCAATTCAACATCATGCAGTGCTTGCCAGATTTTATATGTGATACAGTATATTTGGTAAGCTGCAATGTTCATATGAGACATCCTAAGAGTAATGCCATTTCATGGTAGATTGATGCTGTTATTCATGATAATAATGTCTGGCCAGATAGAATAAGTTTGTTGATCTTGATGCCCAAGTACAGGGAAATAGCAACTGGAAAATAATTCATGACCTTGTCCTAAACAATTGCATCTCCTAACAAGACTGATATTTAAAGATTGCTGACACAAGGTAACAAAAGTGAACACAAGATGGCTAATATTAGGCTATATTGGATAATCTTTTTCTCTGGCTGAAATTATAATTTAAATGATTTTAATAACATTCTTTCTTTTATCCATTGAAAAATGTGGGATGGTCTTCTAAATTCCTTGTGTAATGCAATTTCTAAGGTCTGTTTTGTGGCAACTACCATGCTAGGAGGTATAAAGAGATGGAGTGGGAATTCCCAACCAGAGCACAATTGCGCAATACAACCAGAGCCTTTGCGTAGTGTTTGGTGTACCCTGGACTGCAATGTGGTAGCATTTTCCTGGGGGGGGGGGGGGGGGGGTGAGGGTCTTTTGGCATTGCCAAAGAACAATGAACTGTGAGCGCAAGTGCTACAGGGAGAAAAATAGAAAGGTACAAACAAAGGAATTTTGCCGACATCGCTTTAGAAGCGAAATAAATCACCTGGCAGGGTCTTAGGAAGTTAAACAGCTGACCTGGCAGAGGATAGAGGCTCAGTGTTGTTTGGACTGGACTGGACTGGACAGGGTCATATCAATTGTGCATATGCTGCGCTACTATTTATAAATGAAGACATGATAAATCCAGTGGATGACAGTATCAACTGGACTTGGAGCTGTAAACAAAATGACAACTATCCCATCATCCTGAGTTCGAGGACATGATTATAGACAGAATGCAGGGAAAAACAGTCAAACCTGTCTTAGCAACAACATGTCTATAGCGGCCACCTGCTGTATACAGCCACTAAAAGCAATTTCTTCCAAGAGAAAAAGCATATTTAAGAGCCTGCCTATAGCGGCCACCTGTCTATAGTGGCCACTTATTTCATCTCCCTTGGGTGGCCACTATAGACAGGTTTACTGTAAAGTGAAGAAAGTAACTACCTGAAAGTTCACTCACTATCATGTTTGCTCCAATGCCTGGGCAAGGATAGGAGACAGTAAATTATCTCAAAGAGAATTTGCTGCGTGACAAAGGCTGTAAAAAAAGACAGAGACATTCATACACCATACTAAAATATAACAGGCAGTGTGTCGTATTGCAAATGCTCAATAATGTTATCATATTTGTATTTTGTTGAAAAGTTCTCTTAATTCTTTTCCTTCTTTCCTTTTCTGCGTATGTTCCAGTAACAAATACAATATATAATAAATTAAAAATGTTTCATCACAAAATCTAAAACATTCAATTCAGTCATATGTCATAGGGTTGGCAAGACATGCAGCTCAAAACTTCCCAGGTGTACTGTTGGCTCATCCACAATTACACTGCTGCTGTTTACAAATTTGTGTACAATTATTTTGCAATGAGTCAAAAATATGTAACAATTCAACATAACTAATGAACAATACAATTGTCATCAAGTGCACACATACTGGACTTTCACACCACAAATACATTGCACAAAGGGTAGTTAAGCTCAACACATAGGTCAGAGCCCTGCTTGGGCCGAGTCATCTGGCACTTGTCTTAAAAATACAACTCATGAATCATGAATCATTAAAACAGTTCACATATTTTAAACATATGACATATACTATAAATAACAAAAAAATAACCTCATCTGTTAAATCTGCTATTGAAAACTTTACATGCTGCGATCAGAAATGACCGTCTGAACCTCTCCGTCTTTACTTTTGGAAGTCTAATTCTACCTGATCTGTTTACAGTCACCTCATCATGAAGCGGATGTGATTCATCTTTCATTACAATATCAAGTCTAGACACAAGAGCAGATTGTACAATATCCTCTAAATGTTGGGTGTGTCGATTGAAGGATGTAGGTTAACAATAAAGACAGGCCAAAATGCCAATCTGCTATTTAGGTTACTTTGGCGTTGGCCCCAATACAGTAACAGATGAGGGTATATAAATTCCAAAGAAAGCTATGGAAAGTTTAGATATATGGTTTGATGTATTAACTTTTGCAGTTTTGTGTTGATCCCAGCAGCACAAACAACATTTGCCATAATTCTGAGCATGTTTACTTGGACTTGCATTGTTCAATTGTACTTTTTTTAAAGGACAAGTTCGCCTTCATAAACATAAGGATTGAGAGACAGAGACTCCAACCCGAAGCACCTTCTGATCTGGAGATTCTCCCACCCGAAACCCCTAGCAAACGGGAGACTCCAAGTTAATGTGTGCGAAGCGCGAAGTTCCTAGGGTTATAGATGCTCTCTGGTGCTATCTAAGGCTTATTTTTGCAACATACGATAGCAATAAGTAAGAAATCCTTTCCAACGGGAGACATTGAGCCAGGGCGGGAGAAATTAAATCTCAAACGGGAGAACGGGAGATTTTGCAAAAATGGGTTTTCGGCGGGAGATCTCCCGTCGAAAACGGGAGAGTTGGAGTCTCTGGAGAGAATGTAGCAATATTAGTAGAACACATCATTGAAAGTTTGAGGAAAATTCGACAATCCGTTCAAAAGTTATGAATTTTTGAAGTTTTTGTGCAGCAACGGCTGGATAAGAAGACTACTGCAGTGTGTGAATAACTTAGATGTCACATGCGTACAACAATATAAGGAAAATATAAAGAGAATTTCACAAAATTTCATCTTTTGAAAAAAGTACACATTCCCCCGACTCGGTACCGACAAATGTTATGGGTAATATTACTCCCCCTGCATTTAGAAAGAGGCAAGTCAAGTGCTCTTTTATTATGCGAAAAAATGAAAATATGTTGAATTTTCTTTACATTTTCTGTATACTGTTGTATGCATATGACTCACAAGCTGTAGTAGTCTCCTCATCCAGCGGTTCCAACACAAACATTTTAAAAATTCATAACTTTTGCATCGATTGTCCAATTTTCCTCAAACTTTCACTGATGTGTTCTACTAATATTGTTGCATTTTCTCAATCCTTATATTTATGAAGGTGAACTTGTCCTTTAAAGACAGTGCAATAGTTCAAAAAAAAAATAGAAAATTAAAAATAAAGGAGAAACAGCTGTGAGGAATGATCCAATTTTTATTCAGTGGGGTGAAAAGGAAGAGAAAGTGGATAAATTTAACCTAAAGTTTACAAATTTATAACTGCTTTACAGATTGTCTGACAGAATGTTTGTCTGAGTTCTGAGAGAATTGAATCATGGTAATTGTTCTGTGAAGAAGGAAAAGGAGGAGAAGCTTGGTGAAAGAAACTTTGTGATCAGGTGGAATGGATAAAAAAAAAAAAAGACACAGTCTGGGTGATGTCGGAGAGAAGACAATTATTGGCAGTGACCTATCTCCATTACCAGCAAGTATTTCATTCCTACCAGAGACAGGTCTGAGGTATGCCATGTCACTGCTTGTATTGCACAATTCCCATGTGTGAAGAGGATCAAGACCCGCTACAACAAAAGGGTCCGAAAGTCAGGGGAGTATAATTTTCTGAAAATGGCATAACATTATTCCCTTATTCTTTTACTTTAATTTCATATATAACAGAACTCATAAAAGTACTCGGTTTCAGAGATATCGATGATTTTATTAGCGCATGTCAAGTGGTTGAGGAAATCAGAGTTTCATGAAAAACGCCTTCAAAGTTTTCCTTCCGACGCTATCATGATCAAGGGGAGGCAAGACAGTTTTCACCGCTTGACAATAGAAGGCATGCTCCTAGCGACCTCAGCGATGTTCATTCAAGCTTAGTGCCAGCGGTCTACGCACGACCAATCAGTAAGCAGGATGCCACGCATTGACCAATAAGATCACTCCCTTGTTGCTAGGGGCTGAGTCTAGCTGCGGCACTAAATCCAAATCTTCAGACACGTATCTGTTACGTTGAAAGTCAGAAAATCATGGCCCAGAAAAACACTAATTTCTTGCCTTTCCTTTGACCATTTAGCTTCGGAATTTCAGCAGATGATAGACAAAACATTAGACTACAAAATTATGCCAAAAACAGAAATCCGATTGCATTGACCAATTTTGATGATGCGACTTCAAACTCTCGGCTCAGCCGTCAGCGACTTTAGGATCCTTTTGTTGCAGCGGGTCACATATAATTACATGAACACAACATTCTTAAAGCTTAAAGTTAAACACAAAGTTTCGAACATTGATGATAAGCTCGGAGTATACTCTGGACCATGTTGATGCACTCAAAGAGTTGGCTGTCTGAAAGATTTCTCGATGAGAACCACAAGATTTCTCAGGGTTTCTGCCCCATTCATGAGCTGCAAGTGTCCCCATCCACTCATAAGATGCCATCGAGTGGGGGCGATGGGATAACTGACAAACTCAAAATTTAGCATGACCTCTCAGTGAACCTTATTCCCCCTTGGCTTAAGGCTGCGTTCACATAGAAGTATACTATTCGGGTATTCGGGCTCGTTTTTCGAGGGCACGCGAATAGCTTGAATCGAACGATAGGATTTCCTCACACCGGTTCACATAAGAGGGCACTATTCGAAAGTACGAATAGCTGCGAAAAGTATAGCAATGTGGGAATCGAGCTTGTTCGATTTTCTTGCAGCGTATACCGTTTCTCGTTTATGAAATAATGACACTTTTGGTCTGGATTTGCCCTTTAGCAAAAATAAGCATGTAGACTGACATTCTGATGCAGTTTAGAAATTGTTAATAAGATTTGCTGGGATGTAGGAGGAAGAAATCCTCACTGCATGGGATGGTGAGTTGACGGTGCGGGTGATGGTGTATTCAGTGCCCGAATAGCGAATGGCGAATACCGAATACTTCTATGTGAACGCAGCCTCAGGTCAACCTTCAGAGCATGTTGTACACAACTGTATCATTGCACCGTGATCAGGTTTGTCACTAGCACTCCATGTATGTATTTCTCCTGCTTATGTGGTTGTAACCATTAAAGTGTGACTCTTGCTCCAAAGTTCAGTCTTTAAGATTAATCAGGTGTCTTGTGAATGGGTGTCATAGTTAAGGGGGCAAGATCTTATCATCAATGAATAGCTACCATCGATGATTAGCCGCCGTGTGAACGTATCTAATCATAGAGAAAAGGCGGAGAAGATAAATAGCACTGTTTGGCAGCGATCAGAGCATGAAATGGAAGAGAGGAAGCAGAGGGCATTGTGGATACCCAGAGTTTTAGAAGTGGGAAAGAGCAGTTATGGTGTGCTCTGACTGCCAATTGGCACAGAAAAACACCCTAGCATTGTACACACTGTCCAAAGTCCTTGATACAAAAAGGGTTAAAGGCAAGGGAGAGCCCATTAAGTGCCAGAAACTATATTATTGTGGGGAGTTTTCTCTGTCTTGTGACCTTTTTTTGCTATTCATTGGATCCCTTTGTTGTTAAAATCTAATTGTTTGCTTTGCCTGCAGATAATCAAAAGCCTCGTAATTGCTAAAAATGATATATAAGTACCGGAAAAGTGGATATTTTCGTGTGAGTAATTTTTCGCGCTCTATAGGGTAAGATGAATTTCGCATGTTTTTGATTCAGCGGACACAGGACATTAACTACTGGAACATATGGCATGCAAAAATATTCATGTGCTTTTATTTTTGTGCTAGCTTTTGGTTGCGCAAAATGCGCACAATTTTCCACACCGTGAAAAATTTCCTCTTTTACAGTAGTTGGCGATGTAGTTTTGACAAATAAGAGGGACGTTCATGTTTCTGAAAGTAACAAATGTTGGAAGATTCCTTTTAGGCTGCGTTTATCTAAAAAAATTCTGAGGCAGAATCACGATCCTAAAAGCGTTTGAGGCATTTTCATGGGTTAGATAAACGCAACCGTGTTTTCAAACGCGTTTTAGAAACGCCGTTTTGAAACGCCTTTCAAAGGGCGTTTTGAAACATGTTTGAGACCACGATCGCCGTTCTGTGAGTAGATAAATGCAATGCCGTTTTGAAACGCGTTTATATCTCAAGGTCAAATTCCAGATGTTTCCGGTTGTGTTCTCTGCCTATTATTTGTGTGTGACTGATGAGGCTTGTTTGGTGGTATGCAGTTGACCTTTGCTTCCCGGGTCAAACGGCGCAAAGCAGCTGCGCAGTGACACCACTTGAATCGCAATTGTATGATGGTTATAAACGCGGCACCCGGAGAATCGCGTTTCAAACCACGTTGGCAAACACCGTTCCAAACGCGTTTAGAAACGTGATTCTCTCTCTCAAGTTAGATAAACGCAGCCATAGATTTTGTGCAGATTTCATGAATGTGTTACACCCAATTGGCCTTGGCGAGTTCTGACAGTTGAAAGTAGAGCATTTTGCATCTTAATGATTACAAAAAGTCAACATTTGTGATAGATGAGGGCAAGAGGTCAAGAGATATATCTATAGATAGATTGAAGAGAGAGAGATGGGGGGGGGGGGCGGACAGAAGGGTGCTTGCCTGGGAATTATTTATGAAGTTGAAAAATATTTGGTGGGAAATCCCATACATGGTTTTTGGGAGAGAGCAATAACAAAGGGTAACACACAATGTGATGCTTGTACCTGATCTGGGCTTGTCTTGGTCAGAGGCAGTGAATCACAAGAACAAAAGGCATTGATAATTTCGCAGCATTGCTTTGTTGTCGAGCCCACCGGAGGTGCGGGGAGACTAAGGGATCACCTGCGGCGTCTGTCCGTTCGTCGTCCGTCCGTCCGTCATCCGTCTGTCTGTCCGTAACGCTACAAAAACTTCAATAACTCTTTACTCTGGGCTTCAATTGCAATCAAACTTCGAGGGAAGAGGGGTCATACAAAGTTTCACATTTTACCATATATGAAGGTCACTTCAAGGTCAAAGCTCACAGGCAGGGGTCAATGAACTTTAGGGCTCAATGTTAAGTTTTTATGGCGCATTTCTATTATGGGTCATAACTTTTGATCCATAACTACATTTGTGACTAAACTTGGATGGTAGATGTCACTTGGGAGTGGATAGTCACCACAAGGTCAATGGTCACAAGCATGGGTCAGCGAACTTTTAGAGCCAATGTTAAGTTTTTATGGCGCGTTTCAATTATGGGTCATAACTTTTGATCCATAGGTCCGTTTGTGAGCAAACTTGGATGGTAGATGTTTCTTGGGGAGTGGATGGTCACCACAAGGTCAAAGGTCACAGACAGGGGTCAACGAACTTTAAGGGCCCAATGGTTAGTTTTTATGGCACGTTTCTTTCTTGCCATGAATTTTTACCCTTTTATATCTCTTTTTATATGATATATCTCTTTTTTTTTCCTCTGTTATATTCCATTCGCGTACAATTTCTTGTACGCGAATGGGCGAGACACATTATGGCACTTGCCTTGTTTTTGTTTTTTTTATTTTGTTGAGTTTGTTTGTTTGATTTTTTAGAAGACCCAATTCTTCCTACTGAATGTGTATTCTCTTTAAAGGCATTGTTTACCATTTGCAGATGAAACAAAACCCAGCTATAGTGCTTCAAAATAGTTCCAAAATGTGAGTTAGGTTTAGAACAACCAGAGTATAAAAAACTTAATCGGTATAATCAATGTAGCTGCATGCTATATGTGTGTTTTGTTTTTTCACTCTCCTTAAACATTTGACATTTTTGAGATACGAGGTTTTGCTGCTCCAACAGCGATTTGGTATGTGTTTAGCGTAATTGCTGTGTTATGAGTTTAGACCAATGACAAGTGATTCTGTCCATGATTTCTTGTTCTGAACAGGGAGGTGTAAGAAAAGGAGAGACAACTCCTGCTCTCCTTTGAAGGATGCGTGGCACCGCCGAGAAGTTATGCACTTAACTACAGGTGGAAATCAGGTGCTTTGACAAAAGAGAGCATCAATAATCGGGACTAGCGCTCTCACATCTAGAATACTTGCCCCTACTGCATTTCGATCTCTCTCTTTCAATGTGATGGCAACAATGAATTTGTGTTCCTTGAATTGGAGCAGCGATTCAAAATGCAGTGTAAAACTGACAATTTTAACAGCAAATAGTTTAAAAGCACGCTGGAGCACACTTTAGCGGAGTACTTTATTTAAAAGATCAAAATATCCCAGATCAAAGGATAGAGAACTAACATGCGGAAATGTGTGCATTATAGAAAAGTATTAGGTTTTTAAGAGGGCCTAATTTTCATTTCATTTTGATTTGTGCATTACGAAGAAACTAGAAATACATGTTTATAATATTGAATTCTTTCCTAAACTACTCTTAATCAATTCGAGTATTTCATTTAAAATTTTACGGGGGAATAAAGCTTGTAATTCGTCTCCAAACTTTGCCCTGCAACTAAAGCGGTACAGAGCATGACTTCAAAGCGTATAGTGGAATGATAGACATCCCATTGTAATGCTTTGAAACCAAACATGTGTTTGCATGAATTACAAACGAGTTGTCTCTCCTTTTCTTACACCTCCCTGTTCTGAAGGTGGGGCTAAGTACCTATGAAAAATGATTGTATCATACTGTGAGCATGGCAGCAAGAAACGCTGAATACTTGTTTTTCCGTGTTTTCATGATCACATCGAAAATACCTTTATTTAGTATGTTTTAGGCTCTGCTCAAGCTTACTGTTGTATCCAACGGGGCATGTGTTTCTTTGATTCTAGTCTTTGTTAAAGACCCTCTTGTTGTAGTACTTGCGAGAGAGGGGAGCAGATGGTGTTCACAAGAGGTGGAGTTAAAGGAAGCCAAAACCCAAAGAGAAATGTGGAGTGAGTGAAAGCAGCAACATATCAGAACATATCCTTAAAAATTTGAGGAAAATCAGACAATTGATGCAAAAGTTATGAATTTTTAAAGTTTTGGTGTTGGAATCACTGGACAAGGAGACTACTTGAGTTTATGACATGTGTGGACAACACAAGAAAATTCAATATGCTTTCACTTTTCTAGCGTAATGAAAGAGCACTTGACTAACCGCTTTCAGAAAGCAGGGGGAAGTGTCAGTATCAAGTTGACAGAATTTGTAATTTTCATGAAAAATGAATTTTTGTGGAATTCTCTTTGTATTTTCTTTATATTGTTGTCCACACATGACATCATGTACTCTGGTAGTCTCCTTATCTAGTGAATACAACACCAAAACTTTAAATATTGATAACTTTTGCATCGATTGTCCAATTTCCCTCAAGCTTTCACTGATGTGTTCTACTAATGTTGCTGCTTTCACTCAATCCACATTGGGGTTTGGTTTCCCTTAAAGGGACTGTACAGTACTGGTTGAGGTGGGGATTCATGTTTTGAACATTCCTAAGTGAGATAATGAGAAACCTCTTATGAAATATGAAAGAGCATGTAATTTTAAGAAGGATTCAATGTTTATTTGATGAAAATTGGTTTTCAAATTTCAAAATTTCCAAAGTGATAATAATAAAAGGCGACAGGCTACGCCTTTTACTAGGATCTCTTTGTTTCACCTTGTTTTGGGATATCTCGACCATTTCAAAACCGATTTTCATCAAATAAACTTTTGATACCCCTTAGAATTGCATGCTCTTGACATCTCATAGAGTGGTTTCTGAATATTTCGCAAAACGTTAAAAGCTAAATCCTCACCTCGACCAGAACTGTACACACCCTTTAAAGCCACCAGTGAGAAGAAAGCTCCAGTGAAAGGGCCTTTTGGGGAGGACCTGTCCAAAGTTATTGACTACACCTTTGAATTCCTGAAGTTTGCTCCCAACCTATCAGATCTATAGGAAGGGGATTATAAATGCATGTACAACATTTCACACTGATGGCCACCAGACAAATGCATCAATTTCATTGGTTGAGTTAATCTATCGGCTCAATAATAATCGTGTTTGCAGGTCCCAAAGGGCCCTCGGGCTGATGCGCTCAGCTGCAACAATTGTCCACACTAACAATTGGGGTTGGATTTTTGAAAAGGATTAAAGGGGAAGTGGGAGGGGAGCAGCCCATTGTCACAGGTAGTTTTAGTGGCCTGGTAGCTGGTATGTAGGCTAACCCCTTCATTTCTGGGGGAATTCCAGGTGTATTGTTTTTAGTCTCGATCTGCTTTATGGGCGTGAGACTATCAACATGTTGGATTCATGCAGTGGAGAATCTGTCAACCCTGGAAAAACAAATAAAGTATAATGCATCCTTTTTGAGAAATGAATAAAACAGACTTCACAAAGAATGTTGTAGATCATGAAGGAATGTCACAGTCTCAATTAAGATTAGTGTATTATGTTATTTAATGCAGATTTCAAATGTTTAACAATGGATAAACCTTGTATAATTTGGCTTGTGAAGGAGAGCTCTAGATCATGTTGCAATGCCTTCTGTTCAGTATCATAGTGACAAAGATTCTAAAGGCCACTTAGCTTTTTCTTACCAGCCATGCATTCCTGGTAGGCGATTTTTTGTTTAACTGTGATTATGTCGAACCTCATCAATCAGTGCTGGATTGACAGATAATCTAATATCACCGCAATTTCCTGCAAAACAACCAATGTTTAGTAATATATATCCTTGTTATTAACTTTATCTGGGGGCACTGTGGCATAGTAGATAAGACTCCCAACTCCCAACTCCCAATCAGAGGACCCAAATTCGATTCCCGCCCAGTGCTTACGTCCTTGGACAAACACCATGTCCCTCTCGACCCAGGTGCATAAATGGGTACCTGGCAATGCTAGGGTAATAATAATGACAGCTAGGGCCCTCAGGTAGAGCAGTGGAAACACTGAAGAGGCTACCCTGGATAAATAAGACCTTATGATAATAACTTTCATTAAGTGGAGGTTTCTCTGTCAGTCCTAAATATTGAATGGTAGATGTGTAATTTACCAGAATGGAAAATGTTCAAATATCTGTTTGTTTGTTTTTTCAGGAATCAATTACAGGGATGCTGAATTTCACTATATTGAAGGGGAAAAAAAGAAAGCTTGACTGCTCTATATAGACCATAAACCATTGTTTTTGTAATATTATATATATATATATATATATATATATATATATATAGAGAGAGAGAGAGAGAGAGAGATGTATATATATATATATATAGAGAGAGAGAGAGAGAGAGAGAGAGAGAGATATGTATATATATATATATATATATATATATATATATATTTCAAAGGGTTTTTATTTTTTTTTTATTTTATGGGTCTCATGCTTTTCACAAATTTAACAACACACAAAAATGCCAGCTCTGCTCCCAACGTGAATGTGATGTGCATACATACATTTCTCTGCTCATTACAGTACTCCATGATCACGAATTCAACCACAGGCGAAATTGTCAGAAAGTCCCAGTTCGCAAAATATTGGGCTTGCTAGATAAATGGGGTGTACAGTGTACTGTTGTAAATTTAAACTGGACCCTAGTGGGGATTTGCACACCAAAGACCTGCTGTTTGTGTAGAGCTTCATTTCAAGTTCCTTGTGTGCATCCTTGAGTATTATGCGTTCGCTTGTGCATATGTGGGAGTATATAATGTGAATATAATGTTCAGGTAAAACGTGCATGCGTTAGCATAATATAGTTCTATGAGTGTGATTGATGGTGGAAGAATATACTGTGCCTTCGCCAAGCAAGAGGATGTGGTTGTGATGAATGCTTGATGAGGCAGATGATGACGATGGCTTGGTTTTCCCCAGTTATCTAGTGCCGTGAAAGAGAGCTCATTTTAGATAGGTAAAAATTTGTAAGATTTCACAGAAAAAAAAAAAGGTATTAAGACAAATGACCTTTGAAGATGTCTCCATTGATTCATGGCTTACTCTCTCAATAATATTCCCTTTTTCTTGTACGCAGTCATTCTATCCACATACTATGGACTGCATCCGGATTGTTGGCTAGCTGTCTGTTCAGTCTGATTTCAAGTCCGCTCTAGTGGCTTTTTGTCAAAAGACCAGGACGTACGTTCATTAACCATACTTTCTACTCTCATTTGATTTACGTATATGTTTGTCCTTCCATTGCCATATCCAGTCGTGACATTGGATTCTACACCCATTCAGAAATGTTCCATCCCTATGATAAATGGCCTCACCCCATGCTAAATAGTCTGTGTGTCAGATCTTTTTGATGAATCATATGGTTTCTTGGGCATCATTCAGTGCTCAAGGTCACCAGTTGATTCTCTTGCTTCTTTCTTGTTGCATTCGATTCAATCAACTCCGAATTTCCATACAAGTTCTGTAAGTTGAGATAGCAGTGTGGACGATCAGTCGTTTAAAAAAAAAAAAAGATTAAAGATTTGCAACTGTCCCCGTGACGAGGGCTCCAATGTGAACACGGAGTTGTTGTTGTTTTTTTTTTTTTTGTGGGGGAGGGGTAAGTTTGCAAGTATGAGTGCACATAGGTGTAGGTGGTCAGTGGGTGTACATAAGTGGTCAGTATTTCTCATCTAACAGAGATATTTCATTGTAGATTGTTAGATGTTGTACTCATACTGGAATTACTTATGCATTTATTGACTCAAGCTGTTAAAAAAGGAAATTTGTTAGACATATCTAGAAAATATATCTAATAACAAAGACTAAGTTGCGATATTCTGCCTTAGTTTTTAATAGTGCTGTGTCTGATTCTGAGAAAGACTTGGTAGGGGTATTTGGGTTTGACAGCTTCTCTAGCTGTAGTAAATCCATTCAATATTCTTGTGTTCTGAGCAAAAACAAACAAAAAAACTTGTTATATATATTCCACTTTTTGATCTAAAATTAGCTTCACTTGATGACAAAGCTCAGTCTTTAGATAAGAAAGTTTACTTTCTCTAGCACCAAAACCCCACCCCTTTAAAAAGAAGGAAAAAGATTAATGAATAATCATTGGAGGAAAAAGGCAATACTGTGTATCCTCGGTTAATAGCTGTACTTAGCCCAAAATATATCAAACCATGCAAGTTTAAGATTTTTTTTTTTTTCTGAAGACTTTCTGACAAGCCATTCCATCAACACATATAGATTTCTATACTCAATGCGTCTTAATATGGAAAACTGGATCTTATTAAGCATTTATTAGGTGCTTTGTGGAGCAAGGCTTTAATAGGCAAACTAACTCTGGTTATCAGAAACACTCTTGTCTGTATTTTTTTTTTTCAGGCCTCCACCACAAAGTGTCCCAAAAGGCATTATGTTTCTTGAGTTGTCTGTCTGTCCACCTGTCCGTCCTTCCGTCCGTAATAAATGTTGTAGACAGCCTAACTAAAAATCTGTTTAAAGGTCCAGTTTACCTTTGGGAGCAGTGATTTTAAAAATGTTCAAGATATCACATTTGATGCATATGTGTAGGTCTGTTGTACCACAAAACGACCTACCATATAAAATTTTTGCAATAAAGCCTAAAATATAAGGAGATATCAGTATTTTTCTCAATAAACCGTAACTGTAGACGGTTTAATCTGAAAGTATTCTTATTATAACTATTGTTCACATTTTGTGTATTTAACAATACTTAGAACATCGATTATACGGATTCAGTTTTTTACAGTAATTGTTTCTATCCCTAACTCGCATTTTAGAACTAGTTTACAGCACTAATGCTGGGATTTTGTTTCATCTGCAAATGGTAAACTATGCCCTTAAGGTATTCTAATGAAACTTGGCATGTATATGTATGAGTGGGCGAAGTTGTGCCTTTCAAATTTTGGGTTTGTTTGTTTGTTTGTTCATTTCCATCTGAGAAGATGGGTGAATAGCCCATATTCAGCTAGAATGTATGTTAAGCTGGTCTTCCATGGGGTCCAGGTGGATGTGAGGTGGGACCACTTCACCGGGTTAAACACCCTGCTCTTTGCGATGAATGAATGAAGCGGGATCTTTTACGTGCATGAGTTGTTACTCTCTCATACACGGGACCTCCATTTTATGTCCTATCCGAGGGTGCACATGTTCAAGGTCAGAGGTCAATGGTCAAGGTCAAATTCTCAAAATTGTGCTATTTCCCCCATAAATCTATGCAATGCCTGAAGGTATTTTCTTGAAACTTACTGTATACATGTATTGCCTGAGAAAGTTTCGGGTCATATTTCACTTCCAGTCAGCAGAGAGCATCTGAACAGTATGTAACTTTAAAAAAAAAAGAATGGAAACATATACAAACATGATTGCAAAGGAGATTTCTTTTTTTTTTTCTTTTTTGTAAAATGTCACAGACTTATATAGAGTTTTCTTTATGTGATTTGATCCCCAGGTATGACCTTGACAGAGGTTTATGACCTTGCAGAATTCATAGTTCAATGTCCTTTTTCGCTTTTGTCCTCCAGCAATTTCCTGATTACACTGATAATCAGATGTTGATTATCAATGTAAAATTTACCCAAATGTCAAAGGAGAGAAATATCAGGAGTCTTGGAGACAACAACATGTAACACACATATGTAGAAGAGGAGATGCATGAAACTGCAAGAAATCAAATGTCATCATATTAAATAATTTATGAACATCAGCTAGGTCACCATGGATACAAGAATCGGTCTCAGTCTTAAATAGCATTTCTCACATTATCGTCTTGAAGGAGACATTTTCTTTTTCACCATTTTGTGCCAATTGTGAAGCACTGTAGTGCGTTATTTTTCATTGATGGTTTATGAATGGATGGGCATAAACACATTCTTCTTTTTTTAATGCTACCAGAGCAATCTCAGTGTTATTTGAATCTGTAATGTGAAATCTCAGTACTGTGTCACTGCTAAATATAGCTACAGTGAATGTGTATCACATATGCAGTATGGCGAGCAAACACCATCATGTGTGCGACTTTCGTATTAAAGCTTGCCAGAATTGGATAATGAATATCTGCTGGTTTTTCCCCTAAATACATAATATAATATTCATATTTCAAGTTTACACCAGTGTGCAAAGCTAAAGCATCAAACAGCAAGAAGTCTCTGAGACATCCTTCCTATTTGTGGTATTTGGTTCTTTTAAAGTGAAAACATAGTTTTGGTAAGGGTTTGAGAACCCGTCTGGCACCATTTCATATTTGCTTGCAATATATCGAAAGAGTCTACCAAGAAACTTACCTGGCTGACGCGATTTGCCGGGATGATAAGTCATTTTGGAGTATTTTGAGATAAAAAATAAAAGTCGGTAAACCGACTTTTATTCCATAAGGATCCAGACTAACTCGGTCTCAGGGAAAACTCGACCCTATTTCAGACAATTTACACGCAGTTCGTGATCACCATATTCTACTGTTTATTAATTGAACAGACAGGAAAGTGCGTGCTAATATGTACAAAAACAAATGGACAGCGCGCGGTCCTCAAGCGTATTACGCACATCACCTGAGTTGCTGAGACACGCTGTCTTTGAAGTTGTTGTTGTTTATCAAGCGTCTTTGTTTCTTTTTAGAGGTGCTTGATAGGCACACACTAATTTTGCATGCGCGCCAAAGAGGTTTTTTTGATGCGCGCGTTGTATCAACTCGGACCATTACTACGAATAGCCAGAACGCGAAGCGCTATACAGGCCGCTCCCATAGTACAACACTGTACAATCCAGAGGTGCAACCAAGACAACTCAGCCCGCCGTCAAAGCGAGGCCAAGTTGTCCCCGAGTCCGAGTTTAGCCTGACCCCGTTCGTTTTGCCTGACCCCGTTCGTTTTGGTTAATATTTCGCATTTTCGTGGTTACCTATCGAATATCTTGTTATTTCAGCGTTATTCCGCACATTTCTTAGGCATACGTTCACATTTGGGAGCAAAATTTGACAACTTTTGCAGGCGTACCAGAACTATATTTTGGCTTTAATGGCTAGAGGGGGAAACTACCCCAGGCATGTATCATGTGGTTTCAGCAAATGCAGAAATGCTAGAAGAATACATTTGTGAAGTCTGAAGAGAATCAGACAATGCATTCTAAAGTTACGGAATTTCAACAATTTGTTTAAATCCGTGAGCCATCATCACTTTATCATAAGAAATCAATAAATAAGCGACATTCGCACTTACAAAATAGCGGGATGTCGATCGCGTTCCAAATCTCAAGATTTTTTGCAAGCGTTCATATTCCCAGAAATGGTAGGTTAGCAATCGCGCTCCAAAGCTCAAGAATTTTTGCAAGCATTCACAGATACATAAATAGCCCACTAGTTGCCGATCGATATATTAATAAATCTATTGTTCTTGCTCCTTACAGTGGTGTGGTGTGCACACTGTATATTGTATAGTGATGTGCACTTTGAATAATGGGATATAAAATCTGGAGCCTATTTGGTCAAGCGTTCACACCTTCACAGAGGGCACATTAGCATGCTTATTCAGAAATAAGCGCAAGATTTCTTGAGTATAGCATCCCGCATGCTGATCGTGCTAATTTGTGGCCTTTTGTGTCCACTCAAGCAAAAAAAAAAAAAAAAAACCACACACACAAAAAAAAACAAACAAACATGAGCTTGCGACTGCGATGCAAATCTCAAGATTTGTAACCCACAAATTTAGGTACGTTTGAATCCCCCTATTGTGATGGCAGAGCAGTGGAACAGTGTCAAGAAAATGAAAATGGAATTGCACAAAATCAAAATCTTAATGAAAAATACATTCACTTGACTTATTAGTGATGTGTCTAGGGTTATATTCTTCCATCTTCATTCTGAAGGAGGTATTTAATAAGTCAATTGCTCTTTCATCATCCCAGAAAAATGAATATATGTTGAAATCTCTATATGTTTTCTTTACATTGCTCCACTTCTTTGACAGTACAAGCTGCTAGCCTTCTTGCTTATGCTATGCTAAAGCAAATACAAGAGTCCTATCAAACCTCATTTGTATGTTTGTTTGACAAGCTGATAGACATCTGCTCCATCAATATTCATGTTGATTTCATCACATTTGATAAAATTTGCACATTGCGTGTGCAGTGTTGACATTGAGATTGAAGTTACACCTTCATCTGAAGTAGGATTCGAACCTGCATAGGTTCGAATCCTGCCTGAGTATGTATACCCATGATTTCTGTTGTCACAGCTAATGCTAAAACACTGATCAATTCAGTACTTATTTACGTTGGTGTAGGACAATTTGTCAATCAGCTCCAATTAAAGGGTCTGTACAGTTCTGGTTCAGGTGAGGATTTTAATAGCTTTTAACATTTTGCGAGATATTCAGAAACCACTCTATGAGATGTCAAAGAGCATGCAATTCTAGGGGTATCAAAAGTTTATTTGATGAAGATTGGTTTTGAAATGGCTGAGATATCCCAAAACGAGGTGAAACAAAGAGATCTTGATAAAATGCGTGGCCTGTCGCCTTTTATTATTATCACTTTTTTTTATATCTCGGCCATTTGAAAACCAATTTTCATCAAATAAACTTTAAATCCTTCTTAAAATTACATGCTCTTTCATATTTCATAAGAGGTTTCTCATTATCTCACTTAGGAATGTTCAAAACGTGAATTCCCACCTCAACCAGTACTGTATAGTCCCTTCAAAAAAGAAACAACAACAAAAACAACAAAACAACTCAAGGGAAAGATTATGTGAATTTGAATTCGTATGAAGTGTTAAGAAAAAGATAAGTATTTTCCACTAGTTACCCAATTCATCTATCCACTGTCCCTTTGTTATTGGTCTTCCTTAGATAACTGCTGTCACGTGGTCACCGCAATTTGAAGGCCCCCTGTTTGTACCAGAGGTGAGTCTTTTTTCTTTTCCCATTGACTTTTTGCAAATTTAGCAATTTTAAGAAGCTTAACTCTCAAACAAGGCAGTCTGAAAAAGAGCAATGACATGAAAAACTTCACGTGAACATTTGTAATGGGGGGCGGGTTACAGTCTGTACTTGATACGAAAGATCTGTTATCAGTCACTAACGATCACCATCTTTGAAGGGGCGCGATAGGACATGTAAACCAAGATACAGAATTAAGTATTTTTGACATTTCGCTCTTATTTGTGCAGGCAGGATGTCATCTGATGAAGAAGTTGTTATTTTAAGAACAATCCATGTAACATACAATGTACTTGATGTGTATGCAAAATATGGGGGCAACAGGGCTTGGATCAACCAGGATAGAAATATATAGATATTTGATTTTTTTTTATTGTAATTTCCACAGCCAAGATGATGACAGATCAAGAAGTCATTATTTTAATGAGACGTCAAAATGTTCAAAATTTTAGGGAGATAGGGCATATGCTTCCAAAGATATACTGGAATATATTCCAAGGTACAGAAATGAGTACTTTTTACCTGATCAAAAAGTTGTTATTTCATAAAAGGATCCATTTTACATGGTCTATCTATGCAAAATATGGGGGTGATAGGGCATGAGAGACGGAAGCTTACACACATCAAGAGCTTCATCATACCCTGTGTAGTTTCTTCCCAAGATGATCCAAAGTGCTCTCTCCTGTACCAATTCAATTTTGTGAACTTGCACTTCTGTTAGCAAAGTGTGCCAAACTGGGTATGCATACTTAAAGGGATAGTACACTATTGGTGGAGATGAGAATTGGGCTTTTAACTTTTTGCGAGATATCAAGAAAACACTTATGAAATAGTACAGAGCATACCATTTTAAGAGGAAGTCAACGTTATTTGATGAAAACTGGGTTTGGAATGACTGAAACATCCAAAAACAAAGAAAAACAAAGCAATCGTAATAAAGTGTGGGTCCCACACTTATCAGAATCGCTCTGTTTTGGATATCTCAGCCATTTCAAAACCAATTTTCATCAAATAACGTTGAATTCCTCATGGAATTACATGCTCTTTCATATTTCCTAAGATGTTTCTCATTATCTCACCAAAATGTTAGAAACCTGAAATTAGGTCTCAACCAAAACTATACGATCCCTTTAATATATGTTCAAATTCTCATTTGTACACTGATCCTTTCAGTCTTTCAGTGGGTACTGCTGATCAGTTTCTTATTGTCGAGCCCACCGGAGGTGAGGGGAGACTAAGGCTGCATTCATGCGAAACTAAAATTGCGTTTCTAAATACGTTTAGTCGCTAAACGTGTTTAGCTGCGTTGCGTTCATGCGATTTTTCCATTTAAACACGTTTCAAAACACCGATCTGAAATGCAGAAAAAAGGGCGTTTTGAATCATGATTCTGCCAGAATCACGATCGCAGAAACCGCATGAACGCAACCGTGATTTCAATCATGATTCTATGACGTCATTGTGCGCTGTGCGCATGCGTGTCTCATGGGGTATCCCACAGCTTCTAGTTCTGTTCGCACGCTTGTGTAGGAAAATCCTACGTCTTATGAAGCGTGTGTTTTGGTACCATACTTGCACTTGTTTGTTTACATCAACGCCATACACCGATTCTATGCTAGTATCTAACGTTAACTGTTTAATATAATAATACATGTAATTACTCTCCGATTGAGTTGATAAAGGTAATGGCTGCAGTGCTGTGTCTACCAAGGGAAACAATTGGAGAGACGAAGAATTAGGATTATTCCTCGATCTGTTCCTCGATCTGAGGGCAGAGCCTGAATGCCACAGCTTATCAGAAAGTATTCACCGAAATAAAAACGTAAAGGCCTGTTCAGTTGGAATAAGGAGGTCTGGCTCGAGTTGCAGAGACAAGGTCAAACTGCGCAGTGCGCTGCGCAATGGCAAAGGATGAGCTGAGCCAGAATCAGCGTTGCGAAAGCCCGCATGAACGCTCTTCCGCTGAGACCGTGATTTGAAACGCCGTTTTGAATCATGATTCATGTTTGTGATTCTGGCTACGAAATCCGCATGAACGCGGCCCTAGGGATCGCCTGTGGCGTCTGTCCGTCCGTCGTCCGTTCCGTCATCTGTCCGTAACGCTACAAAAACTTCAATAACTCTTTACTCTGGGCTTCAATTGCAATCAAACTTCAAGAGAAGAGGGGTCATACAAAGTTTCACGTTTTACCATATATGAAGGTCACCTCAAGGTCAAAGCTCACAGGCAGGGGTCAATGAACTTTAGGGCCCAATGTTAAGTTTTTATGGCGTGTTTCTATTATGGGTCATAACTTTTGATCCATAACTCCATTTGTGACTTAAAGATAATAAAAAGTTTTGGTACCTCAAAAGTGTCCTTGAATTTCCTTGTCTTAGTTTGTGTTTCAGGTTAAAGTACCTTTCATATAACTAACACTGTGAGACTTACTCGTCCCAAAGTGCTCTCATGTCTTAGTAATCATGCAATTAACTGCGACCAGCAGCCCCATACGCATAGCATGGACCTATTCGTTGTAGGTCCATGCGCATAGCGACCAGCAGTCCCATACGCATAGCCTAATCGGGCTTCGCATTGTAGCATTCAGGATCATGACAGATTTAGTATCGCAGGGTAAATGTCAACTTAAAATCCCATAAATTCTTCAATTTGAAGACTTACCAATTAACTTGAAGTATTGAAAGCAGGCTTCGGGCAACGTTTGGTTCTGCCTATAGTCCCTTTCTGTTCGAATTGATGACTGTGACTCGGTCGACAGGACCCTAGGAGAGCTACATACAGTACACTGAATACTACAGCCAGTGCATGCGAAGACATCACATGCACACAAATTTCAAATCCATGAACGGATAAGATGTTTGTGTGCGCATGCGCTGGCCATGGTATCCAGTGTATGTAGCTCTCCCAAGGTCCTCTCGACCGAGTCACATTCAGTCATCAATTCGAACGGAAAGGGACTATTGGCAGAACCAAACGTTGTTCGAAGCCTGTTTTCAATACTTCAACTTAATGGGTAAGTCTTCAAATCGAAGAAATTTTTGGATTTTAAGTTGACATTTACCCGCGATACTAATTCTGTCATGATCCTGAATGCTACAATGCGAAGCCCCATTACGCTATGCGTATGGGGCTGCTGGTCGCAGTTAGCTATGCGTACAATGGGCTGCACGCTGCAGGTCGCAGTCAGTGGTTTTGTACAATATTTATCGACGCTGGTCAGCGTCGGCTCTGGTACGAAACCATTATTGCATGATTACTAAGACATGAGAGCACTTTGGGGCGAGTAATTCTCACAGACAACGTACTTTAACCTGAAACACAAACCAAGACAAGGAAATTCAGGGAAGCTTTTGAGGTACCAAAACTTTTTATTATCTTTAACTTGGATGGTAGATGTCCCTTGGGGAGTGGATGGTCACCACAAGGTCAATGGTCACAAGCATGGGTCAATGAACTTTTAGAGCCCAATGTTAAGTTTTTATGGCGCGTTTCTATTATGGGTCATAACTTTTGATCCATAGGTCCATTTGTGACCAGACTTGGATGGTAGATGTCCCTTGGGGAGTTGAAGGTCACCACAAGTTCAAAGGTCACAGACTGGGGTCAACAAACTTTTAGGGCCCAATGTTAAGTTTTTACGGCGCATTTCAATTATGGCTCTTAACTTTTTATCCCTTTGTCCATTTGGGACCGAACTTGGATGGTAAATGTCCTTTGGGGAGTTGAAGTTCACCACCAGGTCAAAGGTCATAGGGGGTCAATGAATTTCCGGGAATTAGATTAACATTAATTTTTTCTACGCGAATGGGCGAGACACAATTTGGCACTTGCCTTACTACATTATTTTTTATCTTTGACTCTAATTCACACAGCCATGATGGTGTTTTTGTCGAGCCCACCGGAGGTGTGGGGAGACTAAGGGATCGCCTGTGGCGTCTGGCCGTTGTCCGTCCGTCCGTCGTCCGTCCTTCCGTCGTCCGTCCGTCCATCTGTCGTCTGTCCGTAACGCTACAAAAACTTCAATAACTCTTTACTCTGGGCTTCAATTGCAATCAAACTTTGAGGGAAGAGGGGTCATACAAAGTTTCACATTTTACCATATATGAAGGTCACCTCAAGGTCAAAGCTCACAGGCAGGGGTCAACAAACTTTCAGAGCCCAGTGTTAAGTTTTTATGGCCATAACTCCATTTGTGACTAAACTTGGATGGTAGATGTCCCTTGGAGAGTGGATGATCACCACAAGGTCAAAGGTCACAAGCAGGGGTCAACAAACTTTAAGAGCCCAATGTTAAGTTTTTATGGCGCGTTTCTATTATGGGTCATAACTTTTGATCCATAACTCCATTTGTGACTAAACTTGGATGGTAGATGTCCCTTGGAGAGTGGATGATCACCACAAGGTCAAAGGTCACAAGCAGGGGTCAACGAACTTTAAGAGCCCAATGTTAAGTTTTTATGGCGCGGTTCTATTATGGGTCATAACTTTTGATCCATAACTCCATTTGTGACTAAACTTGGATGGTAGATGTCCCTTGGGGAGTGGATGATCACCACAAGGTCAAAGGTCACAAGCAGGGGTCAACAAACTTTTTATGGCGCGTTTCTATTTTGGGTCATAACTTTTGATCCATAACTCCATTTGTGACTAAACTTGGATGGTAGATGTCCCTTGGGGAATGGATGGTCACCACAAGGTCAAAGGTCACAGGCATTGGTCAGCGAACTTTAAGGGCCAAATGTTAAGTTTTTACGGCGCGTTTCTTTTTTGCCATAAATTTTTACCCTTTTATATCTCTTTTTATCTGTTATATCTCTTTTTTTTTATCTGTTATATCTCTTTTTTCTTTATCTGTTATATCCTATTCGCGTACAATTTCTTGTACGTGAATGGGCGAGACACTTTATGGCACTTGCCTTGTTTTAAGAAGTTGTTATTTTTCAAGATGATGCAGATGACAGGATGTATGCGCAGAATTTCTACCGGCCTGCATGACACCATATCATGTTAGATTGATGTGAAGATAGGTTTGTATTCCCCATATTATTATCATGCAATTCCATACAAAAATGTATATATATCTTTGCTTTATTTTGCACAAAACAAATTTTGAAAGACTCGAAACATATGCAAATGATATTTAAGTCATTTTGGAGCATTTCTTTTAAATTTGATGTGCATGTATGACCAATTATAAAAGCCAGACTAATGATGATAATACAAGACAATTTAACATGAGTTGAACTCCATGCCTTCCAAAAATGATATCAAAATCATTTTTAAGTTCTGGAGACATGATCAATCATCTGATGTTTCCTCAAAATCACAAAATGGTGCCTATATGAAGTCATGCATGAGTGATCGCAATAACAATTAATAAATACATTAAACATGAGCATGTGAAATGACTGTGGAAATTTGCAGTGAATAAGCCAGTCCGGAGTTAGCTCATGGGCACATTGGTATGAGCGACCTTTCTTTTTTCTCAGTCGGTTAGACCAGGCATCCAGTAGGGCGCGGACAAGATGCGGACAAGACCCGGAAAGCAAATTTGGTATTCCGCACTCGTTCGGCAACCTCTCCGCACGTTCCTGAAAGTGTCCGTTCACTGTCCTAAACATGTCCGGGCGTTTCCACATCTTCGGGAGAAAGAAAAATTTCCGTGTCCAAATTTTGATCAAGACCAAAATTTGGAAGCGGAAATGAACTTCCTGAGACCCTCGGCAGCTTGTCCTGAGGACATCGTCAGGACATCCTGCCTGTCCGTAACCCTTCCGCTCCTTCCACAAACTCTCCTGAAAGAATCGCACAGTGTGGGAAGGCTTCGCGAATGAAAGCGGAAGACACCAGGAATGTTTTAGGACAGACTGACGTTTCGTTCAAAGACCTTTATCAAAATAAATCTGAACATAAACAATTTGATGCAGGAAACTAAGAAGACGCAGGAGTTGCCAAGATACATATAATAATAGCAAAAAGTTGGCTGGATGCAAGGTATAAGCGCTAGGGAGTGACGCCAATAATTGTTGAGCCAACAATTTTTTGGCTCCTTCTGTGTTTATACGACTGTTTTTGTCCCCGCCGAACGAGTTCGAGCAGGGGACTATGAAACAGGCTCTGTACGTGTGTGTGTCCGTGTGTCTGTCTGTGTGTGCGTCCGTGTGTGATCAAAATGTTCAATTTGCTACTTCTCTGTCATTTATGAGCCAATTTTGATTCTGTTTGCTTTATATGATAGCACTACATGGGAGCTTTGAAACTTCTACACAGAATTTCAGTTGTGACCTTTGACCTATATTGTACATTTTGCTACAAAATGCTACTCCTTTGCCATTTCTAACCAGATTTCGATTCCGTTAGCTTTATGTGATGGCACTAGGTGAGGGCTTCAAAACTTCCTCACAGAATTTTGACCTTTGACTTCTTTGACCTTTGACCTTGATTTTTTACCTGTATTGTACATTTTGCTACAAAATGCTACTCCTTCGCCATTTCTAACACGATTTCGATTCCGTTTGCTTTATGTGATGGCACTAGGTGAGGGCTTCAAAACTTGTACACAGAATTTTGACCTTTGACTTCTTTGACCTTTGACCTTGATTTTTGACCTGTATTGTACATTGGCTATAAAATGCTACTTCCAGCGGGGACATATATCACGCACAGCGTAATTTCTACTTGTCCTTGTTACTCTTGATATCTATTTACTACACAACTGGGAAAGCATCCATTTCATTATTTTGCATCGAATATATTAACAGTCTCTTTCTATTGGTATTGCCAAATACCAGTTTTGCTGTCAGGTGGATGTACATTAATAATCATTACATCACAGATGCTAATCCCAGAGAATTTTTTAAATAAACATTTGTGTTGGTACGAATAACCTTTTTCTGCTCATGTGCAAAGTGGAACTCCAAACTGGCTACATGTATATGTATTTGTACGTCAGCTTAACATGGTTGGCTGGCTGGAAAGGTATTTGTTGAATCTGCCTGCATATAACAGCAGTTTTATTTTATGGGTAACAGGGAAACACCCACTTATTTCTAATTCTGAATGGAAGAAACAGCTCCTGCTTTGTCATGCTCATATAGGACATAGACCCGTTTACAGTGCGAGCCCGGCCTCAATTGCGCGGCCAAGCCTCGCAATTTTGTCCGTTTAAAAGCGCTAGGCCGCGCTTTTAATTCAAACCTTTCAATATTTTGTTGTAGTGGCGCTCTGCTTGTAAACAAACGCAATGTGGTATAGCCTGGTTTTCAGACCCTTTGCCAACTGGATTCCGTGGCGACGAAGTCGCCGTTCGGGCAAAGGCCTTGCCTAAGGAAAATCCTTTGCAGGACAAAACCACCTTAAATTATACTAGTTTTCCACGTTCAGGGGGTTAATATCGTGAAAAGCGAAATAGTACGGGCAGAGGGTCTGGAAGGCAGACTAAAATTGGCCGCGCATTTGGCCCAGTTTGCGTTTACACCAAGAAGAGGCCGGGCTCGGCCGTGGCCGAGCCACGGCCAAGACCACCTCCAGAGCGAGGCCAAATGCGAGGCCAATTTTGGCCTTGCATTTCGCCTTTTGCGCGTTTACACTGAAGCGGGGCTGGGCTCGGCCACGGCCGAGCCGCGGCCGATGTCTTCCTTTGAATCTGGAATGATCCATAAGACTGCTTTCAGCCTAACAGTTTTTTCTTTCAAGTTATTCTTTGCATCATGTAATAATGATATTCCTCTTGTAGTTTTATGTTGAAACTTCAAACAAATGAATAAATTATTACTAATAGTAATGATAATAATGATAATAATAATAATAACAATAATGATAATGATTTTCCTATGAAAAGTTATATTTATGGGAAAAAAAAGGAAATCAAGGTAAATATTCACACTTTCTGTGAATGACCCAGTATAAAATACTTTATATTGCAGAGAAACAGATGAGCAGATTTGTGACTTACTAGTAATTGTCCATATGTTTCACTTTTTTTGTACCTCGCCTGTTTGTGAAAAGTGGGATTCTTGCCAGAATTCTTGCTGAATTTACTAGAAAATTATTTAGTTTTGCTCTCACATTTACTCAAAGGAAGAAAAACTCTCTGATGCTATGCAAGACCAGTCATGAGATTTGTTTTTTTCCTCTGATAACTATAGTCACAAGATTTTTGAAACCACGTTCCTTACTAGTTACAAATGTATGAAAAGATGCTTCAAGTTCGTACTAAAATATAAACTTTGGATAGAGATTTTCCTCAGTTTTAAAAACATGTGCCTTTCTGCAAAATGCATGCTATTGCTCAAGAACCAGAGGGATGATGATTCCTTGGTGTGTGTATCCGAGCATTTAAGCCCTTTTGCCTCTTGAATATGTGACCCATCATTACCTTTCTCTGTTAAAAGTCACAAAGCTCAAAGAAATGTAATTTAACATCAACTACAAGTTTTTGGAAATAAAGTATAACAAGTTGTCATGATTTCAAATGGAATGCTTGCAGTCTGGAGAATTGGAATAATGGTAGAATAAGGAAGTTAATGGTCAGACTGACTTAAAGAAAAGAAAGAAAAAAAGCTTTTCAGGCTTTTGCAGCTCAATAATGCCAGACTTGTCCCTCAATCAAAAACAGTTGTCTTGAAAGACAATCTTTCCTTCCTACCAGTGTGACCTTAACATATCCCATTCACTTTGTTATTTCAGTGAGCAAGTATTTGTTGAGAGAGGTTTAAGTGCCTGAGATGTCACCTTCTGTACAAATACACATGCACACAGACACACAGACAGACAGACAGACACACACACACACACACACACACACACACACACACACAAATGAATAAAGGAATTGAAGTTCAAAGGTTTTAGATCATCAGGCTCGTCTCTTTGTGTGGACACATCTGCTGAGACATTTCTTGATATTCATGAATGTTCCCTATTAACCGTATAGAACCAGTATTGTGTTACAACTTGCATATAGAGTGCCAGTTGAGTTTATATTCAGCTGATGATATCGGGACATATATCTTCATAATGTCCTCTTTTGTCTGTGAAATTAAAGCATACTTTCCTTCCAATTACAAATGAATCATTATCCCTCAGACCCTCAGCCCTCACGGACTACGTTCAGACGACAAGCCTTAACCTCGAGGTTAGGAAACCTCGAGGTTAGAGCTTGTAATTAGGGACCGTGAAGACGCACTCATAGTTAGCTAAACTCGAGGTTAGCTTGACGTTAAGAGCCACGAGAAATCTTATGGTTAGCGTTCTAACCACGAGCCATGGGGGATCCCACTTGTAGTTAAGCACCGTGTGGACACAAAAATTAACGCACTCAAAGGGGCAGGAGCTTAACATTGAGGTTTCCTAACCTCGAGGTTAAGATTCATCATGTGGACGCACGTCGTAGTTTGGGGGCAAGAGCTTAACCTTGAGGTTAGGGCCTGTCTTCTGAACTAACTAATGACTCTTCTAACCACAGCCTCCATGCTTATGACTTCCTTAATCTCTGATGCATCTGTCACGTGTATGATCTTGTTTCTTTCTGTCTTTCGAAAGCCGCACAGTCTCCTCTTGCTCATGCTTTTGTCTTTCTCCCCATCGGTCGAGTTTAGCAGAGCTTCCACTTTCTGAATGCCTAGCTTGTGCATGGATTTATCTTCATAATTCAAAGATTTTGCATTGTTTTATTTTGTGTTGTTGTTGTTGTTTTTTTGCTGGGATTTTGCCCCACTAGCTTTGATGATTTTCCAATTCTGGACTCGACAGTGTACACAAATTATTATTTCGCTTTCAGCATGTAAGTATGGACACATTTCCATCAATTTCCATCATGCTGTGTGAACAAAGCTCAAAATTTATTACATTTTGGATTAAAATTGAGTAAATTCACCATTCATTGCATCATCTGCCCTCTGTGGCATTAGAGTACTATTATTACTATCATAATTATCATAATTTTTTTTTATGTATCGAATTGCAAAAATTGATGAGATTTTGCACATATACGCACTGTCCCATGCATCACTTATAGTGTGAATACTAAGCTCTACTAACGTTATTGAGAGATAATTGCCCATTTTAGCCAACGAGATGGTGCATCTATTTCAGGATCATTATGATGGTCCATTTCCCCCTGTGGATTTGCTTGAAATTTGCCGAAACATTTCAGAGTTACTGAAGCATTAGCTTTTCAGTGTAGGGGTGGGAGAAATCAAAAGGGAGAGATGCATTTAGTGGATTTTGTGAGCATAGTGCAGGGCTGAATACTAGCACTTGCCTGCTAGCTTGGGCATCTGGGGCAATTGAATATTAAAAAATGTAAAATTGACTTGTCCAATTGGGCAAATAAAATAAGAATTGTAAAACTAGACTTGGAATTTGTCATCAAGTTGACAAATTAGGTGATCCGATCTCTTCGAAAATCAATGATTTGAGTCCTGATCCCAATATAGGCATGACCATACAGGTTTTATCTCAGTTAAGGGACATTGGCCGTGTGATGTTTGGATTCTCATTTAGAAAAGGGAGTCAGGTCTGCCATCTTTGGTACCAAATTCCGTATACACTATAATGAAGATACAGAATGAAGTATATTTGACCATTGACCCCACTTTGCACAGACAAGATGGCATCTGAGCAAAAAGTGGTTATTTTGTGAAATGGTCCTTGTAACAGGGTCTTTGCGTGTGCAAAATATGGGAAAGATAGGACATGTATTCTCCAAGATACAGGATGAAACATTTATGACCTTTGACCCTAATTTACATACCCAAGATGGTGTCCAATCAAGTAGTTGTTATTTTATGAAATAATGTACGTGACATGAACTAAACATGTGCAAAATATGGAGGTGATAGGGGCTGTTTTACTTGAGTTATTGCAAAGAAAGTTGCAGAAAGAAAGAAATATCTCCCTACATCGAAGCTAACCTTCGATTTCAACCAAGTTTTTCGACGTGATCTCGGCATCCAGTAAAAAAAATAGATGGCACACAGTTGATAGCCCAAAATGTCAGCTACAACATATAAAAATCTTTGAGAAATTCACCGAAGGATAAGTGAGCTAGTGCTCGATAAAAACAGTCATGTCAATTTTCATATCTAGAAAAATTCCCTCCCATAGAGATAACACGTATTACGGAGACACAGGTAGAAGTACGTATGACCTTTGACCCCACTTTGCACATCCAAAATGGCATCTGAGCAAAAAGTGGTTATTTTATGAAATGATTCTTGTAACATAATCTTTGCGTGTGCAAAATATGGAAAAGATAGGACATGTATTCACCACGATATAGGATGAAACATTTGTGACCTTTGACCCTAATTTACATACCCAAGATGGTGTCCGATCAAGTAGTTGTTATTTTATGAAATAATGTATGTGACATGAACTAAACATGTGCAAAATATGGGGGTGATAGGGGCTGTTTTACTTGAGTTATTGCAAAGAAAGTTGCAGAAAGAAAGAAATATCTCAATACATCGAAGATAACCTTTAATTTCAACCAAGTATTTTAACGTGATCTCGACACCCTATGAAAAAACAAAGGGCACACATTCGATAGCCCAAAGTCTCAGCTACAACATATTAAAATCTGGGAGAAATTCACCGAAGGGTAAGTGAGCTAGTGCTCGATAAAGACAATCATGTCAATTTTCACACCTAGAAAAATTCCCTCCCATAGAGATAACACGTCATAACGAAGATACAGAAAGAAGTACATATGACCTTTGACCCCACTTTGCACACCCAAGATGGCATCTGAGCAAAAAGTGCTTATGTTGTGAAATGATTCTTGTAACATAATCATTGCGTGTGCAAAATATGGGAAAGATAAGACATGTATTTACCAAGATACAGGATGAAACATTTATGACCTTTGACCTTAATTTACATACCCAAGATGGTGTCTGATCAAGTAGTTGTCATTTTATGAAATGATGTATGTGACATGAACTAAACATGCGCAAAATATGGGGGTGATAGGGGCTGTTTTTCTTGAGTTATTGCAAAAAAAAAGTTGCAGAAAGAAAGAAATATCCCAATACAACGATGATAAGCTCTAATTTCAACCAAGTTTTTTTACGTGATCCCGACATCGTATGAAAAAATGAAGCGCACACTTACGATAGCCCAAAGTCTCAGCTACAACATATTAAAATCTGGGAGAAATTCACCAAAGCATAAGTGAGCTAGTGCTCGAAAAAGATAGTCATGTCAATTTTCATTTCCAGAAAAAATGCACTCCCATAGAGATAACACGTATACTGGTCAAATTTGACAAGATTACTTTTAATCCATTTTCACGAGGTGATGCTGTCATCCAATTAAAATGTTATTACATTAATGAAAGAACCTTAAATAAGCTACAACATACTGAAATCTGGGTGACAATCGGCAAAGGATAAGTGAGATACGCTCGAGTAAACTTGAAATTTGATGACGTCATTTTGAAAATTTACTTTTTTTATTTTATTAAGAAATTTGATATCTTTTAATCATTTTTTCAGCATTGCCAACCCATGAAACGACATGTACAACTCATCAACTTTCAGAATATGTAAAGAAAATGGGGGGTCACCGTCCATCCTGACGAGAAAAATCGGATTTAAAATTGGCGGTTTTTTGGCATTGTTGCACTGTACATCGCCATTGACGCGCGCGCGGAATTTCAACTTTGACGGGCCCGTATGACGTCATATTGAGTCGGATTGACTTGAAACTTGGTAAAAATATTCCTTGGCATTTCAGGTATCCGATAAGTGTGAAAAAACGGGAAATTTCTATTGCATATGAGCTGTGCATGCGTATATGTGCGCACGCGTACGCGTCCATCCGATTTTTTCAATTTTTCAAAAAATGCTCCAAATCGTCTGAAACGTGTGCAAAAAAAAATTTGAGCTCAATTAGAGCATGCAAATATTTCAACGCGGGCGTACGCGCACGTTTTAAGAGAAAATATGAATTTTGAGAATATGAGTAGAATGCGCATAATTTCAAATATATGTGACGTAAATTTCATTGAAAAATTCCATTCCATTAATGAGATATGATTGAGAATGTGTTTTCATATAATGACGTCATAGTGACGTCACGGATGACGTCACGGTCGACTGATCACTATGATACATTAGATCTGTCGTCTTTGGGACATGATACATATGTGGTATAATTTTGAAATTGATAGCAAGAGGACTTTCTGAGCTAACCTCTACACAACTTTTGTCCAGAAATAAAGAAGAAGAAGAACCAAGAAAAAAGAATCAGTACAGATACAGAAGGTGATCCGAGAGAGGAGAATGAAGAAACATGCAAGGAAAGTCTTTGCGTAGGCGAGCCAAGGATGTGTGGATTCATTTGTGTTAAAAAGTCATTAGCACTGCTAATTTGAATGCCACAATAGTCTTTAGATATTAAAGGGGAAGGCTAGTAACTGATCAGTGGGAATCGGTGGAAATGCTGGGAGATGATTGCTCCAATCCTTATGGGATTCATTCAAGAGTTCATTGTATATCTATTGTTGTGTGAAAATGATTTGCTTCAAAATGGTCTCATATTCAAGTAATGTGCAGATTAATGCTTCCAGGTTAGCGTCCCTGGTCAGTGACGGAGCATTAATCTGCACATTACTTGAATATGAGACCGTTCTGAAGCAAATCATTTTCACACAACAATAGATATACAATGAACTCTTGAATGAATCCCATAAGGATTGCCACAATCAACTCCCAGCATTTCCACTGATTCCCACTGATCAGTTACTAGCCTTCCCCTTTAAAGTGTAATCGTTTTACAGAAATAAACATGTTACTCAAGGATTATTGGTGACTTAATCATCAAAGGATTATTGGATAACTTAATCATCAAAATCATGGACATTAAAACCAAGGCTCCTTCTTCTTGGGGCTTTAACTTTCAAAAATCTCAAGAAAAAAAAATGAATAAAAAATATCAAAATATGTTCAGAGATATCAGTGCAATTTATCAAAGCACCCACCAATCTGTTCTGTTTCACTTTTTTTTTTGCTGAAATACTTCAATTCATAATAAATGATACCTTGTGCAGCCCCAGAATCCAGATGTAAAATGTCAAATGCCATGAAAAAGCCTTTGTGATTAAAGGGAAGGTAAACCCAAAGAGCAATGTGGATTGAGTGAAAGCAGCAACATTAGTAGAACACATCAGTGAAAGTTTGAGAAAAATCGGACAATCGATGCAAAAGTTATGAATTTTTAAAGTTTTGGTGTTGGAACCGCTGGATGAGGAGACTACTAGAGGATATGACGTATGAGTGGACAACAATACAAAAAAAATATAAAGGATATTCAACAAAAATTCACTTTTCTAGAATTATGAAAGAGCAGTGGACCAACCGCTTTCAGAAAGCAGGGGGAATAATTGCTACCCTTAACATATGTCAATATCAAGTTGATGGAATTTGTAATTTTCATGAAAAATGGATTTTTGTGGTATTTTCATTATATTTTCTTGATATTGTAGTCCACTCATACGTCATAACCTCTAGTAGTCTCCTCATCCAGCGGTTCCAACACCAAAACTTTAAAAATTCATAACTTTTGCATCGATTGTCCGATTTTCTTCAAACTTTCACTGATGTGTTCTACTAATGTTGCTGCTTTCACTCAATCCACATTGTTCTTGGGGTTTATCTTCCCTTTAAGAGCAATGAGAAATGATAAATTTTAATGTTTCTTATTCTTAATATTATTCAAGTAGGATTTCTTTTAGGGCAAATAGAATATGAAAAGTAAGAAATATGCCAGCCCAAAGGGCACATCGAAATAAAAGTTAGTGCAGAGCCGTGTGAAATATATTTGTGAATCTAAACCTGCGTATGGTATTGTGAATTCATCCTCTCTCTCCTGTGTCCACTGTGTTTATGAGTTCCAAATCACCCGTGGTAAAAACTTGTCCTTGACTCTATGTGTTTAATCCCATCCGGTATTCAACAAAAGACCACATCACGCACCAGTTGCTACTATTTGCAAGGGCCAGGAATGTTCAAACAAAGTTCAAGTTCAACTCCGTGAATTAAGGGCAAAGTTACACAGTTGGATGAAAAATTGTGCATTGATTTTACATGTTTGAGTTTGCATGTGAATATTGGAACTTAATATATGCTTGGTAGTCTCAAGTAAATGCTTTAAATCTTTTGGTGCCATGCATAAGGAGACTTTTGTCACAGTCAGTGGAGCGGGGTTGAATTTTTGCATGGCTCAGGACCATTGTCACCATGATAAAGTCCTAGATATAAACTGAAAAAAAAATCAAAATTTTTAAAGATTTTTAGAGTAAAAATTGTCAAAGATTTTAAAATGAAAATTTGTACATTTGTTACAGAATTTTGGAAGTTCAATACTGTAAAAGTGGATATTTTCGTGTGTGTATTTTTTTTTTTTGCGCTTGGCCAGGTAAGATTGGTTTTGCATGTTTTTGATTTTGCAGAGTCAAGATCTGCACTGCTGCAACATATAGCAACCAAAAATATTTGCATTCTTTTAATTTTGAACTAGTTTCTGGTTGTGCGAAATGTGTGAAAACTTCCACTTCTACAATATCTCAGATACCTCCTGTTTTAGTTTAAAAGTTCAAGATTTTCTTAAACCTTGAAAGTGTTGGTTTTAGGAACAAGAATGGAACAAATTATTGATAATTTGAATGCTTACAATCTTTACTGAACTTTATGTAATACCAAAATCAGAAGATAATTGCATGGCAACTTCTGTATTAAGCTAAGCCATAATGTGTACATTACATGAGTATACAATAATTTCATAACATTGAAATGCTTGATACCATTGCATTCCTCCACCTCATAGCAGAGAAAAAGAAAATGTATTCGTCAATAGAACATAGATTTTCAAGTTAACACAAAACATCATGGTGACAGGTCCTTTTTGGTTGCTGTCCTCAGATTATGAAAACCGCCACCACCGCATATCCATCAGTCTTCTACATTGGTTCATTCAAATCTTCTTTGATAAGTCTTTATATTGATTTGTGAATTAGCTGATCCGAGTATCCTCTCGGATCACCTTCTGTATCTGTACTGATTCTTTGTTTTTCTTCTTCTTCTTCTTCTTTATTTCTCCGCAAAAGTTGTGCAGAGGTTAGCTCAGAAAGTGCATTGCCTATCATTGTCAAACTTAACCATATATGTATCGTGTTCCAAAGACGACAGATCTAGTAAAATCATTGTGATCAGTTGACTGTGACGTCACTATGACGTCATTATATGAAAACACATTTTCATTCATATCTCATTAATGGAAAGGAATTTTTCAATGAAATTTACGTCACATATATTTCAAGTCAAGCTGATTCTACTCATGTTCTCAAAATTCATCTATACCCTTAAAACGTGCGCGTACGCGCGCGTTGAAATATTTGTATGCTCCAATCGAGCTCAAAATTTGTTTGCACACGTTTGCCTTTCAGACCATTTGGAGCATTTTTTGAAAAATTGAAAAAATTGGACAGACGCGTATACGCGCGCGCATAAACGCATGTACAGCTCATATGCAATAGAAATTTCCCTTTTTTTCACTTTGATCGGATGTCTGAAATGTCAGGGAATATTTCTACCAAGTTTCAAGTCAATCTGACTCAATATGACATCATACGGGCCCATCAAAGTTGAAATTCCGCGCGCGCGTCAATGGCGATATACAGTGCAACTATGGCAAAAAAACTGCCAATTTTAAATCCGATTTTACTCGTCAGGATGGACGGTGACCCCCCATTTTCTTTACATATTTTGAAAGCTGATGAGTTGTACATTTCATTTCATGGGATGGCGATGCTGAAAAAATGATTAAAAGATATCAAATTTTTTAATAAAGTAAAAAAAGTAAATTTTGAAAATGACGTCATCATATTTCAAGTTTACTCAAACGTATCTCACTTATCCTTTGCTGATTTTCACCCAAATTTCAGTATGTTGTAGCTTATTACATGGTCTTTCATAAATGTAATAACACAATTTTGATTAGATGACGGCATCACCTCGTACAAATGGATTGAAAGTAACATTGTCAAATTTGACCAGTTTACGTGTTATCTCTATGGAAGTGCAGTTTTTCTGGAAATGAAAATTGACATGACTATCTTTATCGAGCACTAGCTCGCTTACCCTTTGGTGAATTTCTCCTAGATTTTAATATGTTGTAGCTGAGTCTTTGGGCTATCGTGAGTTTACCCTCCATTTTTTATACCATGTCGGGATCACGTTAAAAAACTTGGTTGAAATTAAAGCTTATCTTCGATATATTGAGATATTTCTTTCTTTCTGCAACTTTCTTTGCAATAACTCAAGAAAAACAGCCCCTATCACCCCCATATTTTGCACATGTTTAGTTCATGTCACGTACATTATTTCATAAAATAACAACTACTCGATCGGACACCATCTTGGGTATGTAAATTAGGGTCAAAGGTCATAAATGTTTCATCCTGTATCTTGGTGAATACATGTCCTATTTTTCCCATATTTTGCACACGCAAAGACCATGTTACAAGAATCATTTCACAAAATAACCACTTTTTGCTCAGATGCCATCTTGGGTGTGCAAAGTGGGGTCAAAGGTCAAATATACTTCATTCTGTATCTTCGTTAGTGTGTGCGGAATTCGGTGCCAAACATGGCAGGTCTGACTCCCTTTTCTAAATGAGAATCCAAACATCACAAGGCCAATGTCCCATCAACACAAATTAAACCCGTATGGGCATGGCTATTGGGGTCAGGACTCAAATCATTGATTTGCGAATAGATCGGATCACCTGATTTGTCAGTGTTGACAAATTCTAAGTCTAGTTCATTTTTTTTTATGTGTTACCTAGGTCAAAGTGTACAGCTTTTGTTGTGTGTTGTATATGTTGTAAGTATGCTATTTTCATTGTTATTTTGAATTCGATTTGTCAATATGCCATGTGTTAGTATTTGAGAACCTGTCTTGCACCATTTCATATTTGCTTGCAATATATCTTAAGAGTCTACCTTGAAACATACGTGGCTGATGCGATTTGCCAGGATGATGAGTAGTTCTGGAATATTAGGAGATTAAAAGTATAGAATAATAAATGTTGGTATAAGGACTTTTATGCCGTGAAGGATCCAGGCTAACTCAGACTCACAGACAACTCGGCCCTATTTCAGACAATTTACACGCAGTTCATAATTGCCATTTTTTATACATAGGTGCACGTTCATTTTGTATGCATGCCAAAGAGGTTCTCTTCTAGAACCTTTTTGATGCGCGCGTTGTATCAACTCGGCCCCTTACTGCGACCTGAGCAGCTAGAATGTGAAGCACTCCCATAGTACAAGTGTGCAATTCAGATAGACAACTCGGCCCCGCCGGCAAAGTGAGGCCGAGTTGTCCTCGAGTCCGAGTTAGCCTGACCCCGATCAGGTAAGTTCTGAGATTGTGACTCCAGTGAGCCTTTTTGGTTCAATTCACAAGCTTTAAATCTCCAAGCATTTGATGAGATTCAGTGCTACCTTGAATCATGAGTCATGATGACAGGGTAAATTTAGTGGAATGCAAGGCAAATTTCTAAACATCATTTCCATAACTATAGGAACATTTCATAACACTTGACCAAACTTGGTTAAATTACATCATCCCAGATTAATTCTTTGGAAATTAAGAGCTGATTGTGGTCAATATGTTTTTGTGGTCAGACAAGTTCAGAAATTTCAATAAGGTATGGTGATGGTACAGGATGTGCAAAAACAATTCATTTCATAATCTTAGACTCACTATGCCAAAAGGTATGCCAAAGAAGCTGCATCTGTGGGAATTTCAGAAGCATTAAAAGACAATATCTATCAGAAGAAGAAGAGAATAAAGATACTGAAAAGATATTGGATGCCAATATAGCCATCTTGGAGGTCTGAGGTGTAAGTATTTGACACCAAACCCCCCAAAATAAAAAAATAAGATAAGATAAGAAAGATAAAAAATAGAAAAGTGGTGGAGGGGTTAACTGTATTGACTGCTCCTTATTTTGGACTTCTTTGTTTGTTTAACTAGATTGTTACAATTGTCTGCCCTGCTACTTTTACTACTTTCACTGCAATGACTTATTTGTTAGCTTTTTACTCAAGGACACATTGCCATTTCATGATTTGCAGTGTACTTTAATGTAGAGCACCATAATTCTGCTGATCCTGATGCAAAAATTCTGTCTGGTCAGGTATTTATTCCTGCCGTTAATATTTCACTTTGTCCTGCACTACAGGAAGATGTAGAGCCTTATTACGAAGCATATCGACAGTTCTGCATTGAGCTGCAGGCACCTGACAAAATGGTAAGTTTTGCTTATTGCTTATCTATTTATTAATTTTTTTATCATCATCTACAGTTGATTCCAAATTCCTAATATTTCTTTTAGTGTACAGGATTACAAAGCTGCCCTTACCCAGAATATTTTCAGTTTTTCTCAACAGAAATTCAGGAAAATATGTAAGTTTTGTTTTGTAAAAATTGCTGAAAACAGAAATGGAATATGGCTTAGAGCAAGATGCCTGGAATTTGAATGCAGCTGGAATTTTTTTTCTGAGATTCCTTGTTTTACTCTACAAGAGTTTGGTGTGTTAGAGTCAAAATTTGATGTATGTGTTCATATGTTGATTTAAGTTGTAGGAATGTATCGGTATGTGTCCAAATGAGAAAGAATCCAGAGGGCGTAAACACTCCAGAAGTAAAAGCAGGGGTGAAATGAGGCTGACCCTGTATGAGATTGTAGTATAGAAATAGGAAAAGGAAGGATGGATGCAAAGTCAGGTGAAGTAAAAGGACTGTGGGAATCATGTAACAGGTTTTTATTTTCATGTAGTTTTAAAGGTGCAGAAAACAACTTTCTGGATAATTTTTGTCAATATCTTCATGAAATGAAACATTAAGAATGACATGTTGATTTGAATCCCGTCTGAATGTGATATTCCATACAGAGATCTTTGATTCAGTTGTAGTGGGGAATGTATGATAGTCTACTGCAAATTTCTAAAAGCTAGCTCATTGTATAAACCTGTCAAGTTTCCGTGGAAACAAGTTTTGTCTGATTGTGTGCTTGTTGAAATGTCAATCAGCTGTGAGTAGCAGAAGCAATGTGTAATGCAGTCATGTTCACACTTGTCCTGATTATTTCATACCTTGCGGGGCTTGTCTAAAACTATGACAACATATCATGAGCAGGCATTAAATGATAAACCAAAATTTCATTTCCGCTGAGAGGAGTAGTCCAAATGTGCACACGTGTCCTGATTATTTTTCATACCTTACGATGCTTACCTACAATGTTGACAACATAACGTGACCTGGAAATGAATGATTAAATGAAATTTCATTTCCGCTGACAGTTGTGGCCTGCTGAGTAGAACATCTCTTAATGCTGTGGCATCACTGACTTTTCATGACAGCTTAGTTTGAAATGCCTTTCGTTCAACTTGCAGAACCGACCACACATGCAGTCAAAGTGAATTTTATGCAACTCATCTTTGCCAAATTTAACACTCAGTAGCTTAAAGTTACCTGCGTAGAAATATCTGAACATAATATTTTATGAAGGACTTTAGAGAATGTGTCATTGTTACTGTATTTATGCCTGTTTTCACCTCCAATCAGCTGCAACAAAAAATACATTGAAGTGTCATGTCATGCTTGTTTTCAACATTATCCAGCCAGAGTTGACTGTGCGTAGAAAAATATTTTGTACGTATGTGAATCAGTTAAGAATATGTTTGGAAAAAATACATGTTTACTTGTTTCATCATATTATCCTATGATATTTTTTGTAACTTGTGGTAGGGAAATGACGGTGTAGTTTGAGTAGAAAGTGCGTAACACTTCCTCATGCATACTCGGTTCTCTATGGTTTCAAAACAAAGGAGATAATCTAACATCCACTCTGCTTTACACATACAATGACCAGACTGGATCATCTAAGTTTAGATATTATGAGACCCATTACTCTTCCAGTTTGATTTATGACAGTCTGGATGAACCAGGTCTCCTAGGTATGAAGAATATATGATATCGTAAGGACCACTTAAAAAGAACAAAATCTGACTGAGACCATACGGTGTTTGTTTGTTTTTTGTTTGTTTTTTCCACAGGCAGATTTGCATTTCTATCTTTATACCGCTATTAGTAGAGGCTACTATGTAATCCCGTGAGATTTTTGTGCCAAAATTGATTTTTTTGGCTAACTTTGTCAATTTGGGGGTGCTGAATCCAAAAAACTTTGGTTCCATTTTTTCCGACCACGTCTTCAGCCGCCATTTTGAATTTCAAAATGGCCGCCATAGCACACTGTATTTTTATCCATATCTCATTAAGTGAGCACTGTAGAAGCTTCAAATTTGGTGCAAATTGTATGGTTGTCATGTCAGACACTGAGGTATATCTTGTTCTGATATTGTGGATTGTTTTGATACAATTTGTAGGCTGCCATCTTGAATTTCAAAATGGCCGCCATATAGCCAACAGTATTTTGAACCATATGTCATACAGTGAGCATTGTAGAAGCTTCAAATTTGGTGAAAAGGCATGGTTGTGATGTCAGACACTCTGATATATCATTTTCTGTTATTGTGGCTTGTTTTGATACAATTTATAGGCTGCCATATTGAAATTTAAAATGGCCGCCATAGCGTTTTTACCCATATCTCATGTTGCAATTATTGTAGGAGCATCAAATTTTCAGTAATGCACATGCTTGTGGTGTCCAACGTTCCAGCACAGCTGTTTCCTATTGTCGATCATTAGATAGGCCACCATCTTGAAATTCAAGATGGTGGCCATAGAAACACATATAATACTGTGGTAAGCGCCTTAGATAAATTTGCCAAAATTGTCTTAGTTAGACCGAATTCATTTTCAGGTCACGCAGAACGACAGCCATCTCTTAATTCAAAATGGCCGCCATAAATTCAGACTGTAAGGACGAGGTTCCAATGACGTCATCAAGCCATCCTGAGGGGCAAAAACTGTGTGTGTGGGGGGGGGGGGGGGGGGAGGGGGGAGGGGGAGGGGGAGGGGAGGCGTCCCATACCACTTCCCATAAGTGTGGGCAAGCGCTTAAGCATTACATCCCACGTCCCATTGTAGCGCCAAGCGCCGTCGCTTACACGTGATTTGTTTTTGCCTCTCAGCCAAAACATTATTTGGTGTCGTGAAACCTCGTTAATAATTATATTTAATCCCAGTTATTGAATATTTGTACAAAAGTTCAGCATTGATATGATTAAAGGTGATCGTCAAAAACTTGATGCTGCCTCGAGAGAATGAAGACAAACAAGGAAAAGTCTCGCAATGGCAAGAAATGCCATGGTCACCCTACCAGGCATCCCATTCACAAGCTTTTTGTTGAACACAAAATGAAACAACTCATCAGGGAGCTCATAATTGCTGGATGTATTTCTGGAATAACACAGAATGAATAAGGAATGCCAATGAGTAGGTTTTTCCTGATTGCCCTTGTGTGGGTCATCCTCAATTATGAAGACTTCCAAGATGCTTACTGCTACATGTACCACCAATGACTCTAAAACTACAAAGGAGCAATAATAGCTCAGTTCTGTGGCACATTGGATGCATCAGAATTCCTCAACAATTTAGAACACCATCACACGAGGGCAATCTCAAAAATTGTCACTGCATTGAAACTGATGAATGTGGTGTTTGGCAATCAGGTATCGGAAACATTCAAGGAGGATATTCTAGAAAGAGATGAAAAGGGAAGTGTCCATGTTCTGCACTAAGAATTTGTATCTGAAAGAATTAAAAAAAATCTGTCTGGGATAATATGAGAAAGGCCAGACATTCAGCTCTTGCAATTGATATACACCATGTAAGATTGGATCAAAAGTCATTAAGCTTAAGAGGACCACTACCTTCTTATAACACTTCTACCGGTACAACAGTCTGATAGACCTGTCATTATCCAGTCATTACTGGACGATACAATTATCGGAAGTTATAAGTTCTACTGTTCTATTAAGTAATTCCACAATCACTCTTCATCTCACAATTTTATGGCCTTCTCCTCATTCTCACTAACAAAGGTTCATTTTTCATACCCATGCCCTAGAAACCCACAAAACTGAGCAAAATAATCAGCCTGAAAGTTGAAATACTGATCAGTCAATTCCATCTGACACAGAACGGGGGAAAAAAGAAACAAAGGGTTCATCAAAGATGCCATGGGAGCTGTCACCCGTCACAATGAGGAAGCAGATATCCTTATTCCATTGCATGTATTAGATGCTACTTCAAGAGCAACAGGGAATTTCAGAGATATTGATGATTATTACGTATAGACACTGACATTTTCATTCTCCTAATGAATCTTTGTTTTACTTTTAATACTGCATCGCATGTTGTCTGCTCCATATCACTGGAAAAGGGGAGATGATTAAGTACAATTGACATTGTTGAGAGAGTATGTTCTGCAAATTGTTGCGAAAAACAAAGGTCTACTTGGTCATGCCTTTCATGGCACAGGCTGAAGTTGAAAATTTGAGGATGTCTCAAAGAGCAGATGGATCAAGAATTCTCTAAGCCTTGAATCATGCACAATGTGCAATGACACAGTCCATGCCTTCCAGAAGTTGGGCGTGGATGACTTCAACCTGGACAATCTCCCGCTTTGCTCTCGTAGAGTCTTGATACAACACATCCAGAGAACAAACCTTGTAAACCTTCACAACCTAATTTGTGCCTCTACTTACAGGAGAATGTAATATGGTATATTGTAGTTATTTCCAGCGGATATACATAAACTGTGCAATTAAATGCTTTGAGCTTCCTACACCAACAGTAGCCACAGAATTCATTATTATGTTCATAATAATGGCAAGAAATGCACAAGTCATTGTTTCTGGACGAATTTAGAACCAATTCTCCCTTGTGTACAGCCCTATATACAAGTGCTGTGACTTTAAAAACACATGCAGGGAATGAGCCTAGAAGACATTAACTAAGTAAATTTCCAATAAATTGTCTAGTACACGGCTAATATTGTTTATTAAAATTCTACAACCAAATCGTCTAAATGGGGGCATTTAGTCACTCAGACACAGTTATTGAGGCACTTTTGAAAGTCATTTGCTTTGACACCAGAATCACATGATTTCCCATTCACAAGTTTTTCCCAAATGCAATGTTTCCCATGGCAGCCATTTTGCATTTCAACATGGCAGCGTACCTACAGGAAGCAGTCCCTCCTATGCAATAATGATACTATTTATTGAAGTGATTGACTTACACATAGGTCCTACATGAAAGTGCTCCAGCATGCTTGAGTTTGCAGGGCAAAGATCTTACAGCACCAAATATGGGTCGAAATCCATCTTGAATTTAAAGAGTGGCAACCAATGCGAATAATCCATTATTACAGAATGTATATAATTATGTGTGTGTGTCTGTGTTTGTAAAAGAATGTACAATGTACACCAACATAAACATTGATATGCCTAAAAGTTGCTTGAACCACATATATTAGCTAAAAAGCAGCCATTTTGAATGATAAAATGGCAGCCTCAAAAATGATCTGCGATTTTAGGGAGGGGATCCAAGTACATCTGAATGTTCAACATCATGAGCGCGGTTTATGCCCGAAATGTGAACTTTCTGTATTGTTAACAACATGAAATATGGGTCAAAATATACATTCTGGTATGGCGGCCATTTTGAATTTCAAGATGGCCACCTATAATTTCAAAATGGACTATCATTTCAGATAAAGATGTTTTAGAAAGTCTGATAGCAAACGCATGCTCTTTACCCCAAGTTAGAACCTTACACAATGCATACGATATGAGATATAGGCCAAATTACATTTGCTATGGTGGCCATTTTGAATTTCAAGATGGCTGCCAACCAAAATTATCCATCATTTAAAACAAAAATGTATATATTAGCATATCTGACATCATAAACATGCTTTTTGCCCCAAATTTATACTTCCATAACGCTTACAACCTGAGATACAGGTAAAAATACATTTAGCTATGGCGGCCATTTTGAATTTCAAGATGGCAGCCCTCAAATTGTATTAAAAGAATCTACAATATCAGGAAATGGTGTATCACAATGTCTGACATCATACACATGCTTTTTGCATCAAATTTGAACCTTCCATGATGCTCACATTATAAGAACTGGGTTAAAATACAGTTTGCTATGGCGGCCATTTTGAAATTCAAAATGGCGGCTGAAGACGTGGTCGAAAAAAATGGAACCAAACTTTTTTGGATTCAGCACCCCCAAATTGACCAAGTTAGCTAAAAAAATCAATTTTGGCACAAAAATCTCACGGGATCCAATATTTCGACATAGCAGACCGTACTATATGGTGGTTATTTGTTTCTCTTTTCATCTATCCGTTCTATTAACCCATTGAGGACAGACTGACTTTGCTATAACAACACGTATTTCCCATAGACACTTGCTGGAGTATACTGTAGAACATGATCTATTCGAGGCATGAAATTTTCGCGAATTGGAGCCAACAGCCTTTTTCGTGGCATGAAATTTTCGCGAATTGCCACTGGCGTTCAATGCGTATAGTGTAGACAAGAACTTTCGTGTGCATTGTAATTTTGTGAATTTTGGCGCTTGCGACATTCACGAAATTAAAATGCACGCGAACATTCCTTGTTTTACAGTACTCAGGACTCGTCCTCAACGGGTTAAAAGTCTCTTCATATCTGGGAAAAGATGCAGTAAATGTTGAATCTACAATGAGGGGAAGGCAAACAAATGCCAACGACAGCTTGAGGATTGCCAAATGACTCAGAGTTCCTCAAGAGACTTTCCTCACTGCTGAAAGAATGAATAGGCACATACAAATTTTATGAACAGAAGCGACAGAATTATGAAGGCAATTGTGCTAATATCAATGAAATGAGAGTCAGAAGGAAGACTGTAATTCTCGCTATCGCCAATGACGTAAAAAGTACCCGGATGTTGATTTAAGCGTCATTTACGGTGCATTATGGGATAGTCCGGTAGCAAAATCACTTCCGTTCGTACGCGCGTGATACGTGACTAATGCTATTTACACACACAACCAACTGTATTCTACGTGTACTTCCTGTTTTCTCAACTTGAATTACAGCTTTAATATGATTTGAAATTTCTCCATTCTTAAGAAATTGCTGTTAATACGACTATTGGTTGTTGCTGCGAAGCTGCCATGTGTTGTTCGCACGACAATAAATGAAAAAAATCTGCAGAAATAGGACCCTTACTGGCATGCGAGACGTGACGTGGCCGTGTGGGTTAAGTTTTCGGGTGACTCCACAGCGCAGTACGTGTACACGCGACTAACTAGTAGTGGTAGTAGTATTTTAGCATGCATAGCACTAGTAGTTAGTAGGCCTAGTGCCTACGTACATTGTACGTACTGTACTTACTTGGGAGAAGTTGCTTCGGAGACAGGATAAGTACGAGATCACTGTTTGTTCCCGATTGTGTTCGCGACATTTCGACAGAGAACAAATAAAAAAAAGATGGGCATTCTATGACGATACCCAGGTGGGTGAATATTTTCAAGCATATTTTCAGCGTATGCAGAGATGACTGATCTGTGATGTGCACATCGATCGCATGATCAAGCAGTACGCTGTACCGGTATGTGTTAGCTTATGCGCTGCGTGCAGTGGGGGTGCCTGCTAATGTAGTGTGCCACAGCGGTTAATGTGGCAAGGAGTGACACAAGTGGTGCATTGTGGTATATTGACATTTTTTGTGGTCACCATTCTTACTACACAACTTTGTGTCTTTGAGCAAAAAATCATATACAATTAAGGTATTGCAATTAGGATCACAACCCCATTCTCACAAAATAATTTCATTTTATCTGTTAATTCTCGCTGTAAACATTTCTAAATTTGGGTCACTTTTCTGATGGCGACCCAAAATACGCCTTATTTTGAATGCAGTGAGAATAGGTTTGCCTGTGTGTGGGAGCTATTTTAGAGCTGGCACAGGAATTGTTTACACCCTCTCCTGACCAAGGAGGTCATGAGTTTTATGATTTGTGTGTGTGTGTGTGTGTGTGTCCTCAGTTGTTTGTCTGGCTGTCTGTTTCTGGCATGAATCTCTGTGGGGTAGTGTCAACATGTAGCATGAAATGATCAATTGTGATCTCCTAGAAGGAATACCCAGGATACTTGAGTCATAAAATACAGTTGTTGTTGTTGTTGTTGTTTTGTGTTTAGTGGCGTTTTCCATTCTCTTTAGAATATTTACGCCAAACACTTATCTATAAATTTCTTTTCCTTTTATCATTTTTTTTCCTTCAAAAAGAATATTGTAATGAGTATCCTTGGTCAGCTGTCGGTACGTCTATTTGCCTGCTTAAAATATCATATCTTCTGGCCAATCCGGCTCATTGTCTCGAGCAGACTTCTCAGCCGTTAAAACGGCCTAGGCCCCTCCGATATGCAGGCAGTAGAGTCCGATGCTTACCAGCACAGGAACCTCAATTGGTCCGATACAGAGCCAAACAAAACAAACAAGCAATATTAATAAATTACAAATATATATAATAATCACATATACATTCTTTAATAAAGTAAGCAATCTCTGGGCTGTGGTGCGCATGAAAAGCCTCTTCAGGGTACCTCGAGGCAGAGTTAGTGCAAACTATATACACTCATAACATGTATGAAAGTTTATCTATCAGAAAAATCGTTGTGATCTTTTAACATATAACACAAGAGCTTTTTGGTATACTGGGTTAGTTGAAATTAGTAAGCTTTGAATGCTGTTCTCATGAGTTTTTGTTTCAACTAACATCATAGCTCTGGGTATAATATATCTGGGGCAGAACATAAGAAAATGATCAACTGTTTCTGGGACGTTACAATATTCACACATACCCGACACATGTTGGTTTATATGAAACAAATTGTCATTTAAACCTAAGTTCCCCATCCTAAGGCGATGTAGGATTGTCTCAGCTCTTCTGTCATTCAAGGTGCATAAATAGGTCTGAGAAACATTTCGTTGAACATATTTCAGGGGGGAGTTTGTCTCCCATTTAATTTGCCATTTTGTCATATAACACCTTTTCAGTTTTTTATTAAATTCATATTTATTCAACTTGTTATTCACTTGTATGGAAACATTTTGTAAAGCCTTTTTTGCTGCTTTATCTGCCACTTCATTTCCTGTTATTCCACAGTGTCCAGGAATCCATTCCAAACTCACTAATATTCCCTTAAAGTATAGATTAGTACAGAAACTTAGAATTTCTGTAACAAAACTTTCTTCTCTTTGAGATCGAATGGCTTCAAGGGCACTGAGTGAGTCACTAAAAATAACTACTCCTGTTTGAAGTGGTGGTAGTTGATCAATCCAATACAAAGCTAACGTGATAGCCGCCAATTCGGCTCTATAAACAGATGTTTGGTTCTGCATTCTTTTACTCTGAACACATTTATACACTGGCACATAAAATGAAGAGGCTACCTTGCCTTCAAGTGATTTGGAGCCATCTGTATATACATGTAAATAGTTTTGCCATTTGTTATACATCACTTCTAAGGAGGCCTGTTTTTGGAAGGCTGTGTTGTCAGTCTTTGACACACACTCTTTTAATTGTGTCGATACACACGGAGGCTTCCACATCCAGAAAGGCACGTTGGGAGGTTTTACACACAATTCAACATGAAATGGATCTAAAAATTCAAATGAGTTTAGAGTCCTTTGTCCGAAAGGTTTTTTTGAAGCAGTGTTTTCACAAAATTCAAATTGCCAACAATTCTTAAGCCCTTCTTTCATAGGATGATTGGGAGTACTCTCAATACGTGCTTTCAGTCTAGCCGAGAGCATCTCTCGACGTAACTCTAGGGGCATTTCTCCGAATTCCACTTGGAGGGTTCTTAGGGCTGTCCCTTTTTTTGCGTTTGCACAAATAGTTAAAGCCTGATATTGTATGGAGTTTAAAACATTCTTGACACTCATAGTAGCTGAATCATAAGCCTCACAAGCATAATCTATTATGGAGCGTATTAAAGATCTGTATACGCCTAACAATTCTTGTATGCTTTGACAAAAATTTGTATGAGCTAAAACTTTCAGTATATTCAACCTTTTCTTACATCGCAGAACTACGTCTTGCAATTGTGGTCTCCAAGTCATCCTCCTATCAAATATCACTCCTAAATATCTATACTGAGGAGCAAATTTCAGCTCATTTTTCTCCAACAATAGATGAACGCGCTCATCTTTGTTTCCACGAGAGAAAAGAACAGAAGTGGTCTTCAACGGTGATATTTTCAGTCCCCGTGAAGTGAACCATTCATTCAAAACGTCTAAGTATGTTTGAATTTGAACAGTCATTTCTCTAATATCATTTCCTGATGTCCAGATAACGCAATCATCTGCATATAACAAATTATAAACATTATTCGTTCTGCTTACAGGTACATCAGAAATCATTAGATTAAACAATATAGGGCTCAAAATACTGCCCTGCGGGAGACCGTTTTCCATATGAAAAATATCAGATTTCTCGATTCCTATTTTGACCTGGCAAGTGCGATATAATAGAAAGTTCTTTATAAACTGTAAAATATTTCCTCCTAAACCCAAATGACTGAGTTTTACTATGAGTCCTTTTGTCCAGAGCGTATCATACGCCTTCTCCAGGTCAATGAACACTGCTAGAGACTTCACACCAGTTTCTAAATTCTTCATTATTTCATTTTCCAAATGTACGATATTATCAAGAGTGCAACGGCCTTTTCTAAAGCCATGTTGAAAATTTGCGAGCAGATCGTGTTTTTCTATAAAATATTGCAATCTGTTTTTCACCAGCGTTTCCATTATTTTCATGAAACATGATGTCAACGCTATTGGGCGGTAAGAGCACAAATGGTGTGGGTCCTTACCCTGCTTGAGGAGAGGAATCAAAATCGAGTGTTTGCATGCTTCTGGAATATCTCCAGTATCCCATATTTGGTTGTACAATTTCAGTAATATCTCCTTTTTTGACTCTGGTAAATGTTTATACACTTCATATCCTATCTTATCTTCTCCCGGTGCTGAAGCCTTTTTATCTTGCAGAACTCTTTCCAATACAGGGCAACCTCACAGCTAGCCTTTCATCAAGGTCCAATATATAATGGTAAAGAGAGCCCAGCTGGGTTGGGTTTTGCGAGGGCCTTTTGAGGTCTGCTTCGCATCCTTTCGTCACAGCCCTATATAGATAACTGACTTTTGCTTCCAGAATTGGGGAGCAAAAATCGACCAATCTGTGTGTCTGTTTGCCCAAGCCCAATTTTCATGCAGCGAATGCATATGCCACAGACCTCTACTGTTGGTCAGTGATGCATGCAAACAGACCGCACAACGCCAATTAGACAGAGGTCAGTCAAAGGTCAGGGGTTAAAGGTCAAGGGCAACACTTCAAAATTTTACTATTTCCCTTATATTTATGCAATGCCAACAGCATTATTTTTCTTATTTTTTGCATTTATAACCCAATAGAGATTCTCTGGAAAGTTTCTTTCTTTTTTTTTTGCCTCAAAGGTCAAAAGGTCAAAGATCAAGTGAAAGTGCTGAACTAACTTTTTCCTCCATATCTTGGAAGTGGCTCAAGTTATCTTGAAACTTACTACATATTTATGCATGTTCTGCCTGACAGTGATTATCTTATGAATTTTAGAGTCAATGGCCAGATGAAAATGGTAACAATTTACTGTTCAGTACAGAAATTGCACTTTTCTCCATACCTTGAAAATTACTCAAAGCATAAACATATGAATGGGTCAAAGTCAAGTTAAAGTTCTTGAATCCCCAAATACATGCTCTCCTATTCATCCAATTAAAGCTAGGTCAAGGAAGGTGAACATTTAACACATTTGTGACAAACTTGTCATTTTAATGTTTTGCCAATTTTGTGAAAATGTAATCACACATTGTCCACATGTACTATAGACCTATTAGGAGAATCATGCATTATGGCGGAGGCATACCAGTCGCCATAGCAACATTTCTAGTTTTTTCTTACTTCCATCAGTATGAAGGGGGACAATAAATTTCATTCAAACTTGGTTCGAATTCTCAAGTTATTCGGCTAGACCAAGGCCAACAAGTGCTGCCTTAGTCAAGTACTAAAAAAAGACATTGCTTGCTTTCAAGATTCCTTCTCTTAGGCAAAGAATATCCACTATTATATTCCACATATTAAGAATCTTGCTATAGGATTGCTCAAGAGCTGATCACGTGATGAAGCGTAGTTTTGCCCATCACACCACCTGAGAAGAACTAGATCACTTGATAGTACACAGTGCAACGCACTTTCCCTTCAGTGTCGCGCGGTGCGCACAGCAAATTCATTGTTTTGTCATCTATAAAGACTGCTGTTTGTTTTGCTGATCTCTGGCAGTCCATACAGTCTTAACCAAAGACACTTAACTGATAAGACAGGAAAGTGCGCGCTAATCCTATACAAAACAAATGGACAGCGCGCGGTCCTCAAGCGTATTATGCACATCACCTGAGACGCACTGTCTTGACGCTTGATAAACAACGTCAAAGACAGCGCGTTTCAGGTGATGTGCGTCCTTGCCTGAGACGTGCTGTCTTTGAAGTTGTTGTTGTTTATCAAGTGTCTTTGATTGTGAGATCATGTTGTTGCCAAATTTTTACCCCCACGAAATAATCCTTATAACTTTAAAATCTCATGCTTCAAAATAATCCCCTTAATCAAAAAAAGCTACGACTATAATTTTTAAATCTTTTTAAGATAATAAAGATACCACTACCTTTCGAAACGAATGATGTTTCTAGGTGTACTGAGTTTGTACTTAGCTCTCTTTTGTATCGTCATGTAGGGTAGCCATTTTGTGTCCATTTTTATTGCGCGCCTTCCTATCTTAAGTTTATCTACTATCTTTGGTCTTAACACGAGATGAGTACGCGCAAAATAAAAGTGTGTTGCACTGTGGACTATCATGTGACCTTGGTCACTTGATAGTACACAGTGCAACATACGCACTTTCACTTCAGTGCCGCGCGGTGCGCGCAGCAAATTCATTGTTTTGTAGCCTAAGCCCTAAGGATACCTTAAGACAGCTAAAACGGTTTCAGATGTGGAATAAAATGGGAATTTCTAGGACCCTAGATGTGGAATATAAAGCAAATAATCAACTTTTAGTTTCAGGCAATGAGACAAACTATCAGTTCCTCGGCAATCTGAATGTGTACGCTATCTTTCCTCATCTGCGCTTCGGAAAGATTTCTTCCTAAGTGGTATTCTGAAAATCTTCCTAAGTTTCTTCCTAAGTAGACGTAGGAAGAAACTTAGGAAGGGGGCGGGAATATGCAAATATCTGACTTAGGAAGAAGTTGGTATTCTAGAATGCACTTAGGAAAGAATTTTAGGAAAATATTTAGGAAAGCTCCACCCCTGTCCTAAATACGTTGTTAAGAATAGCAAACTGCAAGCATCGTGATAGGCGCGCTTGTCAGTCATTGCGCGCACATGTACTTTGATGCGCGAAATGAGCGTGAGAAAGGGGACATGCCGCGCACTCGTGTATTTGACCCTACATCATTAGTAATATGCGATTGTCATTGGTTAGTTCCTTATGATACGGCATTTCGTATTGGCTTAGGAAAGGACGTGGGCGGGGATAAGGATGGCCTAATTTGCATTAAGAAGTGCCTAGGAAGAAATTTCAGAATACCAATTTTGTCTTTCCTAGGCACTTCCTAAGTTTTTGACTCAGGAAGAAACTTAGGAAGATTTTCAGAATACCACCCTAGGGGCTTATGTTTCTGTGGTAATCATACACTTGGTTGTGTGAAGAATACAGGAACATTGTTTCATGGTGTTTCCATGGCAACCCTATTTATTCAAAGGGATTGGTACCACACATGGGAATATTTCCTTTGAAAGCAAAGGGGTACCTATTTTCTAAAGGTACTGCACTTGAATATTTTCTGTTTTTGCTGTGCATGTGTAAATTATTTTGGAGTCTCACGTCTTTAAGCTAAGTCTTTTGTTGACTGCTGCCTTTGTCCATTCTTTTTGTACCAGGTCATATGCAGACTGCAAGAAGGTGATTGTGTGATCTTCAATAACAGGAGGATCCTTCATGGCCGCACCCAATTTGAACTGAATGGCGGGACCAGACTGTTACAGGTAGGCCACTGTAATCATGCTTGTTATGTTTGATTTAATAGCAGGCCATTAGCTGTATGATAGTTTGTTGTTGTTATACCCCCGCCAAACGAAGTTTGAAGGGGGTATATAGGAATCAGCGGACGGTCGGGCGGTCAGTCGGGCGGTCAGTCGGGCGGTCGGTCGGGCGGTCGGGCGGTCGGTCGGTCGGGCGGTCGGTCCGTTGCAAATCTTGCGTCGCGAACTACTTCCTCAGTTTTCAACCGATTCCCATAAAACTTGGCACAGATGTGTGCCTTGGGTTGTAGATGTGCAAGACGTATTTTTTGACAGTACCCAAATGTACGTTGCCATGGTAATGGCATATTATGGGCAAAAATGGGTACAAATCTTGCGTCGCGAACTCCTCCCACAGTTTTTGATCAATTTTTATGAAATTAGGTACAGATGTTCATCTGAATATGTTAATGTGCAAGACACATATTTCCGCAGTGGCAAAAAGTGCGTTGCCATGGTAACGGCATGTTATTGGTAAAATATAGGGCAAAATGCTTCATGGCAAAACTGCTTCATCAGTGTTCTTCCAATTCTCATGGAATTCATATTGAATGTTTGTCTTAGGATATAGGTCAGCATGACACATTTCTTGACAGTGACAAAAAGTATGTTGCCATGGTAACAGCTCACATATTATGAGCCAAAATGATGGAAAATTTTGTGTTGCAAACTACTTCCTCAGTTTTTGCCCAATTTCCATGAAACTTGGTACAGATGTGTGCCTTTGGTTGTAGATGTGCAAGACACATTTTTTGACAGTACCCGAAAGTACGTTGCCATGGTAACGGCATATTAATGGCAGAAGATCAAGGAAAGATCTTGCGTATTTAACTACTTCCTCAGTTTTTTGACCAAAGCTTATGAAATGTGGCACACACCTTGATCTTGGTGGGAAGATGTGGAAGACATATTTTTCGGACGTGTCGGAAGCTGCGTTGCCATGGTAACGGCAGTTAAATGGCAGAAGATCAAGGAAAGATCATTCCTTGGGTAAGACTGTCGTCACGGGGCTGGGGTATTAATCACCTTAAGTGATATTTCTAGTTGTTGTTGTTGTTGTTGTTGCATGTGTCACCTTTTCAAAGCCTCAAAAGTTCTATGAGAATGAAAAACACTTTCTGAGAGCAAATGTTAACCAGTTATACTTTATTCTAGATCTGCTTGAGATGTTTATGGAATAAAATTTGCAAAGACAGAAACTGCATAAAATGCCAACTTGGGGCATTTAGCTCATGAGGTGGCGTGAGACCAGTGACATACACTCTTTCTTCTTTTTCCATCTTTATTTGTATGAACATACATGTATATATTATGATCCTCTCTTGTTCTAATAGGAAGAAGTAAATAAAATTTCATAGTCTTTGTAAAGTTGCCAAACTGTAAGTTGGTTTATGATTTGGAATAACTGACTTAAGGAACTACATTAAAAGACAACATTTATTATACAATGTAGTATTTGCTAATCAAAAGACACATGTGCTCTTAGCTCAGCCTAGGTACTCAAATGATTGTAAAATATTGGCTGTTACATTTCAGCCCAGCAAAACGCTGTATATTGTGCCTTGTCAAAGTGGCCATAGAGTGGTTATGATTCATAGCAATTTATGCTATTGCATTTTCTCATTTCTTTTCCCCCTTTTTAGGAGAGGGAGCTTGAGAGAAGTGTAAATAGGTGTAGTACAGTACAATCAAATCATGCTTATCCTGTCTGAATTGCAGCATATTGAGTATCAATGTGGACTGTAATGCTGTTAAAGAGAAAGAACAATCGATTTCCATTTAATGCCTTGCTTACCAAGTGCAACTTCTGGCAGAAAAATACAAATGCAATAGTTCTAGATACAATACAAGTGTTTTCTTCTTGATTGCTGATCCTAGCTTCTTCATCATTCATGTATAATGGATGATAATAGATGTTTAGGCAAGACTTGAAGTAGATCATCATCCATGTACAAGTTCACATTTATAATTGAATTCTGTGGAGATGTACGAATGACTTGTGATACTGGTGATAAGAATAAGTCCTCTTATAACCAAATACTTGCAGACACAGTCAGAAATTATGGCAAGGGAATAAACCATGAACATGAAGAAAACTGCAAATAAGAGCTCAGTTAAGTAGTATACTTACCATGAGATCAATGATTAAAAAAAAAAATATATATATATATATTATATATATATATATATATAAAGCAAAAATAAAATGAGCATGGATTTATTATTGCGCTACTGTAAGAGTGGATATTTTCGCGCGACTAATTTTTCGGGCTTGGCCGTGTCAGAAGACTTTCGCGTGTTTTTAATTCCGCGGAATCAAGACAACAAGTACTGGAACATATGGCATACAAAAATATTCATGTGCTTTTATTTTCGCGCTAGCTTCTCATTATGCAAAATGCGCGAAAGTTTCAACACTGTGAAAATTTCCACTTTTACAGTAGTTTATGTCATGTGAAATATGCAAAAAAAAAATTACACCTCAAAAATTTCCACTCCTACAGTATGTTATGTCCTAGATTAAATGCTTGCATTGCACTGGCAATCTATTGTGCTTAAGAGTTGACATGAGGGAATCAATTTAACTACAAAATGAGGTTACACTTTAGGCATTTTTTTTTTTTTTTTTTGGAGGGGGGATGAAAGAAAACTTGACATTTGAAGGCACATCTACATCTTCTTGATCACAAAACCAAAATGTATTGCAGCATGAAATAAATGAAGGGAGAAGTACCGGATATTGTGAGTTATCGGATGAAGAACTCATGGTGGCATCTCTGCTTTGCCAGTGCCAGACTGGGTCGACTGACCTAGCTTCAGCAGCAAAATGCTATAACAGATGGATGTAATCTCTATCACAGCCTGAATGATAACCTCAAGGGCATGTGCAATGTAGGGAATAAAGAACACAACTTAACAGCTATACAATATGCCATTAGTACATGTAGTGAGCACAACAAAGCGTACTTTGGCTATGTAAATGGGAGGTAAGGTGAAAGAAGGTTTAAGCGACAGTAAAATGGGTGTTTGGGATCATTGCTGAATATCAGGGAAGGGGGCCCTCAAGGTGATGACCAAATCAAAGGATTGTTCAAGGTACAAAATGTCTCCAGGCACAAGCCCATTCTCTTTGTCGCCCAAGTTAGAATTGCATTTACAAAGAGAGCAAATAGTATGCATTGACAGAAATATGAGGCATGGAACAGGGGCAACTTTAATCCTGAAGATGTGTGTGAGTGATAAAGGTTTCATTGATAAGATTTAGCATTATACAGCACATCAGTGCACGCATTTAACAATATTTTGATGTTTATCTGTTTATTAACCCATTGACTCCATGACTATTGTGATTGCCACTGTTGTACATGGCACACCCAGTCTGTTGTTACCAGTCTTCTCACAGTAAGGTGTAGCATTTTTAAAACTGTCAATCATTTGATCTGTTGCATACTAAATGTAATATTTTGGATTATTCTGATAAAAGTTATATTATATATGTATTTTCTCAAAATGTTACTTTCTAGGTGATGACTTCAGAGGCATCCTCTATCTTGTTTGTTGACACATGCTCAATATTTTTCATAATCAGCTTTAAAACTTTTCTTCCTCCCAGGCTAATACTGGCACCCCTACAATGACATGAAAAATAAAACCTTGAATGACACACTGTGTGGTGACCAGTTAACTGTGTGTATCACCGTTCCCTCTTTATACCCTTTTTATCCTTCAGATATGCATGTTGGTTTTGCATTTTTTCATAGTTACAGTAATTGCTTTAATCTCTCTTTTCATTGCTGCTGATTAATTCACAAATTCATTATTGTTAATTCTTAAATTGAGAAGTGGGCAACAGATTGGTGCGTCACCTTCAATGCAAGCAAGACGGAAGAGATGATCATCAGCAGGAAACGGAACCAGAACCACCCTCCTCTCTACTTCATGAATTCTGCCCTAAATCCAACCAGAAGTATCACCCTCCTTGGTGTTATCATCACCAACACTTTGACTTGGGCTCCTTATGTCACATGCCTTGCCAAAAAGGTTGCAAAGAGGCTCTACATTCTTAGCCGTTCAAGAGATCTCCGTCCATTCAAGGCAAGAGTCACCATCTACAAAGCATACATTAGGCCCTTAATGGAGTACGCATGCCCGATATGGGCTGGAGCTGGTTCCACTGCACTTGGGCTACTGGACAGGCTACAGAGAAAAGCCCTTCGCCTCTTAAGAATTGATGACCCCATCAAAGTTGGAATTTATCCACTGGAGCATCGAAGAAATGTGGCATCTCTTTGTACCTTCTACCGCCATTTCTTCTTGAGACCGTCCCTTGAGCTGTCTGGAATTCTTCCCCCATTGGTCTCCAATGTTCGATTGACACGCTCTTCTGCAACTGCTCACCCCTACAGAGTTACTGTACCAATGTCGAACACGTATCTCCATCAGTCTTCTTACATACCAAGGACGACTCGGCTGTGGAACCCACTTCCCACCAACATATTTCCTCTAGCTCCAAATATGGACAGATTTAAAAATTGTGTTAATTCGTATTTAATCACTTTGTTGTAAGAAATGATTTTTGTTATTTTGTATATGCATACAGTGTATAAGTTATTTTGATTATGGTTTACAATTTGGTAATCTAGGGCCACCTCTCATCAAATTATGATGGTAACATCAGGCCCAAAAAACCAAATTAAAAAAAAAAAAAAATCCACACCAAAAATTACAATAAAACCCATGGGGGAAGGGATGGTACCTGAATTGACCCTTGATTCTCCCTTCTCACCCCCCCCCCCCCAATGCTTGCGTGTGCGCATACACACACTCACACACACACACACACACACATATAGTTTTATGGTCCCTGCAATGAACAACCCTGGATGAATTGGGGATTCCCCAGTCATTTCCTGCACTGTGGAGTGTGAGAACGAGCTGCTTAATCTTTGCTTACCAGCTGCTCATATCAGTGAGTGATACATTTGCAAGTCAGCAGCTGATTATTTTGATTGAAGTGATCAAGTGCTTGAACATTGAACATTCTGTTCGCCACAAGAATCAATATTTTGTGTTGCCATTGCAAGCTAGTGGGAATTCAAAGTGCACTGAAACTGGTAGATATAATTGCCATGAAGCTTAATTAGTCTGAACAGGGAGCTGGTTTGAATGTAATTTATGCCTCACGACTGAAGTTTGGAGTGATTATAGCTGTATGGTTGATATATTCTCTTCTAAGTGCTTCAGTAATGCTTAAAGTGCTTCAGTGTTGAAAGGCTGATTCAACGAACTACAAGAAAGGAACCTTCTCACACACTCCTCTTTCTCCTCAAATAATAATTATATTATTGGGCAGGGTGATAGAGCATCAACATGAATATCAGACATCACTGACAACCCTCCCTCCCTCCCACACACACGCACACACACTGAAAGGACCTAGGGTGGTATTCTTCTTAAGTCAGAAATGTGCATATCTTCTCACGATTCATCCTCATTTGCATATATGCCTTCGTTTCTTCCTAACTTTAGAAAACAATTCAGGAAGAACCCAAGGAAGAAACTAAGGGAGATTTCAGAATACCACTTAGGAAAAAATCCTGACTTATGAAGAAAAATCTTCTTTGGAAGGATTTCAGAATACCACCCCTAGTATCTAACGCATGTCTGCCTGTTTTTATATATCAATTTTTCCCCAAGAGTCCCTCCTCTTCTTTGTTTCTCCATCCAGGGCTGTTACGTCAACACCGATGACTTCAGGAGCAAGGTCCAGTACCTGCATGAAAAGAGAGGATCGGGTCAGATGGCAAAACGTGTCGGCAACCAGTGCCAGCTGTGAGAGAAATCCTGTGGGGACTTTGAACCACGTACCTACACAGGCTTCCGTCTCTGGTCTTGGGGTGACGGCAAACCTGCCACCCAAAGATCATCATGTCACTTGACAAAAGTGTAAAACTTGCCTTTAAATTACGATCTCCTCTGCCTGTTTCAACATTTTATGCCAATAAAGAGATCTTATCAAATTATCAATGAATGAATGAATGAACACAGTGCACTCCCGTTTTAACGAACACAGTTATAACAAAATTCTGGTTACAACCAAGTTAAAATTCAGGCCACAACATTATCCACCCTATTTTCCATTTTTATTTGTTTTGTTATGACGAAATTTTGATATGACGAAAGAAAAATGCTGACCCCGAGGACTTCGTTATAATGGGAGTCCACTGTAGTTAATACAGTGCACTCCACAAAGTGTTGCTGGAGGCATTGTGTGTTTAGGCTGTCCGTCTATCCGTCTATATTTATGCATGTATATATGGGTATGTAAGAATATTTCAATTTATTTTTTTCATATTTCTCGATGGAAAATACATGGTATATAACAAAATATAATACAGAATGTCCAGCTTGGATATATACATGAAGAAATAGGAATACAAAAGTAATACATAACGGTCAATGTGTCATTTTCAATCAAAGTAAAGGATGCGAAGAGAAATACGATGGAACCTACTAAAAAGCAAAGCTTGTTGAGTGTAGGTCCCATCAGATTGCATCAGATGTGTCCTTTTTCTCTCAAAGTTTTGTTTTAAAATTGTTATGACATAAATCTTTTTTTTTTTAATGCCTCTGCCACAAAGTGTTGCTGGAGGCATTGTGTGTTTAGGCTGTCCGTCTATCCGTCTATCCTTAATAAATTTTGTGGACAGCATAACGTTAAACTGTTTGAGCCTAATGAAACTTGGCATATGTATGTTTGAGTGGACAGAGTTGTGCCTGTCAATGTTTGGGTACACATGCTCAAGGTTAAATGTCAACAGTAAAATATCTATGCAATGCCTGAAGTTATTTTCTACTTGAATTACATGATAAAAATTCTTAAAGGTCCTGTTTACCTTTGGGAGCAGTGATTTAAAAAATGTTCAAGATATCACATTCAATGCCTGTGTGTAGGTCTGTTGTATCACATAACATCCTACTATATAGAATTTTTGCAATAAAGCCTAATATATAAGGAGATATCAGTATTTTTCTCATTAAACCGTGACTGTAGACGGTTTAGTCTCGAAACATTATTTTATAACTATTGTTCACATTTTGTATATTTAACAATACTTAACATCGATTGTGTGGATTCAAATTTTTACAGTATCTGTTTCTATCCCTAACTCACATTTTAGAACTATTTTAAAGCACTAATGTTGGGTTTTTGTTTCTTCTGCAAATGGTAAATTATGCCTTTAAGGAAAAATTGGGGTCATGGGGTCAATGGTCAAGTGAAAGTGCTAAAATTTCACTTTTTTTCACCTTAACTGGAAAAAATCTCAGGGTGTCTTCATTGAACTTTGTACATAAGCATGTGTTGCCTGATAGTGATTCTGTTGGGACCTTTTTTGATGAGTCAAAACTCAAGGGTCAAAGGTCAAAGTCAAATTATCAAAATTTCACTATTTCCCTCATATCTATGCACTGTCATAAAGTTACTGTATACTTGTATTCCCAGATAAAGATTCTGTGGAAAAGTTTTGGGTCACGAGGGCAAAGGTCAAAGGGCAAGTAAAAGTACTAAAATTTCACTTTGTCTCCATATCCTAGAAATGGCTCCAGGGTATCATCATGAAACTTGGTACATATGCATCACTGCCTGACAGTGATTTTCGTGGGAATTGGGGGGTCATGGTTTCAAAGGTCAAGGGTCAGCATCAGGTTCAACGTCAGGTTAATGCTAAAATTCTTTTTGCATTACAATGCAATGATGCTGTAGGGAGATGTTTTGGCCATGGGGTCAAAGGTCAATTGAAAATGTTAAAATGTAACAATTTCTCATATTTTGAAATTAGCTCAAAGTATTGTCATGAAATTGGATGTTACCAGTTGGTGATTATGGGATAGATTGTTGGCCATGGGGTAAAAGGGCAAGGGTCAAGGTCAAGTGAAAATGCTCAAATCCCTGAATACTTGCTCTCTAAGCAATTTATCCATTCATTCAAATTAAAGGTAAGATGTAGTCGATATAGTGACTTTTATTATTGATCTCAAAATACTCCAAAACAACTCGTCATCCCAGCAAATCGTGTCAGCTAGGTAAGTTTCTTGGTAGCCTCTTTTGGTATATTGCAAGCAGATATGAAATGGTGCAAGATGGGTTCTCAAACCCTTACCAGAGCTATGTTTTCACTTTAAACTTAGTTCAAGGAAAGTACATGTAAACACTCAACACATTTGTGACAAAGATGTAATTCTAATTTTTTAACAATTATGTTGTGAAACTGTCTACTCACATTGTCAAGATGTACTCTGGACCTATTTGGTAAACCATGCATTATGGCGGAGGCATACCAATCACCATTGCTACTTCTTCTTTTTTTTTAGTGAAAAAATTAAATCTAATATTACATCTGTGCAAACTGTGATTAGATATTTTAATCATTTCTTTTGTTTGCTTATCTTAATTATCTATTGTGTGAAGGATTTTGTTTTGTTTTTATTTTTGTTTTGTAATCATGCTATGCAATTTATTAGATAAGATGCATATAGCATTTTACATAATTTATACTTATCAGATATAAATTTTTGTGTGGTATCAGCAATCATTAACTTTGTAAACTTTTGTGAGCTACCCGTTCTTTCTTTGTTTCATTGTGTTTAATCCTTGAGCATCAAATTCCACTTCTGTACTGTGATCAATCTTCATTGGTGGTATTATAGTCTATTTGTGAACTTTTGTTATTTAACAATATATTATGAGATATGAGTATTTGTAATGCTATGTTTGCTTGGTGCAAAACTTTTAATGAAGGGAGGATATTGTGTTTCTGTGAACCTTCCCAGAAAGAATGTTTTAGCATTTCTCCTCACTGCAGTGAGATGTAGAGTATATTTCTAATTGTACTATTAGGAAAGATGGATGTATGTACAAAGGTGCTAAATAAATTGACATGAATGTCCGTCTGATGGCTAACAGCAGTCATACAATTTGAATATTTGTTTACTTTTTCTGTGATTTCTGCTTCCTTGATGTTTCTATGATGTGTTATTTGTATTTTACTTCTCTCATTTAAGATAAAATATCACAAGATGAAATCAGCTTTACAACAAAATTTTGTAGCAACAAAGGAAAAATTCAGGTCCCAAAATTATGGCGCTAAAGTCACATGTACAACGAAAACGGTTATAACGAGATTCTCGTTATAACAAAGTCATTTCCGAGCGCCATTGACATAGAAAGAAACAGAAGGAATTTTCCCGTTATATCAAAATGCAGATCGCTTACGAAATAATATCTTATAGAACAATAAGAACGTGTACGTGTTCGCTCCCTGTGTAAGTACGATTTCCACTGAAAATTTACATTATAATGTAATTTAGTTATTTAGTTCGCTTTCCGGAACACACGAATACCTTATGTATACCTAGATGTTCGTTAATTTGGAAAGTGAAATAGCGTTCATTATTACGAACATTTCTGGTGTTATTCCGAACGTTCGTTAATCCGAAATGGCATAAATCCGAAAATTTTGTAATCGGAAAATGAAATCACATACTACTATAGGTTCTTTAATCCGAAAGTGAATAAAAAAAAAAGAGACAGTATACTAACAAACATCTGGAATTTCAAACCTCTCGTTTTTGGATAATTGAATCTTTGCAATAACAAGCTTTTTTTTTTCATTTTTGGATTATCTAACCTTCGAAATAACGAACCTTATTTCCTTTCGGAATTACGAACCGACGTGAGAACGAACCTTTGTAATAAACGATCTTATTTCATTTTCGCATCAACGAATCCTCGGTATAACGAACCTTACTTCATTTCGGATTAACGAAATTTCGGAAGAACGAGTCTTAGGGAATTACAAATCTTCGGATTAACGAACTGTGACCGAATCCTAAACCATCAAATTTCGTACATAATGTGTCTTCAAACTGAGCATGAGAGTACATAATAGACAACTTCATGCTTTATCTCAAATGTAAAATGTAAACGAAATTAATGAGATAGCATCTCGTTTAACATTTCTTTTGAGCGAATGACTGACTGTTCAGGAAACGAGATAGCCACACGCATGGTTTGCGTGTTTTCGTCAGAAAAAGAAATTTGATTCAGCAAAAGAAAAGTGTCGGTCCCGATCAGACTTTGTTATAACCCAAGTATACTGTATTGCATTGTCCGTCTGGCGTCTGGCGTTGTTTGGTGTCTGACATTCATAATAACAACTTTTCTTATTATTTATATATTATTTATATGTCTATAATATCTATTTATTTTCATTTTCCTTTTGAAAACTGGTGGCTGGATTTTGACCCAACTTGGCATGAAGGGCGGTGTGAAAAGATGAATAGGCTGTGCCCCGTTGGGAGCCCCCTAGGGATGGGTACAAAATAATAGGGTCTGCCCCAAATTAGCTTATTTTCACAATTTGGACATTGTCATCCTTCTTAAAGACAGATTTCTGGGTTTTGACCAAACTGAGTAAGAATCACCAATGTGAGAGGGAATGATAGTTCATACAAAATGGCGTGGTGCTACGGCTATTGTGCCTCACTATGATAAGGTAGGGCACAATCCAGTGGCGTACCGTGGGTCAAGACATGGGGGGGGGGGGCACCTCGTGGAAAAGCAATTTTGAGAGGTGCGTGAATGTGTATGTGTGTGTGCGCGTGTGCGTGCGCTGTCGGTCTGCAAACTTAGGGGATTAAAATACATAACGGAATGTGATTAAGGGGGGCGCACCGAGCGTAACTGCTGGCAATTACTGGCAGTAACATCAGGAGAATGGCATAACGATTAAATGTGAGTGAGCGAAGCGAGCGAGCTTGAAAATTTTGACATTTTACAGTCCCAACATTGCCGTTTGTAGGTATATTTTTTCGCTTTGGAAATTAAGGGGGAGCGCACCGGGCGCAACTGCTGGCAATTACCGGCAGCAACATCAGGAGAATGGCATAATTAATGATTAAAAATTGAATGCGAGCGAGCGAATCAAGCGAGCTTGAAAATTAATATTTGACATTTTTACAGTCCCAAAACTGCCATTCCTGTAGCTATCTTTTCGCTTTGGAAATTAAGGGGTGGGGGCGCACCGTAAGCAACTGGCTGGCAATTACTGGCAGCAACATCAGGAGAATGGCATAACGATTAAAATGTGAGTGAGCGAAGCGAGCGAGCTTGAAAATTTTGACATTTTACAGTCCAAAAACTGCCGTTTGTAGCTATATTTTCCGCTTTGGAAATTAAGGAGGGCGGCGCCCGGTGTGTCCCCCCCCCCCCCCTGGATTCGCCATTGGTTGTCAAGGGTGTCGGTTTATGTTCATGATTGGGAGAGGTATGACCAGCGAGGGGGCGTCGAAGTGACCAAGCGGGGGAAAGATGTCCAAAATCTGTACTTTAGAGCATCCCCTAATTGTGTTTGTGTGTGCGTGTGTTTTATATACATGGAAAAGTTAGGAAGTAGCCCAGGTCAATTTTTATTACTGGCAATGCAAGGCATTTTAATATAGACTAGTATGTAAAGCAACGCTGAAAATTCAATGATCTAGCTTTGATATAACGAAGCATAAGGTGATACACAAAGGTGTACATTCTACATCACATTGCGCAACATTGCAGCGACTCTTTTTGCTGTTCGGATGTAGTACACAGGGCCGGCGCAGCCGTAAGGGGCGTGGGGGCCCGGGCCCCCACACTTTTTGTGCACCATACAAAGGAATACATAAGGTGTCATCACTTTGGGCCCCCACACTTTTTTCAACCCGGAAGTACGTAAGTGGCACTAAAATAGAAATAGATAGAGATCTTGAAGTATGACTGCGGTAAGGTTATGTGTTTTCTCTGGTCTCTGAAGACCTTTTTTTTTATAACACCCGGAAATGGGAGGGGAGAGAATGAGCTGAGGCCCTTTTTTTTTTTTTTTTTTTTTTTTTTTTTTTTTTTTTTTTTTTTGCCTGTCAGATGAAGAAACCCGGAAGTGGACGGGGAGAGATGAGCTGAGGACCTTTTTTTTTTTTTTTTACTTGTTAGCTCATGAAACCCGGAAGTGGGCCCCCCACTTCTGAAAACACTGCGCCGGCCCTGGTACACTGCGCACATCCTGCTTATATTCAGAATGCCAACCAGGAATCACGCTGAATCACAATCTTTTGTCGGCTCTGGGCTTTTTGAACAATGTTTCACACTATATACCTCTTTACTTATGGTGAAAATAAATCTTAGAAAAAATATCTCATTTCTTGATCACCCTTTCATGTCGACTTCAAAAGCAGTTTACTAACCCTTGAATTACCATTTTTGTACTACTTTTTTTTTTTAAACCAGCGGATGGGGGGGGGGGCACGTGCCCCCCCCCCCCCCCCGTAGTTACACCACTGGCACAATCTCTCTAAATGCACAGATTGTTTTGTTTGTTTGTTTTTTGACATTTTCATCACTTCAAAGCCGCGTTTTAGACCAAATTAACCTTACCCAGGAGGGATTACAGTTTGCATGTGCAAAATTCATGGTGATGGCGCCTCAAATGGAAAGAGAGCGATCGCGCGCTGCCGAGATGTCCCAAATTAGGAGGATGTTTCCCAAGGGGCAAACCCTGATCTCAACTTGAGATCAAAGAGTTTGCCCCGAGTATACCATTTCTGGGAAATGCGCTGCTCAGATGAGCATCTCTTGTTTGGTTTCATAGTTCAGTTGCTTATTGGAACCCGCCTATGTTATCTTGGAAAGTTTGATAATAAGTTTGTCTTAATACATGTATTTGCTTCATTCGAGACCTATTGCATTGTAACAACCATTAAGTATTATCCGTTGCATAATACAAGTGTATAGTTCTGTTGCAGTTATATGCCTCGATCGCCCTCGGATGCCTGATGCATTCTGTTTTCAGGTTTTTGTCTGTCTCGGGTCTGTCCACTCCTCCAAGATCTCTTTCTCAGAATAAGAAAAGAGTCACATGAATTTCCCCCTGTATGCCCACATGGTCAAGGGTGCATGCTACATGAAGTGCTATATGTAGGACCTATTGATAGATTTTACGCAAAATACCTCAAGGACATAGGGCAAAAGATTGCTAAAGCAGTGAGCAAATTCTTAATCAAGTTTCTTTTGATATAGATCTGTCGAGGTAGTCATGCTCAAAAGCCATCACGCCGCAGTAAGTGTCGGAAAGGTGAACGGAAAGTTGTCACGTCGCCAGCGATAAAACCCCAGGCAAGCGCCAGGGAAAGTGCCTTTGGAGACCCTTCCGAATTCCGTGACTTCCAACTTGAATTATCCCCAGTTATTTTTTCACTATATAATATTGCCATCACAGTCAGCAAAACTGTATTCGACGGTTATCATACATAGCATTCTGACGGTCAATGGACGATTAGCAGTGATTGGAAGTGACCAGCTGAATTTGAGTGTTGGTTTCCTGGTTGGTTTTAGCAGGGAGGTGGGAAGAGATTCTTCTCACGTCCCTGCATGGTTTTAGCCAGTATGTAGGAGGAATGCGCTGGTTGAGGGTGGTATACCATGGCTCATGAATGAAAATCGCATGTGGTATGGGTACAGAGTTTATCACAAGGCTCTCACGCGCAAACGCGCGCGGCGCGATACAGTTCTCATGGCGCGGCTTCGTTGTCGGCCGAAGCGGGGAATCCCCGTTTTCCGCCTTATGATGACATGCTGCGCATTATGTACCAAGTGTGATACGAAGTGTATTCCATTTTAATGTCTAGCAAGTGCTAAGATACTAAGTAATACCACGTTTCTCTTTGCGTATAAAAATCTATACAATATTGTAGATACATACATTGTTCAAAAATATTGAGCAAGATGCTTGAGATACCCGAGGTACATGTACTACAAACGCGGGAACGGCAAAAACCCAATAAAAAAAAAAAATAAGAAGAAAATGTTGATAGCGGGGATTCCCCATATAATGTTATGTACTAGCCGACGTTTTACATCTTTGCTTATGCGTCACTTGCGCTGTAGCATTTGCCAGAGTAAGACAGGTTTTGATGGTAGACCAACGTCGGTATTTAGTGAAATTGTCATTCAAAATTCCCCGATTGTTTGTCTAGTCATCTTCTTCTTGGATTATTATGTCATAATGGTTGGAACACCAGTGCACTGCGTTGGCGTTGATTGGGTGAGTCAACTTTCTAAGATGGCATGTTTTTCCTCTATCCCTCACTCTCCCTCACTCTCCCACCCCACCCCTCTCTCTCCTCATCTGCCCCCCCCCCCCATATTGATTATGTTTTTAATAGATATATGAATGCATATGTTTCTACCGGAGAAGGTGCTTCCATCTTCGATCACACACACATGCACACACACACACACACACACACACACACACACCCTTACACACAAACACACAAATATACACGCACACACAAACATACGTAATCCATCTACTAGTAGTTGTAGTTGTATTTTGGTTTACTGTCTATTAATATTATACATGTCAGAGTGAGTACGGCATGTGTGAGATTGAGATGTTCAACTTGTTCAAGCTGAATTGAAAATTTCTTTTTGCCGAAGGCAGTTTGTTGGTGAACCCGTAAGATTTTAAGGATAATGTCAGTTTCCACACGAAACTGTGCATGGAACGCTCTTTATATCTGTGTACTCTATCTCTCTCTTTCTCTCTAAATACATTATATATATATATATATATATATATATATATATATATATATATATATATATATGTGTGTGTGTGTGTGTGTGTGTGTGTGTGTGTGTCTGTGTGTCTGTGTCTGTGTGTTCTGAGGTCCGGCGGATAAACTATATCGAGTATTAATAAAGCACCAATTCAGTAACTTTAGTTTTGTTTGTGCGTTCCTCTTTCATCATTTTTATTCTTGTCTGTTTTGATCTATTTTACTTTGTACTAGTTTTGTCTATTTTGTTTATCGAGGGTTTTTTTTTTTGTCATGCATTTGTTGATTCTAGCATTAAGCTCTTTATATCTATTTTGTTTTCCTTGTCCCTTGTATAATTCTGCCTCTCAAGCAGACTTTTTCTCGGCGTATCTCGGTGTTTGGGTTTTTTGTTATTTTTTTAAGGTTCTATAGACGTGCTAGAGATTGTTGGAGAGACAAAGAACTGTGGACTTCCCCGCATTGCTCAATGCGAAGCGTTAGACTTTTTTTTTTCAATTTATTTCCGCTATAGCTATGTGTGCTTTAATATATGCGATAGATCTGAAAGTTTGGACTGAACGTGGACCATAATATGTGTTGTATATTTCCGTCTTCATGTATTTTGGGTTTTCTCTGTTTCTATAATTGTGTTTTGCTAGTGCTTTGGTAGAGCTCACTGTGTCATGACGCAACGTTGCACAGAGTACGTCACAAACACTCGCCAATGTTCGCTGAGTATTTTGCTGAATGTACAGACGAATAAAATGTTATAGGGAACACATAGTAGTGTTCAAATCATCTCCTGGAAATAAAGCGATAATTGTGGCCTTGAGTTCTGCAAACTGTATCCGAAGTTCAAAGAACACATGTTACTAACAGATGCCATTAACGATACACGGATGGTATACACCCTATATTTAGAATGTTGTCTTGACGCTGTCTCGCATCTCGTTTAATTTCATGCGCATTGAGTGGCATGGTATATGTGTGCTTGTTGAACTCTGCTGACCAAAAATATTCATAACTAAATGTTTTTATAATATATGTAAAGACGACACTTAATGGGGAGGACATGGGAGCCTCGAAAATTTCAGGATAGACTGCAATGAAAGGAGATATACCGAGTAGATTAAAACGCTAAATATTAAGTGGCCATTATTGCGATGGATTTGGAATGATAATTTCTATCCTCGACTCCCCCGAGTGAAAAGCGGCTATTCTCGAACTTTGTATGTCTATATACAAACCAGCTAATCTGTACGTCTATGATTATGCGAGCAATCACTCTATCGGTCTGACAGAGACGCTCATGATGACTGATGTTACACCACGTATCACACGTAATTCTTTTCTTTGCCCTTACCACATTGGAATCGTTAATGTCAGCTCCCTGGGGTCAGCTCCGCGATCCTTGTGATGAGAGCCCGACAAGCCCCGATGCGAGACTGAAAAATCTCATCTCGCGAAGTCTGCAATAATCACTTTGAAAAATATTGCAGACATTAATAGTGTTACATTATTTGCAGGCTTGTCGTAAAACTATATGTTGTTATCTTTCATAGATGCAATTTATTTTCCTGCACCCCTCCCCCCCCCCCCCCTGAATTTTCACAAAGGATGTACAGTGGAGATTAATACTGTCAATAATTAGTCGCAAACAACACAACGGCGTCGCAGATGTTTGCGATCTGTTGTAAATATTCACGACTGGCTTGCAGACTTGTAAATATCGCGACTCCATAGAGCTCCACGATGTTTCGTCAGGGCCATCAGCAGCATCACTGTCAGTCCTCTCCTGTGGTCCTCTCCCGCTTGAATGGAAATCGCGACTCTGTTCATTTTGGAACATGAGGTGGCGCATCACGACATGGGCAAAATACACCGAGAGAGTTAGGAGGAATGTTCCATCACTCAGTGCTATTAAGCTAGCTTTTAGGAGTTAAAAGATGTTTAGAGTGAAAGTTACACAAACAGAAGATGGGATTTAACAGGTGTATAGGCCAAAATAAAAAAGGTTGGATATATTTGAGGTTTTCACTTGTTTTCACAAAATAATTCATTTCTGTAGACATTGATTGAAGGTCCTATTATTTTGGTCCAAATTTCCCATGCAAACATGATTATTAGTGAGCTGCTTATGAAATCTCACTTGAATTGATCTCATGAGGCAAATTATTTTTCAGTAGGGCACCATTCATATTTTCCATAAGTAATCACACTTGAATTGATCTCAGTATTGCCTGCATATGGGGCAAATTATTTTTCAATAGGGCCCAATTCATGTTTTCCATAAACAACAACAAGGTTGGGTGATGTTATTGGCTCACAAATCTCCAATTCTCTTGCACACATTGCAAATTAACTCAGTTTCCTTGGCAACAAATTTCTGACAAGGGAGCCAGCAGGGCAGGGGCAGCCTCAGCCTCAGCCCGAGCGGACTTCATCTGCTGCATGGATGCGCTCCAGAGATTGTCATTCAAGAGTGCATGCACGGAACTATTCAGCCACTCAATATTAGATGGCCAGACAGCATAATCATGTAGGGCTGTTGCTTTCTGAGAATCTAACTTATTACAGTCGTATGTATTATAGTTGAGATAAAAGAACAAATTCATAACGTCAGATCAGTAGGCCTAATACCAAGATGTTGAGATTCCGAACGGTAATTCTGTCCGCAAGAATCTTCAGTTTATTGAAGGAGGCAGACTTAACAAGAAGAAGAAGAAGGCGGTGAAAAGCCTAGAGATAGTGCTACGCCATCGTTTCTCGAGACAAATGGATGCCCAACCAAATTACTATGGACTTTGAATTCGTGACTAGGCGGTGTTGATACAGGAAAATAATGATTTTGGCCCCTAAGTATAGTGTTAAAAAAATATCGCGATCCCGTAACTCAAGTTACGTGAGACGATTCTGTCGTCACAGAAAAAAAAAAGTAATGTCAATGAATGATTTTCACTAAGATATTACTCCAACACCAGTACTTTATAATTACCTATGTTTTAACGATCATTAATTTGCAATATTCATAAAATATAATCACCACTATATAGACCAACTTAGACCTATAAAAGCAGCACAGGGGATTGGGCGGGGGGGGGGGGGGATGTGCTAACCAATACAAGATTTCTGCAACATTCATGCATATTAACAGAAGCGAAATACCATTCTCGTTTCCTCGTTTTATTTGTATAAAGTTATGTGGTCGCGGTGAATATCGCTGTCGAACGGTAGTAGTGAAAGGAGAATATAGGTTGCAGAAAGCTCTAAAAACAAACTAGTCAATTTTTAATGGAAATCATTTCAGATGAGGACTTACAAGGTTTCTGTATTCTCAGTCACATAAAATTTTGAATAGATTCTATTGAGTTATATCTAACTTTAGACTGTGATCATACTAGTAAAATTTGAACAGAATTTAGGTAGAAATCTTGTAAGTCCCTATTTTGAAAGGTTTTTTTTTGTTTTTTTTTTTTAGTTTTGGGTGTTATATTTTTTTAACAGCGCACTGTGCTACTATAATCCCTGTTGTATTATAATTTTCTCATCACCGCCATCAACAATGTATTAATCAGCATTATTATCATCATGAACATTATTATTACTGTCAGCAGCAGTATAGCATCATTATAATCATGATAATGGATGGTGTTTGTAAATCCGGAGGTTCGTTATTTCGAAAACAAAATAAGGTTCGCTATACTCCCCAAGGACTCGATACCTATACAAAATGTTCGTTAATCCGAAAATGAAATGAAGGTGCGTACCTATACGAACTTCCATAATCTTTTCCATATTTTGTTTTCTTTTTAACTTTGAACTGTATAGTATGGAAACATCTCCTGGCCCCAGGGGGTATTAAGGGCTTAACATCAACAATATAACCCTTTAATAATATTATGTACACAAAGAAATTTTTAAATATCAACGCTCATAAAGCAAAGATTATACTTCACCCTGTCGGGTATTGATTTTTACAAGAGCCTGTGCACTGGGAACAGTTTAGCGTGCAGGTAAACAAAAAAAGTAAGTCATGTACATAATGAGTATACATAAATTTGGATATTGATAGGGTAAATATCATTTGGGTAAGATACAATCTAAACAAAATATCTGTTGTATATTGTGAGATAAGGTTAATCTTGCAGTCTTTCAACATGTAGAAGGTAAAAGGAAAATAAACGAAATGAGTGAAACAAATATGCATATGAATATAGACTGTGTTAATACAATATATAGTACATGGGAAAAATAAAAATAAAGAAGAATACAAGGTATATGGCATTTAGGAAAAAATCACACATGTAGTATAACAGCTTTATGTTATGAGGGGTAATATTGTTACTTTTATAATCTTTCCTGGGCTAATAGTTAAAGGGTAGTTAATAGTTGAGGGTCGCTTATAGTTTATAAATTGGACAGGGATAGATAGCAAACCGAGGGATATAATTATTTGGCGGATATAACATTGGGGGGGGGGGGGGGGGGGCTAGGACGACTCTAATTTGAGGATCCGAACTTCGCAATAATAGTCCCAATCAGCTATCAAAATTCCAGCAATATTATTTACCTATATTTTCACTATTTAATGACTTTTCCATTTTAAAAGTATTTGAATACCAATAGTAATATTTAGGTAACTGATTATCCGAGTGCTGAAGAAGCTATATTCCAAACAGATTTTGAAATTCGTCACAAATCTTATCTTGATTACATAATGTACATACTCTTTCATCGTTATTGGTATCATCATAATTATACTTTCCTGTTACAACACCGGAAGTTGGTTATTTGGTAGCCTGAATTTGGTAAAATTAATAGCATGCTTATTGCGAGGAAGAATCAACAGGTGATCGGGGGGGGGGGGGGGGGGTGGCGCACCGGGCGCATCCCCCTTAATTTTTTTTTTTTATATAAAGTAAATAAAAAGAGAAAAAAATCTTGTTTGTTAGCTGATTAAACCCGATGGTGGCATCAGAAATATAACCTGCTTTGCTCCGCCCTTGGATATGTTTCCAACCTGAACTTATTTTCTAAAACTTCTACAATAAACGCATGCATTACTTGATTCAATAGTACAGAACTAACCGCACTGGATAGATTGATTTGCTAACCTCTGCTTGAAATTACTTTAAACCAAGGACTATTATACACTTTAAAGAAAGCCAGACATCATTTAAACCACAGTCAGTAATCAATTTATGTATGGCAGGAGAGCCAGTCTTATTGAAAATCTCGGGTATTTTGTATTTTAAAAATTAGACAATACATGAGATTAGCAATGGAAGAATGATCTTTCTGAACCACTTTAGTCCAAAAATTAACCCGTCTAAATCCTGCAAATTTATGATTGGATAACGCCCGAGTTTCCAAGGATGTATAGAGGAGTTGATTGTTCTCAGCTAAAAAGGATATTACAAAATTTTAAGTGCATTCATTCAGCTATCATAGGGTTCATTGTGAGTAGCCCCGTAAATTTCACAGTCATAATGTGACGTTGGGTATAGTACAAGGCTACTACAACTTCATTTTAGTTTCAGTAGGCACTGCACCAAGTCTGCATAATTAGAGAGTACATCGCTTTCCTAGCATGGTTATATAAATTCTTTCAGCTTTATACATTCTCACATTGTCAATAAAGCACAACACCTAGGTATAGTATGAACTCACACACTACTGAGTTCTTCCAAATAAGAATTCCCCGTTATATAAAAAGGAAGGTTTCTTTCTAATTTCACCTCTCGAAAACAACAATTTTGGTTCTTTAAGTATAATAATAAAAAGGTCTCTGTCATTACAATAATGTGCAAAGTAAGACTATTTTTGATCATCATTCTATAGAATCACCCATAATGATGTAGTATCATCAGCATATGATAATGTTATTAGATTACAATGAGTGACTATGTCCTCAGTCTTCAGTTATTCATATGATAGTTCCGATATCACCTTTAAGCCATTACATCTTTTCAAAAGCTCACTTTCCAGGTCGTTTAAGTATAGAAAATAAAAGAGGCAAAAAGTTGTCACCCTGTCTCACAATAAGGGAATTTCGGATTAATGAATAACGAATAACGAACCCTTTTTCTTTTCCTTTTTTTTTCATTTTCAGATTAACAAAACTTCGTATTAATTTGACGAACCATATTTATTTTCGGATTTACGAATATCTCGGTATACGAAATGTGAGTGTTTTGGAACAACGAACCTTCGAAATAACAAACATGACGCCGTGTTTTACCCCGGTTATTTATAGTCAACTATAGAGGGCGGACTACATAACGACTCCATCGGCTGCGGTCGAGCTTCAAGATTTCTATCGCGGAGCACTCTGCGGACCGGGTACTTATGGATTGGAAGGGAAATGCACATCAGAAATGCCGAATTATAGATGTGTGGTGTTTCTTTTTCCTTTATGATATAGAGATTATTGTATTTTGGATGAAAGTACATTTCATTATAGAATCACAGGAATGTGATGCAAAATGCATTGTCTTCAAAAGATTTGAATATTAACGGTATTTGATTGTATAATACTTCAGGGAAATATTAATTTCCTGTCTCCCGCATGAAATCCTGAGTAGTGTTTGTAATAAAATAAGTAGGTAGCAAAATATTCTTATAGGTGTTCCTTTTCCGTAATGAGAAATGTCTGTAATACAGTATTGATTAGGCCCTACAACACACAGTGAAATTATACGAAGGCGAGACCTTATTTTGTGTACCCTTCAGAGTATGAATCGTATAGCAGGTCTGCAGACAGGTATATCATTTACTGCCAATTTATTAGTGCTCCTTTCATCACCGTTGATTCGTTGATGCTTTGATAAATGCTAGTGAATGAATTCGATGATGCAGAGACACTTGTTATAAAGAGGAATTGGAATAATGATATACATTTCTTGGATTGATTTCACCTCTTTTGATGAGTTCCTTTCTTGCTATAATCATCATCAGAACAAAACACACACACAAAAAAAAAAAATCTTTAGTGCAAATTATTTCTCTTTCCAGTTTGAAATACAGCTTTATGTTCGTGTATCCATTATATGCATTTATCTTTCTGCACTGTAACAGTCGGTCATTTGCACATGAAAAACAACGAAGAAACACCGCACGCAAGCAATACCTCCCCTTTTTACCATTGCAGATGCGTATATTAGCTCTGAAGTTTATGGCTTATAAATTACGGAAAAACAATGACTTTTGTTCACTCGAAAATGACGAAAATAAATACTGACGTAAATATCTAAACTACTTTATATTTTTATTTTATTTTTTAAAGAAGGGACAAATGAATGGGGCATCCGGGTACTTTGTGCTGCCTCAGGTGACAGATGAGCACCGGAAATGTTCATGCTCGACTATAGCGAGTTGTGTCTAAATATCATTCAGTGCGGAGATTACACATCATTATCTCTGGTGCCCCTTCTCGGGCACAGAAACACTATTGTTGTCGTCCGTCGTTGTTGTTATTGTTTTTGTTTACATGATGGTGTATATCATTCATAGATAAATGCCTATAATTATATATTCTTTTTCTTTGAAACATTATACATTTTATTTTCATTGCATTCTCTCAATTTCATTTTACCATAATTTATTTCTTAAGAATAATGTACACAATATGATATATATATATATATATATATATATATATATTTACATATAATTTATATATGATACATTAATAGCTACCCGACACGGATATATCAAGGGGAAGCGTCTAAGTGCCAGTTCTAGGTTTTATCACAAATAGTATACGTATGTTGTATATTTAGTGTGGGGTAGCTATCGATCCAAGTAACACATACTCTGCCAAATCATTGGGCCAGCCCGGTATGTTGAGCAGGCTTCTCATCTGAGAGAAGTCAACTCTATGGTAGGCCCTTGGCCCTCCGATGATCAGGGAGGTCGAATCTACCTCATTTGCGCAACACTGATTATACCTCAAAATAAGTTCTGCAATTAAAGTTCAAATGGTATATCATATTTCTCTTATCCAGGCATTATCTTCATTAAAATAAGAAAGTCTGAGTGATCAAATTTAAAATGACACCTCACTTGCTGTGATTGGGTGTTCTTGGAATGTGCAAAACAGCTGAGTATGGGGACAGATCAAAAGTGAAAAGTCACAAGAATTCTGCTATTGATAATGTACAGTTTTGATGAAAAAAGGCCGTTGGAATAAGCAATGCTGAAATGAGAGTACTTTCAAAAACTCCCATTTCCAAAACATTAGATGACTGTTTGGTCAACTTTTATGTTTAATTGTAATCTGCAGATACTACCTATATACTGCAGTTTTCTCATTTGTGGATGAAGCCTGGAATCAAATGATAATCTCACAATGCATTCATTTCAAGCACACTCCTTCCCTGAAACGACAAAGCAAATGAGGATTATACTGTTTGACATAACACGTTTACTCTATTTTGCAGCATTTCACATTTGACCTTTCCTCATTCTAAGTCATACTTTGCATTCCAGGAATGCATAATGTAAACAAGTGAGTTGTCGTTGTAAAGAAAATTAATCAGGCTTTCTTATGATGTCACATTGAATGAAATGATGTAATTTTAAGAGAAACATGACACATCAAATTGGAATTGCAGGACTTTTTTTAGGGGTTATATAAACAAAAGTATTCAAGAATTACTTAGAATCACGTCCATATGTAATAGATATGAGTTTGAAGGAAAGCAAGAACATTTTAGCAGTCTTTTGATTGCAAAGTGCAGGTGCATATAATATGAATGAATGTTATACGAAGATTATTATGAAGAAATAACAATCATACCCTGTTGGCTTGCATTTTCAAAACATGTAATGTGATGATGAAGGAATAATGAGAATTTTCCTTCAGAAGAGAAAAAGTCTCGCTGTCGTTTTGCGTAATCGACTGCTGGCTGTTATGGTGTAACCAGGGAGGTAGCCTCCCTAGAACGACTCAAAAAGAGTTCAACATACACTTTCTTCATCATAATACAGTCCCGTATCTGACATCAACCACGCTCTCGGGATCTACAAGTTGGCCAGAAGTATTTCACTGTAGGGCAGTATCATAAAAAATGGTCAACTGAATGCTTGTTGTTGTTGTTGTTTTGGTTTTAATGACGTGTATCACTCAAGATTGAGTACTAGTACATTTGTATTTGGCCCATTCTCAGTAAAAGCGTTCAAATACGGAATTTTGGTGTCGCCGACATTCCATGACAGTTTGCGGTTCCCTGAAACCTATTAGATACTATTTAAATGTTTATAATATATCACGAGGACTTTATTTCTTAAAAATAAACACGATCAAATGCGGTTGTCTGCCTTTTTGTATAAAATTTTGCTGTTAATCTTCGTTAAGACCCCCAAAACGCAGTGTCGCCGGCTATTTCAGAATTATGTTTTATTGCTCCTCTCCGTCCACAAGCACACTTTCCAAATATCATTTTCATGGACGATGAGCATATCATATGTGCTAATCACAATACTCAAAAAGTTTCAAAATTTTTATTGACTTCTTTTTTTTATAGCCTTTTGAAACCTGTCGCCAAATTCACCGCCAGATACGTTACCAGTTTCTTTAGTGTTACAGCATTGGGAAAATAACGAGACTATGCAATGACCCTGTGTATATGAAACCCTGAGGATATACTTCATACACTGCAAGTACTTAGATTTTTTGTGCAACAGCTCTTTATTGAGAATACGGTATAATGTTTGAAATATCGGTTTTCTACACTTTTATTTGGACAGATACGTTACATACTTTTCACGCCACCCACTGCGACAGATATTGCAATGTCAGACAAATTGTATATTATACATTACTCCTCGGAATGACGCATCGATTCAACATTAAAGTTTAGTACAAGTGAGAAATATTTGGTAGATATCGCTCTCATAATAATATGATCGACCATATACGTTACCACAGATACGTTACACCAGATACGTGACCGAATTTTGCTCATTGGTCTTGTGCTTTCTGGGGATCAAATCTGGTCAAAATTCATCCCTACACATTACGTGCTTCGTTTTGTTGGACCTCAGGATTATATTCTTACACCAAAAGGACAGAGAGGTGAAAAAGAGCAACACTTCCACATGATTTTTCTTTGTGCATCAGTGTCTCACAACTTAATGCCAAGTTTTCCGACAGATACGTTACCACATAATCAAAATGCTGAAAAGAAATTGTAAATGTTTTTACAAACAAATCGTTGTGTGCTCATAAACTCCAAAGTTCTATTCTATAAAACCCAGCCACTTTCATATTCTATGCAACAACTTTGAACGTTTATTTTACAAGACGAAGCTAAGATTCAGCATATCAGTTTTTTGCTTTTCAGATTTAGCAGATACGTTACGTATAATTCAGGGCACCCACGGTGACAAATAATGTTATGTAAAACAAAGTGTTCATAAAACAAATCTGCATAGAATGACGCTTCCACAAAAAATTAAAGTTATGTTCAAATGAAGAATATTCAGTAGAAATCGCTCTGTAACTTCACTGACAGATTCATTTACGGTACGCCAGATACGTTACCAAACTTTGAAAGAGTAAAAAGTAGTTTATAAAACGCTTCCGAGAAAAGTTTCAGTGTTCTGTTGCATATTTATTCTAGTGTTTTTCAACATATGAAGAACTACTCAAGATTCATTGGTAAGTTGAACAATTATTTATTCATTTTCATTAAAAGGGATGAGCCAAATACGTTACCATAGGTCAAGCAACTGTTTAGCATATCGAGTTCATAGAGACTGTACCTACTTCCTTCTAAGTGCCTGCAAAAATATATTTTTCAAACCTTGTTTGCATTATCCATCAAAACTTAATGAATATTTACAGTCAGATGGATAAATACATTCAGACGTAAGATGAGAATATTCTGTGAATGAAGAACTCAGTTTCACATTTAGGGCTCTTTTCCACTACATTTCATAGTTTAAATATTACGTACAATGTTTAAAATGGTTAATTTGGGCTTACATCATTCATTTTTACATTAATTCATGAGGTAAATAATTAAACAGGTGATATTTATTAATTCATACACAACTAAAATTATTACTTATATTTTACCAGATACGTTACCAAAGGTGATTCGATGTTTTTCAATAGTTCTTTCCCCAGGAAAGCAATTCATATTTGTTTCCTGTGGAAATTCCAGATTGGATCGTTCCCTTTGCATGATTTGTGAGATTCGAAACTTTATTTGTAAGCGAAATTTGCTAAAATTACAAAGTGAATCTTAAGGTTATATTTCATTTCAGTAAAAAGCATATTTCAACCTACCACACAGAAATAATTTCTACCAATTAGCAAGGGGTGACAACATCTTTACCTCTTGAAAAAACCCAATATCTTTAGGGGACATGGGCGTAAATCCCGGGGGGGATGGGGGGGATATATCCCCCCCTGAAATGGAGGAGGGGGGGATGGCCTGTACAATCATCCCCCCCTGAATTTTGAGGGAAAAAAATGGAGGAAGCAGAAATGTGATTGTAACAATTTTGACATAATTATTGCATGACGTTTGTACGCCGGCCTTCAGACAGGTAACATAGCTGAACAGTATTCTATCTTGTAGGAAAATGTATACATAATTTTCTCAAGCGCTCGCTCGCTTCGCTCGCTCGCGAAGAAAGTAACATCGACATACAGTCACTGTAAGGTATGGCTCAGACGTTGACAACGTCAAATAGTATAGGCCCTACATGTAAACATGCTATATGACGCGAGTAACTGGGGACCTTCTGCAAAATATGTATGAAAACAAACAAACAAACAAACAAACAAACTATAACAAAAACTATATCGTCATAATTGAACCCCCTCCATTTCCTGAATCATTTCTGAGAAACGACAGTGACTGATTACTCAGTCAGGATACATCTATGGGCATTCCAGGGAAGATCAGGGGCGTCAAATCTATCTAGGCGGGGGGGGGGGGGGGGGGGGGGGGGGGGGGGGGGCAAAGGGGCATTTGCCCCGCCCCTTTGGAAGTGTTTAGGCAGACAAATCATTTATCCCCCAAGCAATTCCCGAGATGAGGACAAATCTCGAACTTTCTTAATGGAAAATTGTCCAAATATCCCCAGAACTATGCACCAGATCGTTATATTGCAATCATCAGATCATAAGCATGCAAAGTCTCCGCTATACAGGATCCCTTTCGATAAACTTTGTACACTTTTTATTTGACATTGACGTATATATCCGTAATTCATCAAAGAGTGTGCAGCAGATCTTTCACTTAACAAAAGCACCCTCATGCAGAGGCGTCGATCAGGGGGGGGGATGGTTCTCCCATAAAAGTGGGACAAACAAAAGCGCGAAAATAGCTACAAACGGCAGTTTTTGGAGTGTAAAATATCAAAATTTTAAAGCTCGCTCGCTCCGTTCGCTCGCATTCAACCATAATGCCATTCTGCTGATGTTGCTGCCAGTGACTGACAGCAGTTTTCGGCCGGTGCGCCCCCCTCAATTTCCAAAGCGAAAAATATAGCTACGAACGGCAGTTTTTGGACTGTAAAATGTGAAAATTTTGAAGCTCGCTCGCATTCAATCATTATGCCATTCTCCTGATGTTGCTGCCAGTGATTGACAGCAGTTGCGCCCGGTGCGGTCCCCCTTAATTTCCAAAGCGAAAAATATAGCTACGAACGGTAGTTTTGGGACTGTAAAATGTGAAAATTTTGAAACTCGCTCGCTTCGCTCGCTCGCATTTAATCATTATGCCATTCTCCTGATGTTGCTGCCAGTAATTGCCAGCAGTTTTCGCCCGGTGCGCTCCCCTTTATTTCCAAAGTGAAATAATACAGCCACAAACGGCAGTCTTTAGACTGTAAAATGTCAAAATTTTCAAGCTCGCTCGCTCCGCTCGCTCGCATTTAACCGCTATGCCATTCTCCTGATGTTGCTGCCAGTGATTGCCAGCAGTTGCACCCGGTGCGCCCCCTTAATTTCCAAAGCGAAAAATATAGCTACGAACGGTAGTTTTGGGACTGTACGATGTGAAAATTTTGAAGCTCGCTCGCTTCGCTCGCTCGCATTTAATCATTATGCCATTCTCCTGATGTTGCTGCCAGTAATTGCCAGCAGTTTTCGCCCGGTGCGCTCCCCTTTATTTCCAAAGTGAAATAATACAGCCACAAACGGCAGTCCGTTGGACTGTAAAATGTCAAAATTTTCAAGCTCGCTCGCTCCGCTCGCTCGCATTTAACCGCTATATGCCATTCTCCTGATGTTGCTGCCAGTGATTGCCAGCAGTTGCGCCCGGTGCGGCTCCCCTTAATTTTCAAAGCGAAAAAGTATAGCTACAAACGGCAGTTTTTAGACTCTAAAATGTCAGAATGCTCGCTCCGCTCGCTCGCATTTAATCGCTATGCCATTCTCCTGATGTTGCTGCCAGCGATTGACAGCAGTTGCGCCCGGTGCGGTCCCCCTTAATTTCCAAAGCGAAAAATATAACTACGAACGGTAGTTTTTGGACTGTAAAATGTGAAGATTCTGAAGCTCGCTCGCTTCGCTCGCTCGCATTTAATCATTATGCCATTCTCCTGATGTTGCTGCCAGTAATTGCCAGCAGTTTCCGCCTGGTGCGTCCCTTTATTTCCCAAGCGAAAAAATACAGCCACAAAGGACAGTTTGGGGGACTGTAAAATATCAAAATTTTCAAGCTCACTCGCTTCGCTCGCTCGCATTTATTCGTTATGCTATTCTCCTGATGTTGCTGCCAGTAATTACCGGCAGTTTTGTCCGGTGTGTCCCCCTTAATTTCCAAAGCGAAAAAATACAGCAAAAACGGCAGTCTTTGGACTGTAAAATGTCAAAACTTTCAAGCTCGCTCGCTCCGCTCGCTCGCATTTGACCGCTATGTCATTCTCCTGATGGTGCTGCCAGTGATTGACAGCAGTATACCCCCGGCGCGGCCCCCCTTAATTTCCAAAGCGAAAAAGTATAGCGACAAACGGCAGTTTTTAGACTGTAGAATGTCAAAATTTTCAAGCTCGCTCGCATTTAATCGCTATCAAATAGCGGCCATTCTCATGATGTTGCTGCCAGTGATTGACAGCAGTTGCACCCGGTGTGCCCCCCTTAATTTCCAAAGCGAAAATATAGCTACAAACGGCAGTTTTTGGACTGTAAAATGTCAAAATTTTCAATGCAAAAAGATTTATACCCCCCCCCCCCCGTTTGCTTCGCTCCCTCACATAACCGCTCCTCCTATAGGTCAAATCCTGTCTACGCCGGTGATAGGCCCCATTATTTAGTAGGCCTTCACAGTGATGTCGCACAGGCGGAGCAAGAGCTGAAATACCACGATTTAGTCTTTCAATAATATATTGTGAATATTTCATTTTTTCATTTTTCTTTTAAGAAAAGAAAATAAAATTTTCACCAAAAGTGTGCACCAGATCGCTGAATTTCAGGTCTGAAAATGCAAAATCTTCCTCGTGTGGGAGAGGGATGCCCCCCCCCCCCCTACACACCCTCCCCCCGTTCGGTCGCTCCGCTCCCTCTCACAGATATTTAAAAAACAACAAAAAAATGTCTTCGTACTTTTAAGGTCTGATTTTCCGCCGAAAGTCATCTGACAAGCAAAAAAAAAAAAGCAACAAGAACAAAAAGTCGTCATATTTTTGCTGCCACTTTCCTCCCACTTTATATTTCATGCAAAAGAGTGGGACATCCGGTCCCTGTAAAGTGTGTGTGGGGGGGGGGGGGGCACCAAGCTTCTTCTCCCCCCCCCCCCCCCCCCCCCCCCCGGTCCGGTTATGGGCTTGTAATCGTGGTGATGGTGACCATCCCCCCCCACTCCTCAGTACGGATTTACGCCGTTGTTAGGGGGGACAGATGTCTTTTCCTGAACAGAAATTGGATCAAAACAATAAATTTAATTCAGAGTTAGGAGTCCATTACAACATGTAAATTTGCGGTAACGTATCTGATTGGTGATCAAAAATCATATATGATGCTCTATTTCAATTCATTTTTACTCAATGAATGGCCATCATTTAGAATGTTCCACTTTTTGTTTCGTATTTGACCGGTTTTGAAGTTTCCGAAAACACATCTTTGAATGTATTACTTTGTGGTTGATTTTTCGGTTTTACTCACATGGAATTGAACGCTTAATCTGAGAATGGCCCATTTGCGGAGTTGGGAAGAGAACATAGAGCTGTATAACATAAGCTCTATGGAAGAGAATGACATGTAATGATTTGCGCAAATCATTACATTAGTCTTCAGTCAAGGCATCTTAATGTTTTTTGTTAATTCTGACTAAGTATCTGTACAAAGTTTATGATTTTGTTTTGATACTACAGACTATTGAATCACAAGTGAGTCGGGAAAAAAAAGTTTTATGATAATAGTCTCTGCATGGAGATCTACCAGTACATCTAACGTTAGATTCGTAGAAGGTTACTAAGTACCGAGTATCACCCGTAAAAGTGACTGTACATTCTAGACTGACGTCCATGAATAAGTTGGGAATCCCCGATGTCTTAATTTAACCACACCTGCGCGCCACAAGCGTACGGCACGGTGGTAGCGTCGTAGCGTCGTACACGAGAGTGCGATAGCGAAGCACGCGGCTGGCTGGCTGGCTGGATCCACCGGCATTCTTAAGTATACGTAAACTAGCAGGTCACGGCAAAAATGGCCACAGTACTACCAAATTCACAGTTATATCAGTATTTATGTTACGGGTCGTATTCATTTGTGCATAATGTTACAGAAAGGTATGTTATGTATTTCTTTTCTTGTTTTGTCGTATGGCACTGTGACGGAGAACCGTGATGTGCCTTGGTGAAACCAGGGTGGGGTGGAATAAAAGTGTCCATTCGGGACATGAGAGTTGGAGTTGGCAAACATGGCGTGAACAGTTGCAGTCTTTCGGTGCTGATCCAAGAATGTTTTGTCGGTGTATGACAGATGTTATGTCGGTGCTGACGGGTGTTCTGTTGGTGCATGACATGTGGGGAACATGTCCGGGAAATGAACATACAAACAAGCTGTCTTTTGGTAGTATTTCGGTGTTTTGTACATCGTTGTAATGATTGATGCCCGTTGGAGGTACAGTATGTGTAGTGTTCGCTTCGCACTCATGTGAGATGTGTACACAGAGTAGTAGCGAACGTAACAGTGTCGTTCGTACTGTTCGTAGCGGTATTGTATACTGCGTGACATTGCACGGTATGTGCAATGGGGCTGCGTTAGCAGTGGTTGTGAATGGAAGTGCGATTCGCGAAGCGATGCGATATGAGTATGTTTTGCGCACTTGTACTGGTCTTCTCGCTAGCTGAATACCAGGGTTGCAGCATTGATTGCTGGAAAGGAAGGGTATGTATTATCGTTTCCGTTATGTCATTCTATCAGATTAGTGTGTCACTTTCTGGTAATTTGGATTAGCATCGTTAGATGTGGCTTTACGAGGAAATTGGCCTCGAGATATACGAGTGTTTGTCAGGTCTGAATTGCTTAGACTATTCTCGTAGTTCGGTACGCAGTGGAGTGTACTGTAGGAAGTTGCGTTAGCGACGTAGTCTTGAAATCTAGTCGGAAAGCTAGATGTGAATAATCATGGCAGCCAAGTTCGATGCTGCAGAGTTTGTGAAAGACGTCACTCTTGGTAGATTGAGAGGGTTAGTGAAAGCTCAATTGATTGAGGTTGCAACTCATGTAGATGCTGATATCAGAGAGTGTAGTCGAAAGAAAGAAATCTTTGCAGTTCTGGTGAAGAAGCTTGAACTGGGTGTAGAAAATGAACACACAGACCAGAGTGAGAGTACAGATGAGATTGAGAGTGCTGGGAGAAAAACTGCTCCAAGTACTACAACTACTATTAGACCTAGTGAGATGAGGGTAGATTCCACACAACTCGAATTGGCTAGATTGGAGTTAGAAAAAGAAAAAATGAAGGCAGAAAATCTGAGACTCGAACAAGAGTTAATGCAACGTCAAATTGAGTTGACCCAGGCCCAGTCCAGTAGCGTCCCAGGGGATAGGCCTAATGTTACTATGTCGAGACCAAAGACACCTGACATTGCAAAAATGGCAAACACAGTCCCCCGCTTTGATGAAGAGGATGTAGACTCTTTCTTTTTCTCCTTTGAGAGAATAGCCAGGAATTTGGAGTGGGAGAAGAAATATTGGCCTATGATAGTACAACAAAAGCTCACAGGCAAGGCACATTCAGTAGTGTCTGCTCTCTCGGATGAGGAGGCAAATAACTATGACACAGTTAAGGAAGCAGTCCTTCTTGCCTATCAGTTAGTCCCAGAAGCCTACAGGCAAAAGTTTCGAGGATATAGGAGAGGTTCGGGACAGACTTACGTAGAGTTTCAGAGAGAAAAAGAAATTATGTTTGATCGATGGGTTCGATCAATGAAAGTAGATCTCACTTATGACAATTTGAGAGAGATAGTGTTGATGGAGGAGTTCAAGAAATCGACACCTCCAGATTTGAGAACATATTTGGAAGATCGAAGAGTACATGATGTAAAGAGTGCAGCAGTCACCGCTGACCAGTATGAGTTGACACATAAGGTGAAAACAAAAAGTCCTGAGGGAAAGAGGAAATTTGATCAGTTGAGAAATCCTGACACTCAAAAGTGGCACAGTAGTCACAGTGAACGCAGGGATAAAGTAAAGACTGAATCACAGAAAGAGCGACCAAAATCGCCACGGCCTCAATACAAAGAAGTGAGATGCTTTTTCTGTGGGAAAACAGGTCACATTAAGTCTGAATGTAGGCGGTTGCTGGAACAAAATGAAGCAAAAGAAAAACAAAAGCAAAGTGCAACACATGGTTTAGTCCATGCAGACACACGTCCACAGAACAGTTCAGATGCTGAAACAAAAGAGAAACAGTACCAAGCAGCCACCAGTGGTTTTGTTAAGTCAAGTGTAAGTGATGAACAGCGTCATCCAAATGTGAAAAGCAGTGTCTCAAAAATGACAGATAAATGTTCAAGTGGTCGTGTGGATGAAAAGTACAAGGACTTCATTTCCAAGGGTACAGTAACCATTGCTGAATTTAGAGTACCGGTTGTCATCCTTCGTGATACTGGAGCTACACAGTCCCTCATGGTAGGAGATGTGAAGAGTATGCCCATAGACTGTAACACGGGTAGGAAGGTATTGATACATGATGTCAACGGAGGAACTCAGGCGGTCCCTCTTTTCCGAGTGAATTTGGATAGTGGACTGATTTCAGGGGAAGTGATTGTGGGAATTGTTCCATTTCTCCCTATGGATGGAGTTTCGTTTTTGCTTGGTAATGACCTTGCAGGAGGTCGAGTGAGTGTCCTTCCGGTTGTTTCTGAAGTCCCAGTGTACGAGCAGGAAACTGAAAAACTCGTCGATGAATTCCCAGAAGTATTTCCAACATGTGCTATCACCAGGTTTCGAGCAAGTGAAGCAGAGCGTGAGAGAAAGGAGTCTGAAAGTGAAATTTCTCTTGGTGACACATTCTTTGGTAAGGTGACTAGTGAAGATGAAAGAGAACAAAGTTGGGAAGAAGGTGTGTTCAGTCAGCCAGCTTTAATCAAAGCACAGATGGAAGATGAGGAGTTGTTGAAGTTGAGAGAGGGTGCATTGACTGTAGATGAGGCGAAGGGAGTGCCAGAATGTTTCTATGTAAAGTCTGGTGTTATGATGAGGAAATGGCGTCCTCCAGATCGTCCCGCAGATGAGGACTGGACGGTTGTCGACCAGATAGTTGTTCCTCCGCCGTATCGAAAGGAAATTCTACGTCTTGCACATGAAATTCCAATGGCCGGACACATGGGTGTCAAGAAGACTTTGTGTAGAATCAGAACTCACTTCTTCTGGCCCAAGATGAGAAAGGATGTGTCTGAATTTTGTCGAACGTGTCATGAATGTCAAGTGGTAGGAAAACCACAACATGCCATTAGATCTGCGCCGTTGATTCCTATTCCGGCTTTTGAGGAGAAGATGTAGGTGCAGTTGTGAGTGAGAGTGTCCTACACAGTGCTGAGAAAAGTGCAGAAAAGTTTGAATCTGATGCTCCAGATTCTCAGAGTGTGAGTTTCAAGTCGGGAATGATTCCGCGAGTAGAGAACTCAAAGGCACTAGAAAATCCAAAGTTACTGCTCAGTCATTTGTCTGATTCGGAGAGGCAAGATGTTGTCGACATCTTCCAGGAATTTCCAGAGGTTTGCAGTGATAAATTGGGCTGTGCGAAAGACACTGTTCATACGGTAGATGTTGGTGAAAATGCACCCATTAAGCAGCATCCATATCGGATTCATCCTGCTAAGAGAGAACAGGTTGATAGGGAGATAGATTTCATGCTTGCAAATGGAATCGTAGAGCCCAGTAACTCAAACTGGAGTTCCCCAGTAGTGCTAGTCCCAAAGGCAGACGGAACGTCCAGGTTTTGTATAGATTACAGGAAGGTCAATACCATAACCAAGACTGATTCGTTTCCGCTTCCTTTGATTGAGGAATGTATTGATCGGGTAGGAAGTGCTGAGTATGTCAGCAAATTGGATTTGATGAAAGGGTATTGGCAGGTGCCATTAGACAAGGATGCAAGAGAGATCTCGGCGTTTGTCACGCCTTCCGGGTTATACCAGTGTCGTGTCATGCCCTTCGGGATGAAAAATTCCCCCGCAACTTTTCAACGGATGATGAATCGAGTTATTGCTGGTCATGATAACTGTGTTGTCTATATAGACGATGTGTTGGTTTTCAGCAATACGTGGGAGGAGCATGTTGCTCATCTTCGAGAGCTGTTCCGGAGGTTGTCACATGAAGGACTCGTGGTGAATCTGGCCAAATGCGAGTTCGGGAAAGCTTGTGTGACTTACCTAGGTCACAAGGTAGGCCGAGGAAGCGTCGCACCACGAGATGCCAAGGTCCGAGCCATCGTGGACTTCCCAGTGCCGTCATCGAAACGGGAGCTTCAGCGCTTCTTGGGAATGTGCGGATTCTACCGGAGATTCGTTCACAACTTCAGTCACCTGGTGGTGCCCTTGACGGACCTGTTGAAAAAGGGTACAACGTTCCAGTGGTCGGCGAGCTGCCAGGATGCGTTCCAGAAGCTGAAAGCCGTCCTCATGAACGATCCCGTGCTCATCGCACCAAACTTCGAGAGGAGCTTCCAGCTAGCTACCGATGCTAGTGACCGAGGAGTAGGAGCCGTGCTACTTCAGGACGACGACAACGGACACAGCAAACCCGTGTGTTTCTTCTCCAAAAAACTGAATCGCCATCAGCAAAAGTATTCAACTGTGGAGAAGGAATGCCTTAGTGTCGTTCTAGCGGTGCAACATTTCGAAGCGTATTTGGACGGTGGAAGAGACATCGTGGTGTACACTGATCATAACCCATTGACATTCTTAGAACGCTTCAAGCACAAGAATCAGCGTCTCTTCCGTTGGAGTTTGATTCTCCAACCGTACCCACTGAGAATTGTGCACATAGCAGGAAAGGACAACAAATTAGCAGACGCTTTGTCGCGAGTTTGAAACTGTGCACGCGCTGATAATGTTGCCGAACGATTACAATCTCAAATCTACAGTGAAACCTAAATCAAGGAGAACATTTCAAACAAGACTCAAAACAGACAAGAAACTGATGTTGACTTTTTGTGTGTACATAACAATGTATACATGTGTTTATGTATTTTCGTTCAGTTTTCTTCCTTTCCCAAGGATCTGTGAAGGAAGAAATTGTATTTATGTCAACCATGTTTGTTTTAAACGTCAACAGTATAATGTGAGTGATACTAGGAAGTATGAGAAAGTACTAGTACACAATATTCTGTCTTTATAAGGAGACGTTACTTGAAAATTTCATGATGTGTTACACGCAAAGCATTGTATGATGTTTTGAAAACCCAACATTACAGGAAGCGCCAGGATACAACATTTGTGGTGTGTAAGATTACAGTGAAAGCTGTGCTTCCGTTCAAAGAGTCAAAAGATTCATATTGTTATGTATACCAATACGTTACCGAGTTAATGCTTGCAAATGCAAAAAACAGTATAGCAAAACACAACCGGCCAGTCACAGAAAAACTGTTGATCAAACTTTGAGTTTTATATCAACCGATTTGTGTGAAAACAAAAGAATTTGTGTTGTTTTGTATAAATGAAAAAGTGTTGAGTGACAGTGAAGCATAAAGAAGCGAAGATGTTATAATGTCACTTTTGTAAATTAATAACCTGTATATATGTATTTCGTTACAGAGTGACAGAGTCACATAATATATGTGTGTCGAGTATGATCTCGATATTTTCCAGAGTTTGCACATACATTGTATATTATAACATGCTAACGAGTGACAAAACATATATGTGCGCAGTGACAAAGAGAAATGTCCGATGGTTAAAATTTTGTTGTTTTTTTTTTGGCTAACGTATGACGCAGAGTTGACATAAGTATGAGATGTATTAGCAAGTACATTGAGTAGATATACACATGTGTCATAGTGTTTAAATGCGATGTTGTTATAATCAAGAGATGTGTGCTGTTGCCACATTCAGTGAAACTCCAGTGAAAGTTTGTGTTGGAGAAACAGACATGTATTTGTAACAGTCAGCACAATTTCATGAAGAAAGTGTATTTTTGGTTTTCACATTTAAAGATGCAGTGTATGTGTTACAAGAAAAAATACATGCCTGAAGTTATGTAAGTTTATTGGTCAAATATGTGAGGATATAATTACAGTCGAGACTATCAGAAAACACAGTCTCAGTCAAAATATTGATGCTACTGGAGAAATGATTGATTACATCTGGTGTAATCTTTCTAGATTATGTGCACTCGTATGTGCACCCGTTGAAAACAGTTTCACATGTGTATTACTGTAGACACATTGCGTAATTTGTGTATTTACATGTTTTGTAGGGGGCTTGTCAAGTTTTCATATACATGTGTATTGTTCCAAAAGGGGACAATTGATGCCGGAGTTAACTGATTCTGATGAGGTTAAAAAAAAAATCAGTAATTATGTGTGTAGTATACCAGGTGATGTTTTAAGAAAACAACACAAAAGTAAACTAATACGTGTAGTAAGCAAGAACAGTGAAGTAAGCCGTACAACGAAGGTGTTTATAGTCGAAAAGTTACATTCATAACTTTCCTCTTGTTGGGGGGAGGTGTGACGGAGAACCGTGATGTGCCTTGGTGAAACCAGGGTGGGGTGGAATAAAAGTGTCCATTCGGGACATGAGAGTTGGAGTTGGCAAACATGGCGTGAACAGTTGCAGTCTTTCGGTGCTGATCCAAGAATGTTTTGTCGGTGTATGACAGATGTTATGTCGGTGCTGACGGGTGTTCTGTTGGTGCATGACAGGCACTACTTAGCGACGACTAATCCTATTCTACTATTTAGAATCATTTTTAATATGTTGTTGTACGGTTATACATTTACGTCACCAAAATTACGTGATCACTGCCGACACTGGTGATGTGTGTTGACCAGCCAGCAGGGCATGGCGCCCATCCGTCCAGCCAGTCAACATCTCTGATATTATATAACAACCATATTATGTACCGGTAAATGTGGTGTAAGGCAATGTCTGTGTGATAACCAGTAATTAGATATCTACACCAGTGCAGTAGATCCTACATGGTATAAAATTTTATATCTAGGCCATAGTTGAAAAAGTAGTAACCACGGCCACGTTGCAGTGGACTAGTCACTACCACTAGTTAGTAGACCTGTATTAAACTGCGACAGCCGCGGTCTCCGGGGCCGGGGCTAGTAGGCCCTACAGTAGTTAGTAGTAGACCCTACTGAAATACGTCTACTGCTAGTGCTACTGTAAACTACTACTTAGACAATCTAGTCATGCTACGATTATGAGCTATGGTCACCATGGTCACTGATGGTAATTGTATGGTAGTTTTGTCGTTACTGACTAATTGCTGACAGTGTACACACTGCATGGTACAGTGTAACAGGGCTTGTGCCGAAAGGGTGGGTTGGGTGGTGGCGCGTCGCGTTAATGGGAACACCACCCTTCGTCCAAAGCCCCCCCCCGGTTTTGCCGAAAGGGTCCGTTGGGAGCGTTGGGTTGCGTTGCGTTGACTGGAACCCCACCCTTCGTCCAAAGCCCCCCCGGTTTTGCCGAAAGGGTACGTTGGTACTTTTTCTCATGTAATATTAAAAGACGAGTTTTTAATTTATATTTAACCTTCAAACAACCATTTCTAAGAGGCTATCGTCCGGATCTAATATTTAGTTCGTCCAATGTTCATTTGGTCCAATATCCATTTGGTCTATTAAATCCGTTTCTGTTTTACATTACAGGGCATGGATCATGTGGATAATCAGGGACAGTGGCTTATCTATAAATTAGTCCAGCTGCTGGGAGTGCTGGCCTGGCACCATGGGGGAGGGGCGAGGGACCCTAAACTTCACCCTAATCTTATTTCATGTGTATGAACATATGTGACCCGCTACAACAAAATGGTCCTAAAGTCGCGCACGGTCGAAGCCGTGAAAATCGAGTTTGAAGTTAGAGCATCAAAATTGGTAAAAACTTACGATTTTCTGAATTTGACATATTATTAGAGTCTGACATGTCTTCTATCATCTGTCGAAATTTTGAAGCAAAATGATGAAAGGAAAGACCAAAAAATAGCGTTTTTCTGGGCCATGTTTTTTTGGCGTTTCAACGAAGCAGAAACTGGTTCGAACATTTGGATTGAGCGCCACACATAGGCTCCACCCCTAACAACGACCAGAGTGATCTCATTGGTCAGTTTGCTGCTTGCCGCTAACCAAAGCGTGAAGCTCGCACACTACCCAGTCGTCTGGTGCGTGCGGGCGGGTTGCGCTATGCCTTGCCGCTTCTCCTGACATCCTGGTCACTGATTGGTCGGTGAGGAGACCACCGACGCTGTGTTTGAATGAGCATTTCGGGGGTTGCTAGGGCTTAACTTCTATTGTCCGGAGGTGAATACTGACTTGCGTGTCTCTTGATTGTGATTGCGTCGCAAGGAGAACTTTTAGGGCGCTTTTCTCGAAACAGTGATTTCCCAGACGTCTTGACATGCTCTCTTTTAAACATTGATATCTCCGCGACCGATTATTTTTATAAGACATGTTATGTATCAATTTAAAGCAGAAAGATTAGAGAATTGTGTCATGCAATTTTCAGATAATCGATCTCGCCCGACTTTAGGATCATTTTGTTGTAGCAGGTCACATATTTTTTTTCTCCCTCAATGATAAGGGTCAGAGGGTAGTCCGTAGTCGTAGAA